>JARFIW010001671.1:0-236614 GCA_036346225.1 Platerodrilus igneus | reverse complement strand
AAGCACGCTTCCATCCAAGGCAGAGCCCGCGGAGGCACGGCCAAAGGGAGATGCAGGCAGGAGATCTTCTGAGCAGGCCTCTTGGAGAGGAGCTGCCTCCGCTCAAGCAGCCAGGCAGGCCAGCTCCCTTGGAATGCACAGGCCACAATTTCAGCCTGCAAGGCCTGGTGTCCCAGGGCCACAAAGGGGAATAGAGGCTGCGGAGTCCCTGGAATCTCGAGGCCTCACGGAGGACGCCCTGAGGCTTACGGAGAAGTGCATGCGGGAGCAGGAAGGGTTTCTGAAAGGGAGCCCCCAGCGCCGTCGCGGAAGGCCGAGCCCATGAGGCCCACAAGGCCTCTTGTGCCTCAGATGAAGGGGCCTCGGGAGCCGGCCCATCCTTCCCTTCCCGCAGGAGAAAAAGGAGTGGGAGAGGAGCTGCGTCCGGCACAGCCCAAGACTGCAGGGCCTCCTCTGCCGAAGCCAGCGTTCTCGAGAACGGAGTCTGTCCCTCTGAGGCCCGGAGCTTACGGAGCGCATGCAGGTCAGCACCAGGCACCAGACCAGTCGCAGGTCCCCACGATCCCCAGGCCAGGGCCTATCGACCAGTCGCGAGTGCCTTCGGCGGGGCCCAGGCCGTTTGGCGCAGTGAAGCCGGGATCCATTCCCAGCCCTTCTCTCAGCACAGGGGCAGGGCCGTTTACTCCGAGGCCTGGCCCAGGGTACCACCAGGAAAGAGTCCTGCCGAGCCAGAGCCAAAGAGAGATGCCCCCAAAGGAGGAAATCCCCCTCGAGATGGAGCAGGTGTACGACAGGGTTGAGGAGCTGGTCGGCGTCCTGCGAGAGAAGATCTCGCACAAGCAAGGCTCAATCAAGACGTGGCTGATGAAGGCCATTTCCCCCAAGATCGACGTGCTGATGAGGCAGCTTGCGCGCAGGAGATGGCCGCTTCCCTTCCTCAAGCAGATGAGCAAGTTTATTGCGCGGGCAGAGGAGCTGGGCGTGATGCAGGGGGGAGATGTCAGCCAGGCAATCCTCGACGAGCTCAAGAAAGAGGGGGACAGTGTGGTGCGAGTTGCCGGGGCCGACTCAAACACAGAGGTCGAGATCTGGATCTCGGCAATCTACAGCTTGCTCAAGGTGGCAATGCAGTAGCGCGGTAAATAAAAACCAGTACTTGACTTGCCCGCCACGGCTCTGTGAAGACTTTATTCTCCGCAAAGCCCTACTTCAGAATGTCCAGTGCCGAAAGGAAACACCCGTCGGAGAAGTAGACTCTGTCTGCACAGGACTCTATTGCCAAGACGTGGGAGAACGGCTTATTTCTCCCCGGGAACGTGGACACAACTGCCCGCCCATTTACATTTATGACCCTGATCCCGTTCTTCTGCTCGCTTGCGGACACCACAAGGAGGCCCTGCTCCTCGCTGTATCTTAGCTCGGAAATGGGCATGCTCAGGTTGTGGAACTCGCAGACGGGCTCAAGGCTTCCGTCCAGGAGAGAAACACATCCTGAGGAAGAGCCCACAGCAACCAGGCTCTCCCGCAGAATGGAGATCCTCTTTGTGAGGCAGCTTCCGCTCTCTGCCCACTCCACCTCCAGGCTTGGCAAGGCAAATGCGTATATCGTCCCGAGCTCGTCAACTGCCAGAACGCGCTCCCCAAGCGCAGAGGCGTCCTCGACCAGCCCTCCTGTGCTGGCCTGGGCAAGCAGGTTGTGGCTGGTGGCGCTCAGCAGGTAGAGAGAGCGCTCCCCATAGAGAATGTACTTTCCAGGAAGAGGAATGATCTTTTTGAATCCGCGGTCAAGGTACCCGAGATCCACGCGCCTTACGCGGCCCGCTGAAGGCTCTATCACGTACGCCAGCCCTGTAAACTTCGAGACCACAAGAAGCCTCTCTTCGTCTATGAACTCTGCGCTTGTCACAGTGAAGTTCTCCAGCGAGATTTTTTTCGAAAAGAGCCCGCAAAGCGGGGCCGGCTCTGAAGAAGGCTCTCCTGTCTTTTTCAGCAGCAGGCCAATGGGATCCCCTGTGCTCCTGGTCTGCTCTGGAGAAGGCTCCGGCTCCGAGAAGTATATCGTGTTTGTCCTATCGATAACAGCAAGGGCCCGCCGCCCCTTCCGGATGATCTTTATCCGGGCCCTTGTTTTCGCGAGGGTTCTTTCCAGCCTGTACCTGAGAAGGCCGCCTTGTATCGGAGCATGTGCTCTGACGCTGAGGAGCTGGGGCCTCTTTATTTCCTTCAGACTCCACCCATCTAGCCGGTGCCTCTGCAACTGCTGCGCCTCCTCTTCTCTGCACTCTTCGTCGCTTTCTTCCCATGCATCTTCGCCAGAGTCCTCGTCTGTGAAGAGGCCCTCCTCTGCCTTTGTTCCAAAGAAGTCTGCGCTGTCCACGGAAGATGTCTCCTCTTCTTCTGGGGAAGCTTGCTCTGCAGCGGCCCTGTCGTCTACCAGCACGAACTTCATGAAAATATTTGCAGAGCTCTGAAGCACTCAAGACGCCCTGAGGAGGTGTCAGAAAGCAAAGATCCTCTACGTAGCTGTTTATTGCTCCCCGCTGCCCCGAACACGGACCTCTTGGCGGAAAGGAGGCTCTCTCTGCCCACACTGCGCCCAATAAAAGCCCAGTAAATATAGCTTCATATCCAGCCCTTTTTTTGAGGTTGATTTGGCTCTTTCTTTGATTTCTTTGAGAGCAGCATATTTTTGCGCTGTACCCCCCTCAAGCTCTGCCTGCCACTTCACTTCTGGCGCTTGCCCACCAGCTTGCATCGTATACAATATATTTCCACACTTCGCACAGCGCGAATCCTGCAGGCTCGCAGTTTCGGCTATGCTCTGAATTTGAAGAAGTTTATAGCCTCAGTCTTCAAAAGAGAGTTTTTGTAGCAGCGAAGCGCTCTTCTGCCAATCAATTTCTTTTCCCAGCAGAAGCTATTTCCATATTACCTGTGGCTGAACACACTAAACTTTAGTCCCGGCCGCCAGCCTCTGCCTCCGAAATTGTTTTGGCACTTTTGTTCGTGCCAGCCTGGCGTTGAGCAGCCGCTTTGGAAGTGGCCTTTGGAGGCAAAGCCATGGCCACCAACTTTTCCCGGCCCATCGTAACCAAAGACTCCAGGCTCTCCGCGGGTTGGGCTGCCAGGATAGCCCCCACCAGCATACTTATCGCCCGCGAAAATCTCCTGGTAGACAGGATCGTTTTCCAGCTCGACAAAGTCAAACTTCTGCTCGGGAATGTCTTGGCAGCGCATTCCATGTACATGCCCCTCGGGAGTCTTTTGTTGGACACACCGGTCCTGGCCAACTGCTTTGATTTTGAACCCGTTTATCTGCCTATCTATCTCCCAGTACCATGTATAATCATTGCTATCGTCCTTTGTGCAGGGGCTGACGGTGCGTCCTTTCCAGAGACAGGCAAAGACCTCCGCGCCATTTACGTTCCCAAAAAGCATCCTGAACCTGTTCGGGCCCCTTGCAGAATCTCCACGCCCATAATTACGACGTTTTTCTGCGCACGAATTGCCTCCTTGTTGAAAATTCTAATGGAGTTCCACTCCTTGCTAACGGGGTTCCACTCCTTGTTGAGCACCAGTCGATCGTTCGGGAAAGAAGAGCTGTAGATTGCAACTCTTTTCCCCGAAATCGAGCTGAGGTAGTCCCCGCTCGCGACTCTGCCGTAAACAGCCGTCAGAAAAAAGAGAACATAAAAGCACGCCATTTTCAGGCGAGAACCCTCCAATTTATAGTTGGCTTGTAACCATGTTTTATCTTCTATGGAGCTGGAGGCCTCTACCCGTCGCTGTCCACAGCCTCGCACACACTCGTTCTGAAACTGCACAGACTTCCAAAGATTCTTCCTGGCCTGCAGACCTTCCCAGCCATCTTAAAATAAAGCGCCCATCCATCTATTCTGCAAGAAGCTCCCAAGCCAGCAAAAGCATCCATCTGTTGGCGAAAAAGCGCTGCAGCAGAGGCCAGTGTCTGGGACAAGAGCCTCAGGAAATGCCTATGCCTCTCCTCTTCCCCGGCCCAGCACTGTTCATGTTCTCGCCCTTCAGGCCCTTCCCGTAGTTCCAGAAGTCCATAGTAAGAAGAGCCTCGAGCGTCAGCGAAAGCATCAGCGAGTCTGCCCGATTAACGAGAATGTACAGGTTCCCAGCCCACAGCCTGTTGTTGTGCTGGCCCCTAAGCTCTGTTATATTTAGCGAAAGGGCGTAAATGTCGAATGCAATTATCCCCGTGTTTGAGGCGATGTTTAGCAGCCTGATCAACAGGACCTCCGCGTTGGGCCCGCAAAAAAACAGCCAGAAGTTCAGCAGCTCCAGGAGGGTGATCCACAAAATAATCTCCGTGCTTGGCGAAAAGAGCGCCCTGGGCATGAAGAGCACAAGGAAGCGGATGAGGCGCACCTTGAACAGAGAAATGAGGGTCTTTCTGATCAAATGCGCCCTGGCAAGCGTCTTTTTCGGGCCAAACTGCTTGTAGTAGAACCAGCCAAAGTCGAGCGACATCTCGTAGCACATCAGCAGCGAGAACGCGCTCTTCACCGCCAGGACGATGTAGCCCATCTCGTAAAGCCTTAATCCGTGCCTGTGTCCCGAAAAGAGGCTGTACGAAGTGTATGTGAAGACGAGCTGTGCAAGGTCCAGCAGCGTAATAACGATCATCTGAAAGATGTTTTTGCCAAGAACGCCTTCTATGAGGTACACTATGGTCAGCATGTTGGACTCGAGGAGCACGATAAGCGCAGTTGCGGTGTTTCTGTGCATAACCGGCCCGCACTTCTTGGCAACCAGCAGTCCAGGAATCGTGAAAGAAATGTATGTTTGCGCAACCATTCCAATGAGAAGGAGCGAGCATAACCACATCTGCAGCGGCCAGAACAGCTCCTGGCCTGTCCTGGTGCGCTCAAGTTGCTTAACCATTGGGATTTGTTTGTTTTGATATTGGCCACATAAGGAAATACTCGGCTTCCGTGCATGGGCGCTATTGATGGCTGCTGCACGCCGCGCGCTTGTGTGGCTTATTGAGGAGCCTTGCTGCTAGCCTTTCCCCTGGAGCGCACTCTTTCCTTGGCTCAACGCCTTCTCGGAAGACACAGGCCGGAGCAGCACTCGGCGCCTTCTCCAGGATTTGCTCTACTGCCGTCCTCCTCGTAGGCTATCATCCACCGCCCGCACTCCCATGTCAAAACGAAGTCTTTGGGGTCTGAGATCTGTTCCAGAGACATGGGCTTGGCTACACGCCTCGAATCTATGTTTTTCACGTAGACATACTCCAGCTTCCTCCACTCCCTTTCTGTGACCACCAGGTCTGTGATGGCTCCTTCGATCCCGCTGAAAATCAATTCCAGCTCCACCACGTTTCTGCACTTCTTCTGGAGCCACCTGACAATTGTAGCGTACTTTGTCTGGCTCAAGGGCTCCTCCTTGCTCCTCAGGATGAGAACGAGGCTCTCCCAGCGAGCCTTCTGGGGAATCCGCAGGGCCTCTAAGTCCTCTTTCTGTGCTACCAGGCTGCAGTCCACCTCCACACAAAGGGCGACAGATCCTTCGCAGTCTCTTTTCCAGAGCCTCGCAAGATAAGGCGCGTGTTTGTGTCATCATTGCAGAGAAATTTTTGTTTGCTTCGTTTTCCAGGCGTTATTCCTGGCTCAATTGTGTTCCTGCGCTTTGAAAAGACCTGTACAGCTACGTAGGCTTTCTGGATACCAGGTATGGCGGATCTTGGAGAGGGCGTGGATTTTCGAGGAAGCGCGCCAAATTTCCAGGTGGAAGAGCCAGTGCAGAAGTGCTACGGGAAGACGCTGGTCTGCTGACTTGTAGGAGAAATCTGCATCAAGCGGAGATAGTTAAAGTGGAGCGAGATTCAGAGAATTGTTCTCTTCTGTGCGGCGCTGCAGCGATTTATTGGAAGGGCACACTTGTTCTACGGCTCTCTAGCCCCTGGAGAAGTCCACGCTATGTGGTTCCTCTTGAAGTGAAAGACGCACTCAACTTCGTTTGTGTGGGGGAACATGTCCACTGCCCAGACAGAAGACAGGGAGAAAGCCTGTCCGCCAAGGAGCTCTTTGAAGTTCTCCCGCGCGCTTCTGTATCTGCAGCTGACATAGAATATCTCTGAGATGCGCTTCTCTCCCCGGAGAAAGCGGATGAGCCTGCTTGCTACGCCGGAGCGTGGGGGGTCCAGGACGGCGCTTGCATTCCCAGGAATGGAAAGCGTGGGGAGGACCTCTTCTACTCTTCCGCAGTGGTACTCCGCATCAACTCCGTTCTGTCTTGCGTTTTCTGCTGCGTCTTGCACAGAGGCGCGCTCTGTCTCTATTCCGATGATCTTTTTGGCTCCGCGCTTTTTGAAGATCGCAATTCCCAGGGCCCCTGACCCGCAGCAGAGGTCGAGAAGAATGTCCTCGCAGACCTTTGAGGCAAGGTGCGAAACCATCAGCTCTGCAGAAGGCAGGTTCACCTGGAAGAACGAAAAGAGAGACACCTTCAGGACGCAATCGGCGAAGTGCATGCGGAACTCATCCCTGCCCCGGAGCTTCAGGAGGGGAGACGAGTTGAATCCCTCGAAGCGCGCAGGGTTTGCCTGGAGGAAAATGTGCTCAAAGGGAAAAGACTCGACCAGGGAGAGGATCTCCCGGGGGACCTCGTCTGCAGAGGAGGCGTGCCCCTGGACAAGCGCAGCCAAATCCCCGCCGATTTTCCGGAGCATCAGCACCTTGAGGGTCCCCTTGTTGCGGACTCTGTCGTACACTGCGCAGGAGGTTCCTGCCAGGAGCCCGTTGATCTCAGCGACTGCCGAGCGCATCTCGTCGCTCACGTTGAATGTGCATGTGCTCGGGTTCTCCACGGAGTTTGGGCTCTGCGTGTACTTTCCTGCCCTGAACCCAAGCACAGGCCGCTCCTCCTCGAAGCCGAACGTGAACTCGCACTTGTTTCTGTAGCCTGTGCGGACCGGAGATTCCTCCACCACCGAGGCGACGCTCCTGCAGACATTTTCAAGCGAGTGCACAAACGCCTGCAGGGCCTTCTGCTTTGCCGCAATCTGGTCTGCGTACGCCATGCCGTTCAGCGGGGTGACCACATCGACGACTCTCGTTGCAGGCTCGTGGCCAGCCTCCCTCACCCTCAGCCTTCTTCCGTCCACGACAATCTCCGGGATGGTGTCTGTGTGCAAGAAAAGAACTGCCTGGGGCCCGGCCTTGTAGCTCAGCAGGAACTCCTCCGTGCCGAATGCCTGGCGCACACACTCCTCCAGCCCCTTTCTTCCGCTCCTCTTTCTTATTCCGTGCAGAAGCAGCTTGCGAAGAGCCATGGGGAAATTTCTGCGCCTGCATAAATACAGGGCGAAAGGCCGGCGAGGAAAATAAGGCCCTAGAAAGATGCGGAAAGAGAGCCTGGGAGCAAGTCTGGGAAAATACAAGCGTTTATTAGATGTTGGAGAGAAGAAGATTTATCTAGTAAAGATACCCTTTTCTATCAAGCATTCTCCTCACTTCTGTGAACACCTTCTCCCACCCGCCCGCATGGAGAGCTTCAATGATCATGGACGCAATCTCGACGGTAAACGTGTCCTCGCAGTAGTCCCTGAGCACCTCCTGGATGTGCTCGGCACCGCAGCTCGCCAGCTGGAAGACTCGCGCGAACATCTCACACCGCTCCATTGTGGTGTAGATCGGGATGACTGTTTCGAGCACAAGCATGATGAATTTTTTCATGCGCTCTTTCTCGTCGGAAGCATCCTGCTTGAAGTCAAGGGAAATGACGTCAATGTCTGCATCTCCTCTCTCCTCCCGCACCCACAGGCTCTCTGGGCTTGCAAGCCCTTCGTCAATAGAGGCTCTTATGATCTTGGAGAGCGCCTTCATCCCGCTTCCCCTCAGGAGAGCCCTTCCCTCGGGCTCCCTTGCCTTCCTGGAGCGCTCTTCAAACCACTTCTTCAGCGAATTTGTCTTTCCAGAAGACACGACCACAATGCTCTTCAGCTCGCCCTCAATTCCGCAGGTCTTCCCGAAGGCCTCCTTCCTTCGCTTGGCCTCTTCCTTTACGGGAAAGATTGCGCTGCCGATTTTTGTGTATCCCTCCTGGATCACCTCCTCGCCCCCCGAGCTCGTCACGTAGATGACCCTCCGCACGTCCATGCCCTGCTCTTCCCCGCGGAGCACTGCAGACTTCACTATCCTCGCATAGTCCCTGAACTCCCTGGCGTGCGGGCCTGGGGCGATGTCCCTAACCTTGATAACGATAAAAGACATGTCTGGGTCTGTCTCCTCGACGCGGCTCTTTATCAGCGAGACGGAGCTTGTCTTCCCTGCGTGTGCATACGCTGCGTCGCGCGTCTCTCCCTCCGCCAGCGAGATCGGCCTCTTGAGCGGCGCGTCCCCGAGCCCCAGCCTTGTGCCCATCTCCAGCCTCTTCATTTCCCGCGCTGGCGCTTGCTTCTTTATATGTGTTTGGATTCCTTTTTTGTAAATTGGCGGAAAAGTCTGGAAATTACTTGAAGCGGAAGCTGTTTCCATTTCAATGTGGCGCCCAAAGCGGCAGGCACGCTCGGCTGTTTTTTCGCAAAATTTCGGGCCGAAAAATGCATCCAAAAAGAGCGAGGCTCCTCCAGAAGTATCTGGAGAAAAGAGGCAGCAGGCCACGCGAGACCAGCTGCTTGGGCAGCTCAGAGAGATGCAGAAAGAGGGCGCGGATTCCCAGGCACAGTCCTCCAGCAATTTGTCCAGAAAGAGAAGCCAGGGGCCGCTTCCAAAAAGAAAGAAAAGAAAGGGCTTGGCCGAGGCAGCCGAGCGCACAGAAGAGGTGTCTGGAGCAAGCGAGGGCGAAGAGGAAGCCCGCAAGGCAGCGGCTGGAGGAGGCATGTTGTGTGCATCGGAGCGTGAGCAGCGGAGAAGCGAGAGCGCAAAAGAGAAGGCAGCTGAGGCAGCCGAGGCGTTGGGAAGAAAAGTGGAGGCAGGAGAGGGAGTGGCGGAAGCAGAAGAAGAGGAAAGAGCAGGAGGCGTGGCGCAGGAAGCGCTCCTCCGCCTGGCGAAGAGCCACGTGATAACAGAGCGAGCAGGGAAAGTCGAGCTGCCTATCACGTACATCGAAGACGAGCTCGTGCACAGGGTGAAGGAGTCTCCAGTAACGCTGGTCAGCGGGGGAACTGGGTCGGGGAAGTCCACGCAGGTGCCGCAGTTTCTGTACGAGAGCGGGTTTGCCTCGCTGGGGAAAATCTGTCTTGTGGAGCCAAGGCGAGTTGCTGCGAAGGCCATCGCCGCGCGGATAGCCGAGGAGCTGGGGTCGCCTCTGGGAGAGCTGGTGGGATACAGAATGCGGTACGAAAAGAAGGTTTCTGAGAAAACGCTGATTGAGGTTGTCACCGAAGGGATTGCTCTGCAGGAGCTGGCAAGAGACCCTCTGCTCTCCCGGTACAGCGTGGTCATTCTCGACGAAGTGCATGAGCGGACGATGGCCTCGGACATGCTTGTGTCCATCGCGTCCAAGATCCCTGCGAAGAGGCCGTTTAGAGTTGTGCTCATGTCTGCGTCCCTCTCTCCGGAGTACAGGGCGATGGCAGAAGGCCTCTGTGGGCGAGGAGTCCCGCAGGTGGCTGTAGAGGAGTCTGTGCACACGGTGCGCACGCTGTATCTGCAGCCTGGAGGGTACGACTACCTAGAAGAGACGCGCAAGCGCGTGGAGTCCATTCTTCTGGAAGAGAAGGAGCTTTCGGGGACTGTGCTAGTGTTTGTGGCCACGAAGGAACAGACAAGGACAATGGCTGCAGCACTTGAGGAGTTTGTGGCCTGCAACAGGATCAGGAATGCCCCGGTCTTTACTCTCCATAGCGACACGCCCTCTTCCATGCACAGGGCTATCCTTGGGGCGGTGCGCTCGGTGATTGTGGCGACGAACATTGCGGAGACCTCTCTGACGATTCCAAGCGTCCGATGGGTGGTGGACGGGGGAAGAGAGAAGCTGCGTGAGTATGACAGCAAGAGCCGGACGTACTCTTACAGAACAAAGCTTGTTTCCAAAGCAAGTGCAGAGCAGCGCAGAGGAAGGGCGGGGCGCGTCGCGGAAGGAACGTGCTACAGAATATACACTTCCATGGAGTACGAGAGAATGGAGGAGGAAAGGGTCCCCGAGCTTGCGCGAGAAAAGAAAGAGAAAGCCCTCTGCACACTCCTGCAGATGGGAGTGAGGCCTGGGGACCTAGAGAGGGTGCCCTTGCTTGTGCAGATAGAGGCACGCGAGATCTGCGAGGAGCTCGGGCGCATGCAGAGGCTCGGGATCATCGCAGACATGACCCTTACAGAGGTGGGGAGGGCAGCCCTGCAAATCCCCGTGGACATGCGCCTCGGGGTGCTTCTTGCGCGAGAGCTGTGCTGCAGGACAGAGGTCCTCGCCCTCACGCCGCTTGTGGCTCTTGTCTCTCTGGTCGAGGCGATGAGGGAGTCCGAAGTGTTTTTTTCCATTGCGGACTCGCCTCTGGACAGGAATGGAATAGCGTCCGAGGCCACGCTCATGTACAACGCAGTTGCCACAGGGGAGCTGGAGATCCCTGCAGCCTCCATGCGCCTGGTCCTTTCTTTGTTTGGCCTGCTGAGCTCCCTGATTAGCAATGCGTTCTCTATCCGGTGCGAGGAAGGGTTTCAGATGTTTGGCAGGCCCTCCCAGAAGACTTTATTGAGGAGGCTAACAAGAAGCTTGTCTTTGTCTACGGAGAGGGCGCTGTTGTGAGGGCGAAGAATAGATTTTACTACGGAGGAGAAGAGGTCGAGCTGCGCGGCATGAAGGCCTGCCGGGACCAGAAAGAAACAGAGCTCTTTTTCTCCGACCGGACTGTGCGCTCCAGAGGCGAACGACCTCTGCTGAGCACAAAGTTTGCAATCAGGGTGTCCAGGAAAGGGAGAAGGGGCGTATTTATAATTTTGGATTTTTTATTGACATGTCTCCGCTCTCTCTCAGAGAAAACAAAAAGCCCAAGAGAGAAACAAAAGAGGTCATCCGGAGGATCTGGTCCCCCTCGCAGGAAATCATCGAGTCTCCCTGCACGAAGGTTCTGCGGGAAAGAGAGTCCAAGCTGCGGGCACAGTCCCTTCTCAACAAGTTCCTGCAGATACAGATACAGGAGCCGTCCCCGAGGGACGCTGGGCGCAGTAGGAACAAGGAGAACCTTCCTAGCGAGGAGTAGCCGCGCGCGCAGGACACCTCCCGGCCACCGCCCCTCAATAAAGGCATGCAGTATTTGCTCTTCGCTCGTTGGCGCGGCGCCCTCCGGGGCAGCGAAGCCCTCCTTGAAAGGCGCCTTCTCCGCTGCCTCCTATTACCAGGGACACGTCTTCCGGCCTACCACTCAAGGTCTCCGTTTGCTATGCTGAACGTGTAGTCTGTTCGCCCGATCGAAAGAAACCCGTGCTTGAGGGTGCACCGCCGCTTGTCTTTGACTCGGGTGACCTTGTCGAAGAGGCAGAGCATCACGTTCTTGGTCTCGCCCCCGTCCCCCTCGACGTCACAGTCGCTCTCTGTGAGCTCGTTGGAGTCCAGCTCCTCTTCCTCAACGACCCGCTCCTCGGGCCTCTTTTCCTCCTCCAGGAGCCCGATTCCGTCATACTGGTGGTTGTATTCCGTGCTCTCCTCGTCCTTCTCGTCCTTCTCCCTGTAGAAGGGGTACGCAGGATACGAGTACTCCCTGTACCCCGCATAATCCTGGCCAGGGTACGGGGGGGCGTGCTCAAAGTACCTCTCGGACCCGTACCTCTCCACGTATCCATTTCGTATTTTGTACTCGCTTATGTCCGTGTACTCGCAGATTTTGTGTATCCACGTGTTTCTTATCTCCTCGAGAACAGACTTCTCTATGCCCACGTGGTAGCTGTCCTCCTCCGTGCTTCTGATGACTTCGTCGATGAGCTCCCTGTACACGCGCGGAATTTCGTTGCTCATTGCGAGGAAAATTGTGCAAAATAAATAATAATGGAGCGGGCGACGTGCAGGTCCTGCAGAAGCGAGCTCTTTGCAGGGAAAGCAGGAGAGGTGCACAACAGCTGCATGGTGATTGTCTACGAAGAGGTGGGGGAGGGCGTGACTGTGGAGACAGAGAGGATGTACTGCTCCTCGTGCTCGAAGATGGTTGGGAGGTGCCGGTGGAGGGGGGCGAAGTGCGCGTGCGGGAAGTGGGTCATTCCGCTCATTACGCTGCACATATCGAAGGTGGACATTCGCTGATGTTTGTTTATTGTTCCCCCTGTTTCAGAAAAGGTATTTATATCGCAGGAGGCACTGCGGCATGAGAGGAACAGCAGCCTTGGGCACAGTGGCGGTGCTTCTGTTTGCGGGGTACGTCGCCGTGAACAATAAGACTGCGGCGCTGCGCCTTGCAGTGGGCCTTAAGGAGGGGGTCTTCTCTCTTGGGAGGAACATAGAAAAGGGCGTGATGAACTTTGTGGACGACGGGAAGCGGGAAGAGCGCGTAGATAAGCGGCTCGAGACAAACCTGAAGAGCATCGAGGAAAAAATAGAGAGAAAGCTCGAGAGCAAGAGGAAGGAGGCAAAGGAAAACGGCGCAAAGGAGGAAAAAGGCGCGAGCACGCTTGTTCCTGCTAATACGCTGGTCCCGCAGAACTTCGGGAAGGGGATTCCCATTGCGTCTCCATTCTTCAGGGGAGCGCTGTTCGATCCAAAGAGCCTCCTGCAGGCAGAGAGGCAGAGCCAGCTCATTGATGCGATAGTCCAGAAGATCTTTGGGAGCGAGGGGCTGCAAGCAGGCCCTGGCTTGAGCGAAGAGGGCGAGGCAGATGTGAAAGAGCCCAAGGGCGGCCTGCAGGCATCAAAGAAAGAGTCCAGCGAGCTTAAAGAGGCGGATGCGCCAAAAGACGCAGCATTCCCTGCAAGCGCGCCAGCAAAAGACGCTCTTTCCGGGGAGCTTTTGTCAACGGAGCTGGGCGCAGAGAAGGGCGTGTGCCAAGACAGCCACTTGCGCGAGAAGGCACAAGCATGCTGGCAGAAAAGTCCGCCCCAAGCGAGAGGAGGCCGTGGGAGGCTCAAGGCCATGCGAAGGCAAGAGGGCCTGGAGACTTCCAGCAGCCCACGGAGTTGCGCGAGTCCAAGGGCTCGAAAGGTATGGATACCTCCAAGGAAACAAAGGAAGCAGACTCCACCCAGACAAAGAGTCCGCAGAGAGAGCCTGGAGCTCGCCTGGTAGAGATCCCTACGGAAAAGCCGGAAAAAGCCAGCGAGACAAGAGAGGCAGGAAATTGGGGAAAGCCTAGGCTCTCTCTGGGAGAGAGAAGGGAGCTGGACCTGAGGGAAGCAAGGGGCTCCAGAACAAGCCAGGAAAAGCCAAGGATAAAGCGGGAGGTGATGGAGGAGAATAGTTCTCCCGAAAGCAGGTTGATTGGGGAGCAGACGCCCCTTGCAGAAAAGCATGCAGAGGAAAATAACGCTGAGGGCGAGAAGCCTTTTGCAAGAGGCGTGCTTCCGGAAGAGCTTAGAACCCCAGAGGCGCAGAAGTTCCTTGAGGCATTTGCCGCCTCTGAGGCAGGCGGAAGAAGTCGGGCTCTATTCAAGCGCAAGCCCAGGAGTGGCAGCCCTTACAGAGCACTTGCGCCTGAGGAAAAGACTAGCGAAAGCGGCAAGCCAAGCGAGGTGGATGGAGGACTGGGCGGAATGCAGAGGGAGCGAGGGAGCTCACTCTACCTGGAGCGCCCCAATGGCAAATAAAGGGTTTTCTTTTATCTAAGGGCTATCGCACGGCACTGGCTCCTTACCTTTACCTTTGACAGCCGCGCTGTGGCGAAGCACTTGGCACTTTCCTGCGTCTGCATAAGAGAAAGGGGGCGCTTGCCTTGAAGAAGTGGCGCTATGGTTTTCGGTAGGCTTGTTCCAAGCCTCTTTTCCGGCGGCGTGGGGCCTGCACATGTGCAGAGATTTGAAACTGTTTGTCTCCATGGCGCTCACGAGTATAAATTGGAGCGCACCTGTGGGGGCATGCACGCACTGGCCTCGTCTCTCATACTGCCAACCAGGAGACAGGAAGACTTCTCTCGCCTAAAGAGGGAGCTGGAGAAGGGAGGCGTCGCGGGAATCACGCGGGCGCTCCACAGGCTGTCCAGGCTCCAGATGAGCTCGAAGCAGAGGGCATACATATTCCCTGTTATAGTGACTTTGGTCACACACAGCTCCATCGAGATAAAAGGGGCCGCATATGCATTCATGTCTCGGATAGTCCTCGGGGACAGGTCGATTCTCCTGCTGGCAACAAACATCCTCCTGAAGGAGCTGCGCGGAGAGGGCGGGGAGGCCGTGGTAAACACGCTCTCGCAGAGGCTTGCGCTGGAGTTTATCGCGAAGAGCAGTGACCCCGAGTTTCTTTGCCACTTCGTGCCCATCCTGAAGAAGGCCATGGACTCCCAGATCGGCGAGCTCAAGAGAGCTGCGCTGCTCGCCATTCCCTCGCTGCTCAGGGCATTCCAGGAGTTCCCTGTGGAGCTGCTTCTCTCTGCGCTGAGGAGCAAGGACCCTTCGATCAGCGGGAGGGCTCTCAAGGTGATTGCGGAGAACGAGATCGAGGGAGTGGACTTGGCAGAAGCGCTTGCTGTGCTCTGCAGCAACAGAGACGGCATCTGCGAGCACGAGGACTTCTCTCTCTTGTTCCACCAGATCTCCCGCAGGTTTTCTTCTATTCCTCATGTGTGCGTGGCAGGCGCGGTGCCTGTGCTCCCTTTCTGCGGGTCCACGTCGTGAAGTCCTTTGCAGAGCGCGCGCTGGACTATCCCTCCGGGGCTCTGTTTGAAGAGGTTCTCCTCGCGTTTGTTTCGTTCCTCCCAACGGACAAGGCGGAGGCGCTGGAGGCCATTCTCTGGCTGCTGGAGAGGCGGGACCTTTTTGTGGACCAGAAGCACTTTTTTCTTGACAGCACAGACGCCCGGGCAGAGAAGGTCTTGAAGATAAAAATTCTCTCGAAAACAAGGGAGAGCGGGGCTGTCGAGGAGATACGTGCATCCCTGAGGGACATGCACGTCACGTTTCACGCGCTCGCTGTGCTTGTGGAGGGAGGGCATGCCACAAAAGAAGACATCAAGAGGGCGTTTTTGCACCCAGACGAGGCAGTCCTTGCTCTCTACAGGGCGTTCCCTCTGCCCCCCTCGCTCGCCACAGCAGCTGCGGAGGAGCTCCTGCCCCTCTTCAACCTCCGGAACAAGGAGGCCTATCTGTACCTCGTAGGACACCTCCTTGGGCAGATCCCGGAAGAGGCCAAGAGGGTCGGGAGGATCAAGCGCAGCAAGGGCCCTGTGAAGCACGGAAGCGCGCACGAGCGAGACTTTCCGGAGGAGCACCTGGATGAGTACCTCTTTTTCCTGGCGAATCTTTTCAGGAGAGGGGTGCTGGGCAAAGAAGAAGCTCTTCTGGAGGGCAGCAGGGCCTTTGGGGAAGAGCCTGTGCTCCTCCGCAAGTTCCTGAACCTTATTTCTCTTGAAAAAAATGACTTGGAGGAGATTGTGGGGTTTAAAGAATTTTCCGGCGAGTCGAGGGGTGCCGGGAGTTTGCCGTGAAACGAGGTTTGGGCTCTGGTTTTGGAGAAGCGGGTTTCCCGCCAAAATAAAAGTATAAATACTAAAATATTTGCAGTCTCCAATGAGAGCAGCAGCAGATGGAAAGGCAGAGAAGAGGCCTGCAGGGAAGGCGCCGTCCAAGTCCGTGGGCGCTGTCGACAAGAAGCGGGGGAAAAGCAGCCACGGAAGCAAGGGGCATTACAACTTCAGGTCCTCGGTGAAGAGGATCCTGAAGCAGAGCTACCACGGCTCGACGTACCAGGTGAGCGCGCCTGTGGTCGAGGCTCTGTGCAACATCACAAACGAGCTCATCGACGAAATGTCCAAGGAGTGCTCCACGCTTGCAAAGAAGGTGATGAAGCAGACCGTCAACCTCGAGGAGGTTGTTTCTGCAGCCACCGTGATTCTCACTGGAGAGCTCAAGACCCACGCCCTCAAGGAGGTGAAGGAGGCAGTTGCCAAGGTTCCCGTCAAGGCGTCCAAGTAGTTGGTAAGTAAATTACATGCAGGAGTCGCGCTTTGTTTGGAGGGACGAGAAGAGGCTAATTAAGGCTCTCTCTCTTCGCGGTGTAAATCGCCGAGGTTTTTTGTTTCATGGAGTTCCTCTTCTTCCTTGCGTACATTCTGCTGATCTTCGGGGCCTCCGCAATACACTCGAGAGAGGCAAGCGTCCTCATGGTGCGTGCCGCAGAAACGGGAGAGGTTTTCCTGGTGAGCAGGCTGGGGTGGCTGCTCCCGGCTCTCTCTACGCACATGTACATTGCGCTCAAGGGAAGAAGCGCCCTTGCAGCTCTCTGCGGCCTCGCCGAGTACGCCTCGTTCATGCTGGTCAGGTCTCTGGTGAACCAGGTGAAGGCGATGCAGATACTTCTTCCCGGCCACGTGCTTCCGCTGAATCCCTCTGGACATGCCCTCATGCTGTTGAACGGCATATTCCTCCTGGCGCCTATCCTGGTCGACTCCATGGGGAAGCACCCCGCCTTTCCCCTCGCCATCGCCAGCCTCCTGTACTTCTACCACTCCTGCCTGCTGGTGACTCTCCAGAATCACCACACGTTCGTGGACATTCTGGCCGGCGTGGGCATGTTTCTGTTTCTCAGGGCGCTGCTGGCTCCTCTCAGGAGGATGCTGCCCTCGGAAACCGTGTATGCTGGGGAGTGGGGGGCTCTCAAAATGTCGCTTTTTTCTCTAACGGCTCTTCTCTCTGTGCCTTTTATGTGGTTTTTCTTTTATTCTTTTTGCACATGAGCCCGAAAGGATGCACAGTCTTTGTGGGAAACATAGACTTTGAGGTGCCCGAAGAGAAGCTGATTGAGGAGCTGTCTTCGATAGGAAGGGTGGTCTCCTTCAGGCTGGTCACCGACAGGGCCACAGGCAAGTCCAAGGGGTACGGGTTCTGTACATACGAGTCTCCCATCATTGCTGAGATGGCTGTCCACAAGCTGAGGATCAGCCTCAACGGCAGGCCTGTGAAGATAAACTACGCAGAGAACGATGCTCCTGCAGCGCAGACACAGGAGGCAGAGAAGCTGGACGTGGAGCCCATAACAGAGGCCGTCGAGAGGATGGACCCGGACTCGTCTCTGGAGATCCTGAAGCATTTCAAGAAGATGGCTGCAAACCAGCCTCAGGACCTGAAGAAGCTTCTTGCCGAAAACCCTGCGCTCACAGCTGCCCTGTTCCACATGCTGCTCACGCTTGGGATTATCCCGAAGAGCACGCTTGAGGGAGTTCTGATGAAGTCTTTCCATCTCGCAGCAGAAGGCCCAGGTGCTCTACAGGATCCTCCAGTACCACGACTACGAGGTGGACGCCCTTCCAGAAGATGTTCGGGAAAAGGCGGTGCGGGTGAGGGAGAAGTTACTAAAAAAGTAGAAATCTAGGAATTCTGGTTTATTCAGTGCTCGCCACAACCTCCATCTGCGCGGCGCGCTTCCTTTCTGCAGCCTCGGCCTTGTTGCGCTCGGACTCTGCCCTTGCGCTCTTCTTCCTTTCGATGATCTTCGCTCTGTCGTCCTCCATGGAGAGAGACACGATCCTGAGGTTGCTGGGGTGGATGCCGTAGCGAGAGATCTGCCCGTTCTTCTTCTCTCTGTAGCTTATGTCCAGAAACACCTTGTAGATGGCCCTCTTGACATCGATCACCTTTCCCCTCTTCCCGGCGAGGTCTCCGCTCATGACCTCTACCTCGTCGCTCTTTTTGACGGGAAGCGTCTTGAACCCGTGCTGCGCCCTGAGCTCCTTGCTGAGAGTGGAGGACATCCTCAGCCTCCTCTCCTTCTCTCCCGCAGTGAAATGCATCTTTCTGTTCTTCCTCCTGGACGAGGTCACAGCCTTGCTGAATTTCATCTGGGGCTAAAAATAAAAAAGAATTTCTTTGGAGGCCCGCACCAGCCTCCTGCGCAGGCCCTTCCCAGAGCAAGGGCTGCCGGAGCTGGGTGCAGCAGCAAGATACGTGCAACATGTTTATTGATTGCGGGGCCTACTTCAGAGGCACGAACTTCGACGAAGAAGTCGCGCCAATCCCCGGCTTTCCGTGCTTCACGTTTCTATGGGTGATAGAGAAGTCTCCCAGCCTAAACCCAATCATCTCTGGCTTGATCTCGAACTGGACGTAGTCCTTGCCGTTGTAGACACCCACTATGTTTCCTACAAGCTGGGGGAGGATGATCATGGACCTGGAGTGCGTTGCCACGCACGAGGGCTTCTCCTCGGCCCCAATGTTCTCCCGCTTTGCCTTCTCGCACCTCCTCAGGAACGCGATTTCTCTTCTCTCCAGGCCCCTGCGGAGCCTCCTTCTTGCTGCAGAAGGAAGCAGCCTGGCGAACTCCTCTATGGGCATTTCGAGGAGCTTGTCAAACTCAACTCCCCTGTAGACGAACTTTTTGAAGGTCCTGCGCTTCTTGTCTTCGCCGTTCTCCATTGCAGGGAGAAGAAAATTAAAAAAAATATCCTTCGCTGCGGACACTCGCCGAGGCACAGGGAAAAGCCGCAGAGCAGGAAGAGCTGGGCGGAGCAAAACAGAAGATCTCTTTTACACATGCACGCCCTGGAAAATATGCGATGGCGGCCTCCAGGGCGTCCTAGAGAAGCTTTCCAGAGGCTACAATCGACCCCTCTCCCTCGCGCACAGTGGAGAGCGCGAACGGAACCGGCAAATAGGACTGCCCCTCCTTTGCTGTGAGAGCGGAGATTTTCACGTCAGAGCCTTCTCCGCTAAACAAAACGAAGTCGCTTTCCACCGGGAAAAGGGACTGCGGGCTGTCGCAGAGCGCCGAGAACTCCAGCGAAACCGACTCGTGAGGGAGAAGGCTTCTGACCTCAAAGACAATTTTCTCCCGGTCCTTGTCAACGTACCCCTCGGAGGACATCTCTATGTCCGAGACCCGCCCCGAGGGAACAGAAACCACAATCAAGTCGATTGGCTCTCCCTTTGCAGTAATCTCAAAGGAGAAGTCGTACCGCTCCTCCTCCAGCTCGTTCTGCCAGAAGGCCACCTCGAAGGGAACTTCTGCAAAGGCCTTCGTCCACTTCAGAAGCGTGAGCACCCTGTCCACAGGAATGGGTCTCTTGGGAACAATCTGGTTCTCCGCAAACGCCTTCTTGTCTATTGCAGGATGCGCTCGCGCATTCTCTGGCCGCTGCTCCAGACAGATCTTTATTTGCGAGTAGTCCTCGCACCTCACCCTGACCAGCAGCTCCGACGTCACCTCGGACTCCTTCACGCGGTTGAGGATGTCAAAGGTGACCCGCGACCTCTCGACCAGAAAGAGGCTTACGTCCTCCTCTCTGTCTTCCATAAACTCTTTCACTCGCTGCGAAATCTCTGCCTTCCTCTTCGCCTCCTTGGGAGCCTCCTTTGCGCCCTCGCTCATCGCTGCGCTCCTCAGATCCTTTTCAAGGATCCTGATTTTCTCTATCTCCCTGGAGATCTCGTCTATCTCCTTCGGCCTGCTCAGCACAGCTCTTGCCATCTTTTCCCACTCCTTTTCCTTGTTCCGCTCAATCATCTCGTGCAGGATTTCGCTGTTGCTCTCCATCCTAATCATCTTGGCAACCTCTTCTGGGCTCCGCTCAACAACCCCACACGGCGTAAACAGCTCGTCTATCAGGTACACAACGTCTGCCATTTCCGGCCCGTACTCCTCGAGAGACATGTCTTCTCCCAGCACAATCCGCATCCCGTCCTCCAGGGCCTTCAGCCCCTCAAACGCGCGGTCGCGCTCGTCTGCCTCCAGGAGGAGGGCAATGCACAGAGACCCTGCTTCCTGGAAAAAGAACTCCCCTATCGCCGTGTCCACCCTCCCCTTCTTTCCCGTGTGGCTCACCTCCGAGAGGAACGTGGAGACAATTGCTGCGCTCTTCTCCTCCGCCATGGGAACCAGAGGCCTGAGGAGGTACCTTCCCTCCGAGTCTGCCAGCAGCACAGCTCCAAACATTATAAATGAAAAGGAAATTAAATTTAAAAGATGAAGAGCCTGCGCACTTGCAAAAGGGCCCTCTGGAACGAGCTTTGGCCGCTGCTTTCGTTTGCAGGAGCATTCTTCTTTGTGAGGACGCTGTCCTTTTTGCTGATAAGAGAAGTTGCTCTTCCCGAGGACAAGTATCTTCTGCTGATAGCACATCCCGATGACGAATCGATGTTTTTTGGCCCCACGTTCCAAAGCCTGAAGAAAAAAGAGCAGCTTGTCGTGGCGCTTGCAACGGGCGGGGAGAAGGGAGGAGACCCTGCGACAAGGCGGAAGGAAATCTCTGGGCTGTGTCGGGAGGCGGGGGTTCCGCTGTTTTTCCTTGATAGGAAGGACGGAGGGTTCTTCTGTGACAAGGAGGTGCAGCACGAGGTAAGAAGCATTCTGGAAGAAACTGGGTGCACAGCGGTTGTCACTTTTGATGCAGAGGGAGTCTCTGGGCACAGCGACCATGCGACATGCTGTGCAGTTGCCTGGGAGGTGTGCACAGAAACAGAGACCAAGCTCTACGTGCTGGAAACAAAGTCTCCCTGCTGAAGTACGGGTTCTTTTGGCGTGGGGTCGGTGAAGAGGCGCGGGTGCGTGGTGAAGACAGGGTCCCTGGGAGACTTTATAGAGGCAAGGCGAAGGATGCTTGTGCATCACGAGAGCCAGATGCTGTGGTACAGGTACCTTTACTTAATTTTCTCCACGTACCTTGACTTGAACGTGCTTCTCAGGGTCAACTAGGAATAAATCCTTGCGAAAGCAGTTCCCCGCGGATGGGCCGCGTCCGCAATATTGTGCAAGCGCAGCGCTAGAGGTGAAGGTACCGCTGCTCAGGGCTAAAGTCGAACGAGGAGATCTGCAGGGCCTTGTCGCTGTGCACGCCCATTGCCTCGAGCGTAGACATTTTCCTTTGCACCAGGGGCCACACCCTCCGGTCAAAGGAAGACCCTATGAGGTAGTGGATCTCCACAGCCTCCGACTGCCCAATCCGGTAGACCCTGTCTTCTGCCTGGAGAAGGATCCCCGGGTTCCAGTAGAGCTCTGCAAACACAAGGAGCCTTGCGCTGGTGAGAGTCACCCCCACCGAGCACGTCGTTATGCTCAGCAACGCAAGCTTCAGGCTGCCGTCCTCCTGGAACCTCCTGCATGTCCTGTTTCTCTCGCTCGGCTCTGTGGAGCCATCTATTCTCACCGCTTCTGGAAACTCGAGGCTCAGCCTGTCAAGCATCTCTCTGTGGTGGGCAAACACAATGAGCTTCTCATCTCTTGCCCTCCTCAGCTCCTTCAAGTACAGGACTGTTCTCTCGACTTTTCCGCCACGGAAAGATTGTAGTCCATGAGAAGGTCTGTCTCTGCAGAGATGGCGGGGCTGGAGAGGAGGACCTTGACCCTCTTCTTCTTGGGGAGCGCAAGCACATCTCTTTTTTCTCTTCTGATCATGACCAGCCGCTCCAGGACTATCTGCAGCTCGTCCAGGTTCCTTCTTCCTGTGTACAGAACGTGTGCCTTGAACCTTCTTGGAAGAGCCTTCTCTCTCTTTGGGTCTATCCTGCAGTACCGCTCTTCGTACTCTCTCTGCGTGTATATTTGCCTCAGGATGTTCAGCTGTGTGTACGCCTCTATAGGGAGCGAGAGAACGGGCGTGCCTGTGAGAAGGATCACCTTTGGCACAGACGCAAGAAAAGGTGGTATGGAAGAGCCTCTCTGGCTCTTCGGATTTTTCAGGGCATGCGACTCGTCTGCAATGGCAAAAGTGTACTTGGCAGCCCTGAGCTGGTCTGTTTTCTTGGTTGCCTGGTCGTAGGAGACAATTGTGGCAAACCTCCCTGAAGCGGCGGCGAGTGGCTCCACCGCCAGGTCTGTGAAGGATTCAAAGTCTTCGGCCCATTTTGCGCAGAGCCCCGCAGGCGCAAGCACAACCACTCTGCACTCCTTCTCTTCCTGCGCGTGCATATGCACAAGGGCAAGTGCCTGGAGCGTCTTCCCCAGCCCCATGTCGTCTGCAATGAGCATTCTGTACTCGAGGAGCTTTGCTCTGTAAAGGGTGTCTATCTGGAAAGGGAAGAGCTCTACGGTTTTTCCGCTCTTCCTGTTGTAGAGAGAAGTGATTACCTCCTCTGCCTCCTCGGCTTCTGCGCTGCCTGCGACATACGCTCTTGTCTTCTCCTCTCCCAGGCTGGCCAGGTAGAGAAGCAGGGACCTGGGGGGCTCTTCCACCACATTCACGGCGGCTCTGAGCCTCAAGTACAGAGAAGGAGAGACTTCCCACGCATTCGGCTCTATGATGAATCTGGCTTCTGCCTGGCCGTAGAGGAACCGAGACACTTCTCCGTTGCTTGGGCCCACCTCTATTCGCAGCTCCTTGTTGAGAACAGCGCGGACCCCTTCCTTTCTTTTCTCGCTCATCCGGGGCCCTCCAAATTTATTTTATTTCGCTGCTGGAGCGGGAATAAAGGCCACAGCAGGACAGAGACGGCAGAGCGCTGCAATAGAATATTTATTTCGATGGCCTCGCCAAGAAATGGCGCTGCAAAGAACTTTCTCAGGGCTCAGCTCCCCCCAATCTTCTTTGCCAGCCTGACAACCGCCTGGTCCACCTCAACGCCCACGTCCTCGAGAATAGAGACCACCCGCTTCACTCGCCCAATCTCCCTGGTTGTGTACATTGAGATGACTCCGGGGGAGATTCTGTACATGTCAAGCACCCTGGACCTCTTTTCTGTGATTGTGCACATGACAAGCTTCCTGCTCTTTTCGCGCAGCTTCTCAAGCATGCCTGCCGACCCGGGACTCTCCCCATTCAGAACGCCCTTGCCAAGGGCGTCGTACGAGGTGATCAAGATCCACTTCCTCGAGTCTTCGAGATACTCCTCGATGCTGTGCGTAACCTTCCCCTCGAGGGCAGTGACGCCCGAAAGGCTTTTCTTTGCATGGCTTCCCTCTTCCTCGCCCTTAGCAACCACAACACACGGGAAAATCCCCTCCTCGGACTGGAAGATCTTTGTGAGCGTGGCCTCTTTCTGGTGGGGCTCCCCACAGAAGACAAACGCATGCTCAAAGTCCACATACTTCCTGTAGACATACTCCTTTATCGGAAACGCCTTTTCCTCGTGCGGAATGACAATCCGCTTCATCGACGGGATTGCCTCTGCTATCTTCCCGATTTCCTCTCTGCCCTCGGTCTTCCTGCTGTCGCTGCACACAAAGAAGACCTCTCTCCCGTCTGCAACTGCAGACTCCACAAGCTCTTTCTTCTTGTTCACGCTCCTCACGTCCTTGAACACAAGGGCGTCCGTCTTCTCCCTGTCCACCCACCGCTCCTTCATCTCCCTGACCCGGAGATACGTCTTTGTGCTGCACACAGCCACATCGTACGCCTCCTCCGGCTTCCGCATTAGGGAGGGCGTCACGAGCAGAACGCGCTTCTCTGCGCCCAGCTCCCTTGCCACGCCCTCTATGTACTCCCGCAGGCCCTCCATGTACCCCCTCTCCTTTATCTCCACAGCAACAACAGCCCTCCCTGCCTTCAGCAGGTGCTCCACCAGAGTCCGCTCCATGTACTTCTCTCCAGTCACAACAAGGTCTCCGCTTGAATATGCGAGCCTGCGCCTCCTCTTCTGCTCTGTCCTGCTTCTCTTCCGGGGCCCGTCCACCTCTATCCCTCTGAAAAGTATCTCTTCCATGCGCTAAAAATTTGTTCTCTATTTAAGGGCGCTTTGTTTACTCCCGATGTGCCGCGTGTTCTTCGAGGGCGGGGAAGAGCTCAGCGCAGAGATGTCTTCTGTGTACTCGGCGTGTCTCGAGCAGTTCTCCCAGTGCTCGCTCAAGGCCAGCGACATAGACAGGCTTGTTCTTGATTTTCTGGCCGAGGAGGGGCACTACGAGCCGTGGCTTGACCTTGCAGAGGAGTCTGGCCTGGACGCAGGCGCGCCCCCCCTTCCCTATCTCCAGGAGCGCAGCAGGATCAGAGAGCTTATTATCCAGGGACGGGTTGCAGAGGCCATCTCGAAAATAAACGACCTGAACCCAATGATCCTCGAGCACTCTCCCAGAGCACACTTCCTGCTGATGCAGCAGAAGATCCTTGAGGAAGAGGGCCTGGAGAAGGAAGAGCTTCTTGCGAAGATAGAAAAGGAGCTGTCCCCCATTGTGCTCAAGTTCCCGGAGCTGCTGCCCAGCCTGGAGGAAGTGGTTCTCAGGTGCATTTTCAAAAGCAGGGAAAACGTTGCGGAGAAGAGGAAGGAGGTTGCCCACTCGACGAACAGAAGCATTCTGAGCTCGTTCAGGATCGCCCCCAAACAGGAGCTGCTCCTTGCCCTCAAGGAGAGCCACAGCCTTCTGGAGACGCTCCCTGCAAACTCTCCCCTGAAGCGGCTTATCCCCCTGAAGCTTTATGGGTGCAAGTCTCTCTCTGAGTAGCGCTGGGCTAGGCGGCAAATCTGCAGAAATAAAGGGCGGCCACAAAACAGCCAGGGGCATTTTCCGTTTACTTTGGAGCGTCCCGGCTGCAGGGCTCCATGTGATAGCTCTTTTTAAATGTTTATTGTCAGGGCGCAGGGCCGCTAGAAGTGCTCTGCCTCAAAAACCCACAGCCCCTTGTCGTAGTCGTACGAGATAAACCGGGTCCCCTTCCTTTCCCTGAGCCTCTTTACAAACTCTTCCTGGACCATCTTGTACGGATTCCTCTCCTCCTTCCCCACAATTTCTGCGCCTGTGCTGCGGCTGTATGCAAAAAGCCCTTCGAGGCTTACCTGGCTCCTTCTGTTCAGGCCCTTGCCCACATCCACATCTCTATTCGGATAGACGGTCACCTCTCCCCTCTCTATCACCACGTCCTTAAACAGCTCGCCCACGTTGATTTCCCTCAGCTCGATGTCCTCGAGGTACTCGATCTTCCCAAAGCCCTGTCTCCCAACAACCAGACCGCGCACAACCTTCTCCTTCATGCTTCTCAGCTCAGAGACGTCTGGCACAGAATAGTACTCTCCAAACACATACCTCTCTGCAGGGACAGTGCTCTTGGCACAGCCCTTGTTGTAGCTGGAGATGGCAGAGCCAAGCGGAGAAAGCGCCCTAAACCGTATTGGGCTTTTCTCGGACCTCTCGAAGATCATCTTTGGCATCTCTATCCGGCTCTTCCTCGCAAACTCCTCGCAGGCACTGAAGTCCAGGGCCCCTATCAGATAGGGGTCCTCGTTGGCTCTGGGACGTGCAAAGGACGGGGATTCCTGTAGGGGCGCAGCAGAAACGCTCTCGCGCTCCTTCCCCCCAAAGGCTAGGCCAGGGACGGGCGCCTGCAGGCTGGGCGGGGACAGCGCCTGCTGTGCTCCGAACGCATACGGCTGCGAGAATTGCGGAGGCTTGCTTTCTCCAAAGGGGGCTGGCGCCGTCAAGGACGCTCCCGAAGAGCCCAGACCGAGAGGCTTGTTGAAGAGAGGAGAGGAGCTGTTTTGTAGAGAAGCGCCGAAAGAGGGCCTTGGCTGCGAGTCGAAGGCGCTTCCCTGGCTCCCTGCGCCAAAAAGAGATCCGGCAGAGGGGGCCGTTCCCGTCTGCCGAGCCTGCTCGCCTCCCCCAAGGAGAGACGAGCCCCCTCCAAAGGAAGGGGCGCTTTGTGTCCCGAGAGCAGGCGGGGACATGGACGGCCCAGAGCCGAAAAGAGAGGAAGAGGCTCCGTGGAAAGAAGAGAGGCCTGCTCCCTGCCCGAGCTGGCTTTGCCCCGCCCCAAATCCCTGCGAGGACTGTGCTGTGGATGGGGATGTGTTTTGCCCCATCGAGAGCCCTGCTGTCTGAGAGGGCTGCCCCATCCCGATCATTCCCGAGGGATACTGCGGGACCGAGCTTCCGAACTGCGGCTGCGCAGGCACAGGCTCTTGTTTCTGGAGAAACCCAAACACAGGTGCCTCCTTTGGCTTGTCGAGGAAGCTTGATGCAAAGCTGCTTCGCGGCTGAGCAAAGGAGCCCCCCATTCCAAGCGAAGGCCCCACAGACGCCCCCATTGGCTGTCCCATGCTAGGAGTGCTTCCCATCGATCCAAAAGAAGAGGGCCCTGCCCCAATCCCAGGCCTGGGCCCAAAAGAGGACGGCTGTGGCACAGAGCTCTGGTACGAGGGCGTGCCAAAGGGCCTTGGCTTTTCCCCATGCTTGCTTTTCTTTCCCAGCGAGTAGTCCTTCAGCCTGAGCTCCTCGAAAGAAAAGTTCCTGAACATGCTCATCGCTGTGATTGCGCAGAGCTTGTAGTGGTATCCCTCGTCCTCAAAGCTTGTTGCGCTGTAGGGATACCTTGTGCTTTCGGGGATCTGCAGACTAAGGTTCGCCCCAAGGCTCTCTGCACCTGTCCTGGGCTTGAGAGACATGGAAGGCCCCATTTGGCCCGAAAGAGCTCCAGGCTGGCCAAGGCCCCCCATGCCGGGCTGTCCTGCAGAGGGAAGAAGCATCCCTGTCTGCCCCATTGCCCCCATGCTGCCCATTCCCGAGCTTTGTCCCATAAGCCCTCCTGCCATGGGTCCCTGCTGCACCATGCCTTGTATCCCGCTCCCTGCTCCTGCACCGCTGCTGCCAAAGAGAGAGCTCCCAAAGGGCCTTCCCCCCATGGCGTATCCGCTGCCTGCTCCCTGCGGGCTGCTCACGTACCCCGTGTTTCCGCTCCCAAAGAGAGGAGGGGCTCCCATCTGCCCCTGGTTGTTGAACATCGAGGATGAGAACATGTTTTGCTTTCCCGGGTCTCCTCCATTCATGCTCCTAAAAAATAAAATCGAAAAATACGCTGCCTCCTGCAGTAAAAATTCTCCCGGCAAGGCTCTCCCCAGGGCGAAGCGGCCTGCCTAAGCCAGCGGGCGCTTCTTTTCCGCGCCCCTGCCTCCCTGCCGATAGCCGCCCCGCTCCGTGGTGATGTTTGCGTCGCAGGCAACAATCTTGACCTTGTCTGCACGCACGAGCTCGTCGTTGATTGTCATCACAAAGTTTTTTACAACGAATGTCCACACGTCTGCAAAGTGCTTGTAGGTTATTATCGATGCCTTGAAGCTCATCTTGCTGTGCACGCTTCTGTTGAACACAGCATATACTGCGCTGTCAAACTTCTCCAGCAGGTCGTTTCCCTGCTGGGGAGTAATCATCTGGGAATTTATCTTCTCCTCGATTGTGTCTTGGAATGCCTTCCCGATGTTGCTCTCTCTGTACAGCTGGAACATCCCACACTCGAAAAATAAAATTATTAAATTAATTAAATACGGGCGCCTGCTGCCCCCATTCGCGCAGGACCTGCTGTATGTGCCCGCTGCGAAAAACAGAAGCGAACAAAAGGAGCGAGGACGGCAGATATCCGGAATGCAAAAATTTTAGAGATGTGCGGCACAGCAAAAGTGGAGGTTGGCAGGGCGGAGGCCACGGAGTGTCCCTCTTTTGCGCAGATCAACGAAGTAGAGTACACATTGGCGGAAGAGGAGTGCGCAGACAAAGGCAGCGGGGCTCCCGCGGACGGCATTCCTGTTGGAAAGATTACCATAAAGAAGGTTCTAGACAAGTACAGAGAGGTGTTCCTTGTGGAGGTCCCCAACCTCTCTGGAATCAGGTATGTTCCTGGAGACTCGCTTTCGTTCAGGGCGTCGAACCCCGACGGGCCTGTGCTCGCCATGCTCGAGGCTCTTTCTCTGGCGGAGATGCGGGAACACGTCCTTTCTTTCAGGCGGGTGCACAAGAAGAGCAGAAAAGAGGTGTTTGCGTACAGCGGGACCCTCTGGAGGTACTTCAAGCACTTCTTCGATTTTTCCTCGATACCCTCGAAGGCGTTTCTCTACCAGCTGTTCCTCTCGGTGCCGTCGCCGGGCACGGACGCGCACTTCCTCAAGCACCTTTGCAGCCGGGACGGGAGCAAGAAATACTTCTCGCTGCACGCCAAGTGGATCTCTCTAGTGGACATAGTCAAGGCGTTCGGGTGCAGGCCCTCGCTCGCAACAGTCCTTGCGCACGGAACAGAGGTCAGGCCCAGGTCGTTCTCGCTCACGAATGGGGAGTGCCAGGGAGCTCCGCTGTCTCTCTCGTTTGTCTGCGGGGCAATGAGGCGGGAAATGGAGGGCGTCTCAGGGCCCTTTACAAGGTACGGACACGCCTCGGGCTTTCTGGCGCGCGCCAGAGAGAGGGCGCAGACGAGCGGGCACGCACGCAGCGAGGACTGCATATACGGGGTGGAGCTGAAGCCAAACAAGCTGATGCGGATGGAGGGGCCTGCAAGGAGCTTTGTTCTCTTTGGCCTGGGCACGGGGGTGGCACCGTTCATATCCTTCATCCGGAACATGGGCCCCTCGCACAGAATAAGGCTGTTCTACGGATGCAGGGACGTCGCCGACAACATACTTCACGCGCTTGGGCTGGCGCGCGCCGCGCACAGCGAGCAGTCTCTCTTTAAGGGAGCCGTGCGCTGCTTCTGGAATGAGGCAGGGAGAGGGAGTGACGTGGAGATAGAGATTGTTTATTCGAGGGAGCACAGCTCAATGCACATGGACAGATTTATTGAGGCAAACAGAGAGACAATTGCGGGCACCCTTAGGGCGCTTCCACAGGCCGAGGTCCATGTGTGTGCCAGAAAGGAGATGCAGACCACCATTGCCAGGTCTCTGAGGGCCATTGTGGAAGAGCATGCAGCTGGCGTGCCCATCAAGGTGGACGACTGGAGCTAGGCAGAAAGCCTTGGCTTATAGCGGACACCTTCTTGTCCACAGATTCCAGCAGCTGCCCCTTTTGCACAGAAATGCCTGCTACTTCTTCGCAATCCGCTTTATCGTCTCTACAAACCCGCTGGCTTCGTACACATCCGTGGACCCTATAAGCACCTCGGTGCCCATCTTCCTGCCGACCTCCCTGATCGACGTGATCTCCGCTATGGAGACCCCGCCAATAAAATACACAATCACCACATTCCTGTGCACATCTGAGCCCTGCTCGCCGCTCTTGAACGCAAACCCCTTTTTCCGGAGAGACCTGTTCACAGGCACCTCCTTTTTGCCTGGGCCCTTGATTTTGAAGTGCTTGTACTTGCTTTCCTTCTCCTTGATCACAGCTGCCAGCACGTCTTCTATCACCGGGACGTAGCGCGAAATCTCCAGCTCGTTCTCGCGCACAGGCTTGATCTGCTTCCCGCATATCCGCCTCTTCATCACGTCTCCCAGGTCTATTTCCTGCTTCTTCAGGTACCCGAAGTCAAGCAGCTTCTCGACCTGCCTTCTGTCCAGGGCAGCGCTGTTTGCAAGAAGGAGCAGATACAGGCGAAGCTTGTCTGCCTTCGTCACTGCCGGGTCCTCCATCAGCCGGAAAAACTTCTCTGGGATGTCCTTGAACCTCTTTCTGTCTGCCGTGTACCCTGTGGAGAGCCCCTGCTCGAAGAGAGACACCTCCTTCAGGTTGTTGTTGTTGAACACGGCCACGCACTGCTCCACGAGCTTGATAAATATGTTCAGCTCCCTGATGAGCCGTGTCTGGCTCGGGAGCTCGTGGATTGCCTTGCTCAGCCTCTTGATGTTCCCCTTCTCTATGCTCTCGGACTTTTTTGTCACCTCTCTGATGTGCCTCGAAAGAATCTCGTTTGTCTCAGAAAGATGGGAGTTGCGCACCCCCATCCAGAGGTCGTTCTTGTCGCCAACCTCGACCTTCTTTCGGTCCAGGTCTTCCGACTCCTCCGACGACTGCGAGCTGCTCGACTCGCTCTCGCTGCCGCCCTTCTCCTCTTCCCGCTGCCTTTTCTCGCTGAGCCCCTCCCTGTACACCACGTACCCGGGGCCTGCCAGCCTGTAGTCCCAGAGCGCGCTCTCGAAGGTGAAGAAGTGCATCAGCGCGCTGTTCACGTCGTACCCCCTCTCCATCACAATGAACTTGTCGCGGCCTCTGCCGCCCTCGCCGTCCATGCGCATCTCCATCTTCTGGGAGAGCCTCAGCGAGCTGCTTCCCACGCTGTAGAACACAGGCTCCACCTTGAGCACTCTGCACATGCCGTACAGCTTCTTGGCCACTTCTTCGGTGTACTCTTCTGCGCTCAGGTAGTACTCGCTCGCGCACTCCAGCCGGAAGAGGTCGCTTCCCTGCGGGATGAAGTCAAACGGCACTGTCCTGTGGAACAGCTGGACGTACTCCTTGCCTCTTTCTCTTTGCGCCTCGCTCTTCGAAACGAGCGCCTCGATCTTCTTTGCCTGCTTTTCGCTTGGCTCGTTGACGGAGATGAGGTAATACTCCTTGTACTTCTTATCTTTGTACTCCTTTATTATTTTGTCCAAGACCGAGTCGTCGAGCCTGACAAAATAGATTCCCGTGAACTCTCCCTGGGGCTCGCGCTCGCGCTCCAGCCGCTCGATGAGTGCAATGTTGTGAGCAAAGATGTCGCTCATGGTCATTGTGTGGTGGAGCAGCCTTGCAGTGGGCTCGTGGATAACAAGGGCTCTCCACTCGTCGCGGGAGTTTGCGCGGCTGAGAACCTTCGAGACAACCCGCTCGGTTATGATCTCCACAAGGTTCATCCAAAATTCTTTCCTTTGTTTGTTTTTAATAGCGCGCCGCTCTGCGCTGATGGGCCTGGAAAGAGGCGAGGCTCTGGAGGGGCTGAGAAAAACTGTTTTGGACAGCGACGTGACCATTCTGACAGGAGAAACTGGCTCGGGGAAGTCGATGTCCATTGCAGACATATTCTCTGCCTCAGAAAGGATTCTTGTCGCAGAGCCAAGGCGGGTTGCTGCAAGGGCTCTGGCCGCAGCTCTCGCCAGAAAAACAGGAGGCAGGGTGGGCGGAGAAGTTGGGTACATTGTGAGGGGCGAGAGAAGATTTCTCAGGCAAGCAGAATCGCCGTGGTAAGCAGCGGGGTGGCTGTCAGGACGGCTCTAGGCCGGAGAAACTTCTCTGGGTACAGCGCGCTCGTTATAGACGAGGTGCACGAAAGATCTGTGGAGACAGACCTGCTTCTTGCCATGGCCAGAAGCGCACTTCTTTCCAGAAAGGGCTCGTTCAAGCTCCTCCTGATCAGCGGCACCCTTTCCGTCTCCCTGTTCAGGAGATATTTCAGCGAGCTCAGGTGCGGCCTGTACCGGATGGAAGGAAGGTCCTTCGAGGTTGACCTGTATTACAGAGAGACCTTCCACAGAGCATTTTCCTCTGCCCCAGCTCCTGAGCCTGAGCCTGACGGCTCTTCTGACGGGTGCATTTCCTTCAACAGCATCCCGATGGTGATTGGCGAGAGCGTTGGCGATGCCTTGGGGAAGGGCAGGGCGTGTAAGAAGGAGTACGCAATAGACGGGCTTGTGGAAGATGTGGTTTCTCTGGTCAAGTCTATTGAGACACATCTCCAGGAAGACCTTGTGCTTGTGTTCCTCCCTGGGAAAGAGGAAATTCGGCGAGTGCATGCACGCTTGAAAGAGGTGCTGCCGAGGCAGGTGGGCGTGTGCATGTTGCACGCGCAGGTAGAGCCCGCAGACCAGGAGAGAGCCATGGGCAGAGGCGAGGAGCCTGGCAGGCGCCATGTTGTCCTCTCCACAAGTATGTCGGAGACATCCATCACGATTCCCGGGCTCTCTTGCGTTGTGGACTGCGGATACACAAAAAGGCCTGCAGTGCTGGGGGGGATCAGAGTGCTGCCGTGCTCGCAGATCTCCAAGGTGGAGGCAGAGCAGAGGAAGGGCCGGGCAGGAAGGACGAGGAGGGGAAAGTGTTTTAGGCTGTACAGCGAAGAGGAGTTTATGGAAATGGAGAGCTTTCCCCTCCCTGCCATTATGTCTGCAGACCTTGCTTCGTGCTTGCTGGCGAGGAAGATGTTCCGGGGAGGCATGGAGCTCATCAGCGAGCCTCCCCAGGAGGCTGTGCACGAGTCGCTGAAGTATCTGAGGAAGATCAGAGGCGTGGACGAGAAGGGGCGGGTCACCGAAAAGGGAAGGAAGCTTCTCAGGATGCCTGTGGAGGTGCCGCTTGCAAACCTGCTGCTTGAGGCGACAGCAAGAGGCCTTGGACTGGCAGCTGCGCTTGGAATAGCCCTCCTGTCCTCGTATCCAGAAATACCTCTCAGCCAAGTCGGTGTATCTAAAGTTTCTAGGGAGGGCGCGAGAGCTGGAGAACAGAGATGCGGCGAAAGCGGCCTGGGCGGGAGCAGCAGAGGCGATCTGAGGAAAAGAATAAGGGAAAAGATGTTTTGCAGATACAGGTGCGGCGAGAGAAAAGGCGGGGCCAGCAACTTTCCAGAGGCTGCCAGCGGCGCAGAGGCGCTTTTGGAGAAAGCACTAGACGCTTTGCGCACGGGCGGTGCGAAGCGTAATGCATGTGGAGATTTCACCCTCTGCATCAGGCTTATGCTCCAGTTTCTCCTCTCTCCATCAGGGCAGGAGTTTTCTTCCAGGAGCTCCCTAAGCTACGCCCTCCTTGCAGAGAGCAGCCGCACGTTCCATGCGCTTCTCAAGTGGGCGGGGGGAGAGTCCTTTTCGCTCTCGTCGATAAACCTTCTTCTCTCAGACATCTTCTGCGAGAGCCGGGCGGAGCTTCTAGCAGGCACAGAGAGCTATGCAATCGAGATTTCCGGACGGAGAGAGCTGGCCGAGCTGGAGAGGACGTCCTCAATGCGCGGCATGCACGCAAGCTCCGTGGGGTTTCTGGAAGTTGTTTTTCTTGGAAGGCCCGTCATCAGAACAATCTTTCCGTATTTAAGCTCCTGTGCAAGGGGGGGCGACAAACGGCACAGAGATGGCGCAAGTAGCTGAGGCAATAAATAATTTCCTTTTTGTTTTTGTTTCGCAATGGAGTCTCTGGCGCTCATCCCAAACCTCGAGCAGCTTCTGAGGCACGGAGAACCCAAGGGACACGCCACAGCCTTGGCCCTGCTCCAGAAGCACATCGAGAGCATTGGCCCTCTGGCAGGCAGCCTTGTTCCTCTGTTGACCGCGCTGGATGTCTCCGAGCTCGAAGAGCAGAAGCATCTTGTTGTCTCAATGGTGCACTTCTACAACCAAGAGTACGAAGAGTCCGTGAAACATGCAGTCCTCTCCTCGGAGACGTGGTTCAGAGAGGAAGCACAGGCAACGAAGAAGGGAGAGGAGTCGCACTCTCTCTTCTACTTCCAGAACTCTATGTACAGGATCCTGGATGCATACGTCTCTGGAAAGAAGCTGGGCAGCGGCGACAGCGCGCTGTTTGCGTTCGTGGAGAAGATCCTTGGGAGAGAGGAGAGCCTCAGCTACTCCCTCCTGGGAATGCTTGTCTCCACGCGCGACATCGCAGGCGTCGAAAGCATCGTCCGGGCGAACCCAGGCATTCTCTGCGACCTCCCGGAGAAGAAGCCCCTGCTCTCCTTCATCCTGGCACACTCGAAGGAGTCTAAGATGTACAACCACGTGCTCACGCTCCTCTGCGCATTGTGGGAAGAGCAGCAGGGCGCGGAGTACTCCCTGGAGTTTTTCCGGGCAGTCGCTGACGGGCTCCTCATGCGGAGGGACGACAAAAAGCTTGCAGCCCTCCTGAGCGCAGTGCTGCAGAAGAAGAAGGAGTACGCCCTCTTCCTGGCCTTCTTTATACACGACAGGTCCCCGATCATCTCGACAAAGGCGTCCTCGCAGGTGCAGGACGTGCAGATGGCGCGCGTGCTTACAGGGAAGTTCCAGTCGGAGCGGTACCAGCGATTCCTTACAGACAGCAACAAAACGGACTTTACGCTCCTCGCCGAGCTGTCGAAGGCGCAGAGCACAAAAAGCTCTATGAACCACACGGCGCTCTCTTTTGCCAACGGGATCATGAATAACAACACGGGGAACAGCACGTACCTCAAGAAGAACGTGGAGTGGATGAAGCAGGCCAAGAACTGGGCCAAGTTCGCGCTTTCGTCGTCCCTCGGGATGATCCACACAGATGGAGAAGACCCTTTTGAGCTGCTCAAAAACTATCTTCCTGTGGCTTCCCTGAGGGACGACGCAAAGGACGACCCTGAGGGCGGAGGCTCCCTTTTCGCGCTGGGACTCATCTGCGTGAACACGCCCTCCATATGCGACGGGTTTCTCGAGAGCCTCCTGGACTCCGAGCTCGAGGCGAACAGACAGAACATCCTGCACGGCGCGTGTCTTGGAATGGGCATCGCGCGGATAGGCACAGGGAACACAGACAGCATTGAGCGGTTCAAGAACATCCTCTACTCAGACAGCGTGACCATTTCGGAGGCAGCCGCCTACTCGATTGGGCTTGTGTCTGCAGGAATCTACGACAGGTCCCTTGCCGAGGAGCTGGTCACGTATGCAAAGGGCACAGAGCACGAGAAAATCACCAGAGCCATCGGGGTGGGCATAGCCCTCACGGTGCTTGGCGTGGCGATGAACGATCTTTCCTGCGCAGTGCCCGAGGGAGACGCGCTCGGCGCGGAAAGCTGCAGGCTCAGGCGGGAGGTCGACGAAATGCTCGAGGCCCTTTCGGCAGACAAAAACCCGATCCTCCGGTATGCAGGAGCTCTTGCACATGGGACAGCGTACGTGGGCACAGGGGACCTCTCGATTGTGAAAAAGCTCCTGAGCATGGTGAGCACAGACAGCTCTGAGGACGTGAAGCGGGGCGCAGTGATCGCAATTGGGTTTGTGATGGCAAACGCGGCAGAAAAGATCAGAGACATTCTTGAGCCGCTGGCGCAGAGCCACTCTCCGCACGTGCGCTCAGGGGTGGCGCTTGTCTTTGGGATGTTCATGGCGGGGTCTGGAGACACGAAAAGTCTTGAGATCCTCGAGGTCCTGATGTATGACACATTCGGGTATGTCAGGCAGCACGCAAGCATCGGGGCAGGGCTGATGCTTATGCAGCTGAACGCGAGGGAAAACGTGCTCTACGAGAGGATTGTGCAGCACATGCACGCGATGACCGGAAGAAAGAGCGAGGCAGGAGCAGCACGCTTTGGGGCCCTTCTGGGCCGAGCCCTGATGGATGCCAGCGGGAGAAACGGAGTCTTCACTGTGCACGGAGCAACAGGGGATCTCTGCTTCAGGCGGCTCTGCGGGGCAGTTCTGTTTGCGCAGTACTGGTACTGGTTTCCGCTCGTTCCTTTTGTCTCTCTCTGCATCAGGCCAACCCTCCTGCTCGCAGTAGACACAAATCTGAATCCTGTGCCTGGGTTCAGCGTTTCCGTGCAGGGGGGACACGCGCCTTTTATAGACTCGTCCCTCCACCCGACGGAGCACAAGAAGTCGCACAGAAAGTTCAAGACGATGTCTCTTTCGGGGACAGGGAAGAAGGGGAAGCCAAAGAAAAAGGGGCGGCGCAGCACAGAAAAAGAAGAAAAAAGGAGCTCTGAGGAGCCTAAGGTCAAGGAGGAGCAGATGGAGGTTGTTCCTGGAGAGAAGGAGGAGTTCCACGTTGTGAAGAACCTTGAGAGGCTCACAGACATGCAGCGGAAGAGCTCCGATCTGAGCGGAGCGTCCTCCATCATATTCCTTGCAAAGGAAAAATAAACGGGCTGCATAAACAGTATGTGGAGAGATGGGGCCGCCCAGCTCGTGCTTTTTAATGCTATAGAAAGTGTCTGCTCTGGCCGCTCGAGGGCGCATTCTCTGTGCCGCGCGAGGGCTCGGACGGCTGGGCCTAGATGGCCCTGTCTGCGTCTCTCACGGGCCTGAAGACAGCCAGGCCATCAAGCGAGGTCGTGACGACCGTGTGCTCGTCTACAAATCTGAACTGCTTGTAGAAGTTCTGGCCTTGGTGCACAAAGCCCAGGTACTTGTGGTGCTCCCACTCTTCCGTGAAGCTCATGTCCCAGACACACACTTCGCAGTCGCTGCTGCTCCCAAAAACCTCTGGCCCGCAGAACTCCACATGCGAGACAGGAGACTTGTGGAACTTGATTCTTTCCAAGTGCTTCTGGCTGCCTCCGCGCAGGTCCGTGAGCCTCACCTTTCCTACGTCGTCTCCGCTCACGAGAACAGGCCCCCCGTTTGTCCCGACCGAGTTCACGTCAACCTGGTCGTTCGAGAACAGGATCTTCTTGTCTCCAGACCGCAGGTCTACAAGCCGCACGCCCTTTCCTGCCACACACGCGGTGTTCTCATCGTAGAGACACACAGAGTGTATCTCCTCCACGCCGCAGTCGAGCATTGCCAGGCTCTTCTCCAGGCCGAGAGAGTACGTCGCCAGGGACCCCTTTGTTCCGCAGAGGAGCGCAGTGCTCGTGGCACAGATCCCGTACCCAAACTCGCCCTGCACAGAAGCGCTCTTCTTGAGCTCTCTGCTATACAGGCTGAGGTACGCGTCGCTTACCGTGTACACATTTTCTCGTACGGAGTGTATTCTGTTTATCTCCTCCTTCACCTTCTTTCTCTTGAACTTTGCCTTGCCGATCTCTGCCAGGCCCCTGCTCTCAGCCAGGTCTATTTCCACGAGCTGCGGAGATCTGTCCTCTCCTTGCTGCAGCTCCTCCTGCTCTGCAGGGCACGTGCCCACAAGGATCTTTAGGCTGCGCAGATCTGGCTCCTTCCCGCGCTCCTGGCCGCCGACAACTTCCACGCACTTCGACGGCCACTCGAGCGAGATGTACTCGAGCGCCTCGTAGATGTCTGCTCCCAGCTCCATTTGCACAGGCCGCTCCAGAGACTCGAAGTTTGCTGGGTCTCCGTCGCTTGTCCCAAAGTCAGAGTCCCCCTCTTCTGCTGGAGCTATCCCTTTTTCATGCCCCTTTCTGTATCCGCTTGTTGCCATCCGCATAAAATTTTTCTCTTCCTTTGTGCTCGGCTCCGCAGCTCTCCGGCAGGACCAAGTCCCCACACTGAAAGCGTAACATGGAGGCCCCAGCAGAGATAGCATGTAGCTCAATTTAATTTCTAGGCGCGCTGCTCAAGCCCCTCCATCAGAGAAGAGATCTCTCTTGCCTGCACATCCATCTCGTTTTCTGCGAAGAGCCTCTCCACGCTCTTGGCGTAGTTGTAGTTCTCCATGAGAACGCCTCTTTCCTTGCTCCTGTCCCCTAGGCCCACAGCTTTCCTCATCTTCTCGCCATTCAAGACATCTACCTGAGCCTGCGCCTTCTCGCGGCCCTCCCCGTAGATGTTCAGAGCGTCCCTGAGCACGCTCAGAGCAAAGCGGGAGCCCTCTGCAAACTCGAGGGAACTTCTTTCCACATGTCTGTACGCCTCCTCTTCTGCACTAACAGGGTTGTAAAAGAAGAGGTCTGCCAGAGAGCCCTCTTTCTCGCCCAGGAGAAGAATAAGGCACTGCAGGGCCCTGTCCATTCCAGAAATAAACCTGACCTCCCTGCCCACAATCTTCTTCACAACTCCTGCAAAGCTCTTTTCCTCTGCGGCCGTCTCTGGCCTGCTCCTCCAGACACTTGAGCTCTTATCCAGCCTGACGCCCACCACCTCCACCAGGCCAGCCCCCTCGTAGAGAGCCTCGAAAGCAGGAGAAAGGTTTTCGATAAGCATCTTTGGGCAGATCTCGACAACCTTCCCGTAGACGAGGGCCTTCATGTAGCCGAGCGAGATGTCCCCGAGTGAAAAGTGCAGGTAGAACTCGTCTGCAAGCCTCCTTCCAAGGAGAGAGGCCATGTCTTCCGGAGCATCTTTGGGAACAAGCAGCTCTCCTCGCTCGCTGATAACCGGGTGGAAGTCGATTATCGCCCTCGCCCTCAGGAATGCGCCGAGGTAAGCACGCCTCCCATCTGCACCCTCGCTGCCCCACCTGCTCACTCCCATCCAGCCTGCCTGCTGTCCTCCTTCTTCTCCCTGAATGGCAGCCTCCACCGCCCCAACCAGCGCAGGGACCTCCTTCAGGGCAGCATGCACCATCTTGAACTCGAACCCGAGACTAAAGGGGGGAAGCGTCGCGCAGAACTCGCACCCCATCAGAAGCATGGTGTTCTGGAACCGGGCCATGCTCAGATCAAGCGCCTTGAGAGCAGCCCTTCTGTCAACTATTTCAACTCCCACAAGGTCCTTGAACCGGGCCTTGTCTGCAAAGACGAACTCCAGGACCATCTTCTTCCCGCCTGCAAACAGGAGGAAGTCTGTTGGGCCAAAGAACCAGCTGCAGAGCCTTTTCTCGAGCATGTATGCTCCCTGCGCCACTGCGTGGTACGGGGCTCTCAGCACATCGACTCCCAGCTCCTCCAGGGCCTGCGTGACGTGCCTGAGGCTCTCCTCGTAGTTGATTGCAGAGGACCAGATCTTTGCGGCCGCAGCGCTCTCTCCCCGCGAGTAGTGCTCCCACCCCCGCTGCACCTTCTCTATGTGCTGCACGGGCACATCTCCTCCCTTCTTGAGGGGGAGCCCGTTCCAAATCCACGTTACCCTACAACCAAGCCTCTTCAGAACCCCAACAGCCTCCCTGAGCACAGAAACGGCCCCCAGATTTCTCCCCGTTGCCACAGTCTGGAGGGGGTTCTGCCTGGGAGTGTACTTCCGCATAAACCACGCCCCATCTATGGCCACGCCTTGCCCCTTCAGCACGCCCACCGGGCTGTACATTGTTGCCTCTCTCTCCCGCAGGTCTTTTTCAAGTCCTCGCACCGGCATCTGCTGGCGAAAAAGAAAAATGTTTTTATTTTCTCGCACCACTTCTGCTCGCAGACACGCGGCGCAGAGCGGCTTGCGAGCACTCCGCCGCCCACATTCCCTTCGCCAGAAAAATTTATGCGCCCGATAATTCCAGACCATTCTTTTTATTTTTAATAACCCCGCACAAACCACTTCATGTCTGAGATAAACAAGCCCCTGAAGAAGGTCGTTGTGGTTGGAGACGGAGGGTGCGGGAAGACGTCCCTCCTATACAGATACAGCAAAAACTCCTTCACCGCAGACTACATTCCCACAGTCTTCGAAACCACCACGGTGGACATCCGAGACGCAAACGCAAGAGTGTACCTCTCACTCCAGCTGTGGGACACTGCCGGGCAAGAGGACTACGACAGGATCAGGGTTCTGTCGTACTCGGACACGGACATTGTGCTTGTGTGCTTTTCTGTCGTCGACAAAAGAGCTTCAGGAACGTGAGCGAGAAGTGGATTGAGGAAATAAACCACTTCTGCAAGAATGTCCCGGTGCTCCTGGTGGGGCTGAAGGCAGATCTGAGGACCAACGCAAACGCAGACACATCGGTGTCCATAGAAAAGGCGCAGGCTATAGCGCGCGCCCTTGGGGCCGTGCGGTATGTGGAGTGCTCCGCGCACGACGGGAAGAACATAGAAGAGGTGTTCCACCTTGTTCTGGACGTGCTGCTGGAAAAGAAGGGCAAGAGCAAGAAGGGAAAGAAGCCTGCACGCATCTGCAGCCACTCGTAGTATTTTAAAGTAAAAAGACTCCCACGCACCCCGGTCTCGCTTCGCTGCTTCCCCTTGTCCAGCCTGGGCCTCTGACCCTGCACATGCACTGCTTCGGGGACTGCTCTCCTGGCTGCTTCGCGGCGGCCTTTGCCAATGGCTCGCTGCCCGCGCGCAGACTTCTTCCTTTTTAAATACATTTTTAGCGTGTGCATGGCCATTGAGGAAGCACAGGTCTCTGCAAGAAGCGGAGCGAAGAGCGTGGAGCAGATGATTGCAGAGGAGGACCATCTTGCGATACTCGGGGCCGAGGGAGTTTCTTCCGAGCACAGGGCTGTGGCACTCATCAAGCTGGGAAGATACGAAGAAGCGCTGAAGAGTGCCCGAAACAACTCCTTTGAGAAAGCGTACTGCTACTACAAGCTGCAGAAGTACTCAAGTGCCCTGAAAACCGCTGGGAGGAAAAGGGGCGAGAAGTGGAGCATTCTCAAGTCGCAGGCACTCTACGCCCTGGGGAAGTACGACGAGGCGCTCTCTCTTCTGGGAGAGGCCCTGGAGGGAAACGAACGGGCAGTCAACTTTGCTGCCATCAACTCTCTCCACAAGCTGCAGGCAGGAGAGACGCCCTCTCTGTACGACCCCCCAACCAAGTCTCTCTCCTCTGAGCCCGTCGAGGCAGGCGTGCTCCTGAAAAAGATAAAGGACGCCACGCTCAGAGAGGAAGCGGCGTACAACTGTCTTTTCGCAGAGATAGGGGAGAGGGAGAAGTACATTGAAAGGCTCAAGGGAAGCAGAGACGCGTTCTCCTCTGAGGAGATGGGCGTCCTTGCAACAGCCCAGATATCCAATCTGTGCGGGGTCTTTGGGTCCATTGCAAAGGACTCTCTCACAAAAAGAAACGCGGCGGTTGCAGAGTACAATCAGAAGATGTGCGGGGAGGCGGGCCTCGAGCACTTCATCCACTTCCAGAGACAGCTCTGCCTCAATAACCTGATCTGTGCACTCAGAGCTCCTGGAACAGAGGGGAAGTTTGCGTCTGCCGTGGAGCAAGCTGTCTCTGGAGACACGCGGGCGCTTGCGAAGTATGTCGGGATGATGAACGACTACAACGTGTACCACCTGGCTGTGTGCATGAAAGAGAGGGGGTGTGCGGCAAAGATGCTTGCAGCAGTGGTTCCGGAGCGGTCCGAGTTTCTCGCGATGCTCAAGGCGTACTTCAGATACAGGGGCGGCAGGCGCCTTTCTGCAAAGAAGATTCTCAGGCGGGTGAGAGAGTCCCCGCTTAAGGCCCGGATTGTGGCACTGATCGGATAGGCTGCGAATAAATCTTGCCCAACAGAGTCCCCGCATTCACGCCCTCTCCTCGCCTTCGTGTCCATGTGTGGCCGCACTGTCCGCCTCTCGCCTCCCCCTGCAGACAGGCGCCTCTATTTAAATTTTAATTTGCAGCAAACAAATGCTCAGTGGGATTTTCCTCGTCGGGGCGTCTTCCCTCCTGGTGTGGGTAGGAACCACCGTGAAAAACAGGGCAGAGACAGTCGAGCAAATGACAGAAAAGGAGGCGATGTGGTTTCCGCTCCTTGGCTCAGGGGTTCTCCTGGGGCTCTTTCTTGCCATCAAGTTCGTGCCTCCGTACATCCTGAACATGGTCCTCAACGTGTTCTTTCTCGTCACAGGCACATTTGCAATGTACAAGGGGTTGCACAAGTTCATCTGCGTGGCACTCGACTCGTTTGTGGAGAAGAGGCCTGCAAAGGAGAAGAAGAAGGTTGACGGCGAGAAGGAGGAGGCAAGAAAGCCGGAGGCCGTGGAAACAAGCAAGAAGGATGCTGCTCCCGCGGAAAAAACCCTCTTCTTTGGAAAGCTGCTCTCTGTGCTTGAGCATGTCGTGGCAGAGGCAGACTTCTTCAACTCTGCAGTCTTCCTGCTTTCCCTGGGAACGAACGCCTTCTACATCAAGAGGAAGTACTGGCTCATTGCCGACATCATTGCTGCATCCTTCTGCGTCACAGCTCTGGGAGAAATGCGGCTCGACTCCGTGAAGACGGGCCTGTTCCTCCTCTCGCTGCTCTTCCTCTACGACGTCTTCTGGGTGTTCTGCACCCCTGTGATGGTCAGTGTTGCAAAGGGGATCGACCTCCCCATGAAGATTGTTTTCCCTGCCAGAGTCGGAGAGCCCAGCATGATAGGGCTCGGAGACATCGTGATACCTGGGCTGTACCTCGGGATTGTGCGCGAGTTCGGGAGGTCCATCAGCAACAAGGCGTTCTTCTACATAGGGTACGTAAGCTATATCCTTGGCCTGGTCCTTACGTTTGTTGTTGCCGTCGCATTCAAGAGCGGCCAGCCGGCGCTGCTCTATCTCTGCCCAGCCACCATCCTCAGCACGTTCGGCACTGCGCTGGCCATGAACAAGCACAGAGAGCTATTCAGATTCAAGTCTGCCTGAGTGAGTAAACCCCTTTATTCTATTTTGGCTACGCGCGCCTCTCGATCTTTTCTTTCCCCGAGAACCCAATTGTCAGCTCGACCCGGGGCATGCTTTCGAACCCGAACGACCTCGAAAGCCCGTTCAGCTCGATCTTCTCCGCGTCAAAGATCCGCTTGAGCTTGTGTCCTGCATATGCGTGGAGGTACGACTTGAGGGCCTCCCTCGCGCTTTTCTCGAGATAGTAGTTCCCCTGCACAGCAGCCACAAAGGGCGCGCTCACGTCCCTGGGCTCGATGAAGCCCCATGCTTCTACAAGCACGCCGATCTTCTGGAGATACCGCACAAACACCTGCTCGTGGGGGAGAAGCATGAGAAGCGCTTTTCCTGCAGCTCCTGCGCGCGCAGTCCTGCCAACCCGGTGGATGTACTCCTTCGGGTCTGCAGGGGGGTCGTACTGCAGAATCCAGTCCACTCCGGGGAGGTCCAGGCCCCTGGCAGCAACGTCTGTGCTGAAGAGGATCCCCTTCTCGGAGTGGCAGAGCTCCTCGAACACACGCGCCCGCTTCTCCTGCTTCATGCCTCCGTGGAGAGCCGAGACGCCGAACCCAAGCAGGGAAAAAACCTCGCTGTGAAACACAACCGAGTTGCACGTGGAAAAGAACACGATTGTCTTCTGGTCCCTGCACTGCTGCAAAAAAGAGAAGAGCAGCGAGAACCTCTTGCCTTCCGGGCACAGGACGTAAGACTGCACCAGGCCCTCACATGTCCTCTCCCTATCCACCACAATCTTCACAAAGCCCTTCTTCATCCACGCGCTCAGGAGAGAGCTGGCTGTTGCTGTTGCGCTGAACATCAGGGTCTGCCTCTTTTCCGGAATGCGCTTCAGGATCCTCGCCATCTCGCGCTCAAACCCAGAGTCCAGTATGCGGTCAGACTCGTCCAGAACAGCCATTTTTATCTTCCGCAGGTCCAGGCCCTCCCTTAGGTGGTCGAGAAGCCTTCCCGGGGTGGCCACAACGACGTCGCATCCTTGCGCCAGCCTCTGCAGCTCTGCAGACTTTTTTGTTCCTCCAACCAGAAGGGCCACAGATATTTTTGCGCCCGCATGGTCGCCAAGGGCCTCTGCCACCTTTGCGCTCTGCATGGCCAGCTCTCTTGTGGGAGAAATAACCAGGATGCGTGCGCGCCCCCGCTCCTCTCTGCGCAGCAAAAGATCCAGCGCAGGCAGGAGGAACGCAAGCGTTTTCCCCGACCCGGTCCTTGCCATTACCTGCACGTCTTTCCCCTGCATGGCCACGGGCACGCTCTGTGCCTGCACCTCGGTCAGCTCTGCAAAGCCCATTCTGCGCACGGCATCTTGCAGACGCGGCGGCAGCGACTCCATAAAAATTTGTTGCTGTCTCTTGGATATTGTTTGGGCGGAGATATTTGCCAGCGCGGCTTGTTTACCATGGACAACGAGAGAAAGCGGAGGGAGACCAGGAAGGTCTTTGAGTCGTATGTGGGGTGCATTTCTGCAGAGGTGGAAGGAAGCAAGAAGGAGGCTGTCGAAAAGCTCTTCTTCCTCACAGAGGCGCAGTTCGCTGAGATCTGCGAAGACCTTGTCGAGGAAATAGAGAGGAGGGAGAGCGGCAAGGAGGACATGCTCTCCCCCTGCCAGAAGTATCCGCACAAGAGAAACATGATCAGGGAGCAGCTGTCGTTTCTGGAGGACGAGGAAATGCGCGGGCTTGTTGAGGACACGCTGCTGGTTCTCCGGCACAAAAGCCCCGCTTCTCCCGACGACAGAGTCGAGTTTTTGGACCGGCTGGTTGGGGACCTCCAGGAGATCGTCGCAAGCAACACCCCGGTGGAGTCTCCCGCCGCATCCCTGAAGGCCCTGGAGGCAGACAGGAGAAAAGTGTACTCGGAAAAGCACTTTCCGGGGAAGCTGGGAGCGTTCTTTATCTACGCCAGAAGAACCATGAAGGACTCGGACCTGGAGATGCTCGAGCACATGGAGCAGGAGTTCGCAAAGAAAAGTGCATGCTGGCAGAGGCCGCAGAAGAGGTGGCCATGCGCGAGTGCAAGGAGAAAGACAGCGCCTTCTTTCAGGTGGACCTCATCGAGGACCCGCTCGAAAGGAAAGCAAAGATAGCTGCTGAGTGCGCAAGGATGCTCAAAGACACGAAGCCCTCTTCCCTGGACAAGGCAGTCGCCGAGGTGACTTCTTCTCTCGAGGAAGTCGAGCTGTGCATCGAAGAGGAGAGGCAGGTGGGCTCTTTTCAGAGCGCGTGCTCTTCGCTGCACGCAGGCGCGCGGGGCCTTCTTCGCTGCATGAAGAACCGCCCCCACGGAAGCCTTCGAGAGCTCGAGAGCCTCAAGGCGCCCTCGATCAAGAGCGACTACGAGGCTGTTGCCTTTGCCGGGGAGGCCAGCTCCGCAATAGAGAAAGCCTTTGCAAAGTAGTGATGGGCGGACATAATAAGCCTTCCTCCTTTGTCCTCCCGCTTTTCCTGCAATAAACGGTCCCAAGGGAAAGCCAGGCTGTATCCACACTTTCTAATGCAAGAAGCGGGCCTTTCCTGCGCAAATACGCTTTCCTCTCCGTGCCTTTGGGCGGCGGGAGTAAAAGAATAGAGACATGCATTAGTTTATTCGTGCTTTCCCTATACACACTCAGGTTCCGTGGAGACACAGCTGAAAAACTCTGTGATCGCTGTCTCGCTTGCCTTTATGTTTAGAAGGACCTTCAGAACAGCTGCAGCAAGGGCCCTGATCTCCTGTGCGTGCCTGGGCCGCCCGCTGTAGAAAGAGAGCTTCAGGATGATGGGTATGTGCGGCTTCATCTCGTCCTTGGCCCATGCGCTCTCAATTGCCAGCTTGTGCAGGACAACCAGCGCTTTGTGCACCTGGTGTCTTCGCGGAGCTCCTCTGTGCCGGATTCTGAGCAGAGCAACTCTTGTGAGCATCGCCATCAGCCTGAAGTCCGAGAAGGACCGCATTACGAGGAGCCCTAGCTCTTTCTCGTTTGGAGGCTCGATGTTAGAGAGAGCCCTCCGCACGTCAGACTCAATCCTGCCCATGCGCATGAGCCTGTGCTTCAGCCACAGAGCCTTTCTGCGCAGAGCACACATACCCTTCCCCATGAAAGGAATCTTCTCCTCCGTTATATAGCCCCTTCTCCCTCTCCCTCTCCTGGGCACCAGAGTTCTCGTCCCTGCTCTCCTCTGCCGGAAGAAGGACGCACGCCTCTCTTGAAGCAAACATGCTTCCGCGCACGGCTTTCTTTTTTGCTACATCCTTTTCCAGCAACGGCTCGTGTGGCCGCTCCCACCCAAGCGGTGGCATTTTCCGGCGCGCAGTCTACGCCTGGATACTTTCGTCTGCCATTGCGTGGTTTGTGTCCCTGTGCGCGGCCTCGTCTGCCCGCACAGCCCTGGCTACCTCAAGTATGCGGGACCCCGGGCCGAGTCGCCAGTAGTCCACAGCTATTGCTGGGGCCGCGATGTTTGGTATTTTCCCTGCCTCGATTTCATGTATCATCTCTGTGTACGAAATTATTGCCTGCTCCTCCAGATATCCCACGAACCTGTGGGCGATCCTCTGGGAACAGAGATACAGAAGAAGATATCCGTTGAAGAACACGCCCTGGAGCGCCATGATCAGCGCCCTCTCCACAAGCCACGGCCTTCCCACCTGCAGCCACGTCATGAGGTGTATCCGCTCGTTTTCTGCCTCTACAAGGAGGGCCCGTATTGCCTCGCCGTCGTCCTTAAGGGTCCTGAGGCTTCTCAGATGCCTCACAAACCCCCCAACCATGCCCGGGATAGCTGCCACTGTTTCCAGAACAACTGCCCTGTGGACAAGCCTCTTGTAGAACACAACATCTGCAATTACCCGGAGGCCTCTCACAGCCACATATGCAAACCTATCTCCCATGTTCTGCGGGCGCAGATGCTTCCTCTCCCCGATGTCCAGCCTGCGCAGCTCGTCCGGAGAAATCTCCTTCATGAACTCCGGCCTAACTATCTGCGGAAGATGGGACATCCATCTTCTTTCCCTGGAGAAAAGGCCGCCCCCGTTCAGACACAGATGCTGCACACTGCTTCCCCTCGGGACCACCGCGCTCATTCCTCTAAATACAAATTGCGTACTTTAAACTTAAATGCCAAACCTGAATTTACTCTTTTCGAACTCTTTCCCTCGCTCCCGCGGCGTCGGGCTGGAGCACTTTTCTTTCCCGTTCTCAACGCACTTGCTTTCCTCGAAATACCCTCTGCCCCCTGGAAGACACTCGGCCCTGGCGCCTCCTTTCCCCTTCTGCAGCCCTATTCAGAGCTATAGCAATCTGCAGAGCATTTGCAGCGCCTGCACTGGAAGTAGGACCCCTCGCCCCCAGCCCACACCTGGCTCTGAAGGGCATATGGTCTTCTCTCTGCGCTGTAGCGGAGCCCGCACAGACCACAGGGCCACTGGCTGTCTAGCTCTTGCCTCCTCCAGAAAGGGGGTTTTCCCGGTCCGCACACGCCGCTCTGTGGATTTGTCTTTATTTTGCGAGTCCTGCCATCCTGGAAGGCGCTGAAGGGCCTGTCTGTGTTGTGAAGCTTCTCGTAGAGGCCGCAGGCGTTGCAGAGCAGCCTCCTTCCCCAAGCACCTCTTCTCCAGGAAGGCGTGGCGGTTGTCCTGCAGTTCGTGCAGGCCCTAATCCTGGCTTTCGTCCTGTTGCTGTTCTCCAGACACACTTCTTGCCTCGTGCGCATCTCTGGAACATGCTCCCAGCGTAAGTGTGCTGAGCAGCCCCGCCGGTCGCATGCAGGAGGAAATGGCTGGTGCCACTGCTGTGTGCCGCCTTCTTCGTGTCCGCTCTCTACAGGAAGGTAGAGCGCCTGGAATTCTGCTTGCTCAGGGCGCCTGTGTCTCCGGTGCTCTGGCGTTGCAGCATCTCCCAGCCGCCTCTGCTTGTGCCGCAGGGCTCTTTCTGCGGCCTCCTCATGTTCCATGCGATTGCATGGCTCTCCACTGCCCCCCGCCTCCATAGATAGACCTCTGTTTTTAAATCAGGTTTGCTTTAAGACCCGGCCAAATACACCAACCACGTGCGACCGATCTATGAGATAGTGACTTCCAGCGATAAACAGAGCTCATCGCCGCTCTGATTTAGCAGGAGCAAAAACAAACAAAAGCCCTGTTGATGGGAAAGACAAGGAACACGCAGAAAAGATTGAGGGCCGCTTGAAAAAGAGGCGCGAGAGGAAAGAAAGCGAGAGGAGGAGGAGGAGAAGCAGGAAGAGGAGCTTGCTGCGTGGTGGGCGATCGGGGCGAAGGACACAGCCAAAGACGAAGAGAAGGAAAGGAAAAAAAGAGAGAAAAAAGAGCGGGAGGAGGCAAGAAAGCTGCAGGAGGAGGCGGAGCTAGAAGAAATCCTCGGCTCAAAGAGGAAATAGGGGGCTTGCAGAGCTGGGAAATGCAGATAAGCACAAAACATGCCCGCGGGCAGAAGGCCTCCGGCAGTGTAAGAAAAGAAAAAATTGCTTGGGAATGGCGCAGGGGCCGGTGAAAAGGAAGCGGGAGGCAGAGAAGAAGAGCGCGCTAAACAAGTACCAGAAGAAGAAGAAGGCTGTGACCCAAGAAGAGAAGAAAAGAAGGAAGATCAGGGGCAAGATAGAAGAAACGATCAGGGAGAAGGCTGCCAAGGGATGAAGTCAGTCCGCGCACGAGGCAACGGGCGAAGTGAGAGGCAGCAGAAGCGAGCCACAGAATAGAAGACGCGCGAGAGATTAAAGACGGGCTTAACAAGAGATATCTAGTTTATTTGTTTCGCGCTAGGTAGACCGAAGCTTCTTCCTGGCGCATAGGATAGAGGACGCTATGGCAGAGGCCACGCCTGCACACCCCACTGCGAAAAAAAGGGCTTTTAGCTCGCCCATGGCGCCTGGACTCTCTGCGCCGCGCAGAAAGAAGAAGGAAACTAGCCCTGCAAGGCAGGGAGATATTCCGCTGTAGAACGCAGTAAATATGCCCTGCGCCATTGTCTCGTGGCCCTGCGCGCAGTGCTTCTGTGCCAGGCGGATCGAGGTATACACGAACAGAGCAGAGTACCCAGACTTGAGGAAAACCTCGATGGCGTACGGGTAGAGGGGAGCGAGCGAGTCCTCTGGATCAATGAAGTAGTAGAGACACGCCCGCACGGCCCCAAGGAGCGTGGCTATTGGGAACATGGCTTCCAGGCTTATGAGCCTGCACAGCCACATCGACCCGCTCCAGACAACGAACTCGGTGGCCGCCCGGAGGAAGTACACGTAGTTCACCCCGTCCCTGAACCCCAGGCCCTTGAGGTATTTCGGGAGATAGACCTGGAGAACAGACCGGCTCAGCCCAGCTGCCACAGTGCACAGGAGTATGAGCATGTAAGGGGCGCTCAGCACCCCCCACAGATAGCCTCCTTCCTTCTCTGCAGAGTGCGGCTCCTTCTTTTCTCTGTCCTGGATGCGTCTTCTCCCCGGAAGCAGGGCGGAGGTGGCCAGCAGAGACGCAATTGCCAGTGCAGAACAGAGCGCGGTGTTGACTGCAATCCCCGCGTTGGCTGAAACAGAGGTTTTCTCCACAAACACGTTCAGGAGGTACGTGATTGAGTGTCCTGCTGCAGAGCTCATCCGAATGAGCCCGAACCTCTGCACCTGCCCTGCAGCCTTCAGAGCCCCGATGCACTCTGCGTCCACGATGGGCATGACAGAGGACTCGACCAGGTTGTAGAGGACGAAGGAGAGAAATTTAACGCTCCAGGGTGTAGGCAGGACAAGCGTGGTGAGCGAGAGCGCAAAGAGGGCAAGGGACGCAACGGGGATCGCAAACCTTCGCTGCATTCTCTCGCTGAGATACGTTGCCCCGATCGACCCCGCGAACTTCAGCAGAGAAAACATTTCCATCAGCGCGTAGTGCGACGCACTCATGTCGAGATACTCCTCGCAAATGATCTGCTTGAAGTTGTGCGATGCATAGAGGCTTGCCTGGATAAAGAAGTACGAAAGCGAAAACGCCCCAAGAAGCAGGAAGGGCTTTTTCTGCGAAGCTATTTGAGGATGGGCATGGGGCTTTTCCATCCAAGCAGTAAAAAATTTATTGCTAAAAGGCCCGCGCCCCCTCCCCCTATCTCTCCTCCTTGCTTGGAGACGGGGCATGCTCCGTAGCCTTGGGAACAAACATCTTCCCAATTGCGTCGCCAATCCGCCTCCTGTTGGGGCCAGGGCCCAGCTTTTCCTCCAGCGAAGAGGTCAGTCTATCAATAAGAGCCTTTCTGACCTTCCTGTTTGGGACATGGAACTTCCCCGCAGTAAAGCGCAGCTTGTCCACGCACGAAAGAACTTCCCCTGTCCCCTTGCACCGCTCGATCTCCCCAGAAAGAGCGTCTCCCGCTGCATCCACGGCTCCGCTCGACAGATCTTCTCCTGCGCACCTCTCCAGCTCGTAGAGGGCATTGAGCATGTAGAACTTCTGTGCGGCCTTCCCTCGACAAAAGACTCTTTCTCCCGAACCACCTTGAGAAGGCTTTTCAGGAGGAGCTTCCTCTTCCTCTTCCAGCCCCTGAAAAGAAACTCCGGAGAGGAGTCCAGCGCAATCACCAGGTCCACGAGCTCTTCGAGGAGGGGGTCGTCTGCAGTGACAGAATCCACTTTTCCCGAAGAGAATGTCTGCTCGACCTCGACGAAGAGCCTTCGCACATGCTCCCCAAACACCTGTGGAGGGCCTTCTCCAAGCAGGGCTCTGGACGCGCTTTCTGTGTTCTTTGCAAGACGCATAACTTCCTGCAGCTTCTGGAAGGGCCTGCCCTGCGAAACGATATCGCATATCCTGTGGCTGGCGCCCTTCTCTATTTCTGCCCTGAGCGTCTCTCGGAACGCGCCTGCGGCCTTCTTGGCGCCCTTCTCGCCAAAGACCTCCTTTCCAAGAGCCTCGACCCGCTCCACCCAGACATAACCAAGGTCTTTCCCCCGAAACAGCCTTTCCACAGCACCCTGCATGCTCTCCATGGCGACCTGGGTGAATATCTCCTGCCCTCCCTCACGTCCACAAGGTCTTCTGTCCACACTCCTCCCGTTTCCATGGCGCTCCTCAGCCTCTCCCGGGTGACTGCGCCCAGACACTTCTTCACCTCTGCTATGCGCCTCTCAGCCCTCTCGAGAAGCCCTCCCGGGGGGCCTGTCCAGCGGGACGCAGCCTTCAGCTCTCTCTCCATTTCAAGATAGAACTCCTTGTTTTCTCTTCCCCTCTGCTTGAGGAGGCGGAGCAGCTTTTCGCTGGCCTCGCATGCCCTTAGCTGCGTCTCTGCCTTCTCGGCGGAGGCTCTGTTCTGCACATCTACTGTGGCAGGCTTCATCGTCGCAAGCCTGTGCTTGATTTCCACGTACTTCATGCTGCTCTTCTTTATTGTCTTGTCTGCCCTCTCCATTGTTTGTCCCAACATGCCCGCATTTCTGCTACTTTCCGTTGACTGCCACTAGGGCGCACAGCATTGCAAAAAGGATCGGAACCTCCATGGTCGCGTTGAGGAATATGAACGAGAGGAAGAACTTCTTGTCCTCGCTCAGCCTCAAAATACTTTTCTTGTTGAGCGAGCCCAGAGAGATGCCCCCAAAGAGCGCTGCAACCCCGTAGGTGAGCGCAGCCAGACCGTCGCGCACCCCGTCTGCCAAGGTATACTCGAGATTGATCTTGTAAAGAACGAACATTGTGATGACAATCGCGTAGAGAAAGCACGTGGAAGACATCAGGATGGGGATGTATGCGCTCACAAGCAGGTCTGGGCGCATGCCCACCACCATGGTGGCTGCAGACGAGCAGATGGTTGCTCCCACAGTGGAGCCCACCGCGCTCAGAACGAGCATGAGCCCCAGGCCCAGCAGCCCAACGAGCGGCCCGTAATCGTCCAGCGAGTCCTCGTGCTCCATGCGTGCGAAATAAAAATGCAGGCGCAGAGGAATTAAAAGAAAGAGCACAGCTTGCTTTACTGAAGGCTCCTCAAAGCGGGATAATCGACTCTTTTTTCCCGCAGAAAAAGAGGTCGGCGATGTGCAGGAGCCACGGAGCCCTCTTCTTCAGAGCCTGCATTTCCTGTATCGTCACAGCCCGCAGCTCAGAAACCTCGCTCCTGTTGAACTCCGCCTTAACAAGCCTGTCCATCTCGCGGCTCTCCACCTTCACAAGGAACACATAGTCTCTCTCCCACTCGCCGTACCCGCCGCCGAAAACGGGCTCCAGCTCGTGCTTCTCCACAAGCGCCTCGAGAGAAGAAGAAGCTCCTTCCTTGACAGCAGCACTCACTGCCCCTGCGACGCCCCTGAGATGTGTTCTGTACTCAAAGACCCCGGCGACTTGCCCAGGAGAGATCTGCAGCTCGATGCCCGTCTCGTACTTCAGCCTGTCCATGCAGTTCCGCGTGATTCTCTTGAGGACCTCCTTTTCAGTGTAGTGGATGTAGTCGTGCGAGCAGCATGCATTTGCCCAGTGCCCTCCAAAAATCTTCTTTGTGGGCGCTCTCTGCTGCAAAAGGTGTCTTCCCCCGCTGTCGACCACCACTATGCTAAATGCTCTGTGCCTGATCCCGGGAAGCCTGTGGGCGCACTCAACGCTTGTGATCCCGGCGTCCTCTCCATTCCTATCAACTGTGTTCAGCAATCGCTCCATGCGAAATTTTTATCTTGAGAATAAAACTACGCAGGTATCCTGCAAACCTTCGGAAAGATCTTTTATTAGGAGCCTGTTCCCGCGGGGAGGCGAGTTCTTCCCATGCGCCCAGCTGGCTTCCGCCAGCCCCGCTACTTCTCCAGGGCGTTGGCAAAAAGATCTGCCAGGCAGCTCCGTATAGAAGGGGCTGCACTAATTCCGCTTATAGGCGCTTTCTCGCACAACAGAGCTACAGCTCCAAGGATGCATTTTTCCGCGCAAAGAGGGGTGACCAAAATCCTCCTTGGGTTTGATTCTTGGCAGAGCCAAACAGGGAGTAGATTGAGAATCCCGGGAATATCTTGGAAGTCCTTTGGTAGAACAGAAGCAGGCACGTAAGGACATATGCCAGAGACAAGAGGAGCAGTATTACCACAAAGAGCTGGACGCGACTGCGTGCTTTCTGCGACTCTGCAGACTCCTCGATGATCCTGAATAAGATTGCCATAAAGAAAGCAGCCCTGAGGACGTCAGAGTACGGGTACGGCTCGAAGTGAGAAAACATCAAGAGAGGCATAAACGCTATCCATGAGAGGTAAAGAAGCATCTTCTGGCGCGTTTTTCCTGTAGAAACCAGAATGGATCCAAAAAACAGGCAAATTCCTTCCAGCACGTAGTTCGACACGTAAGTGAATGCAGACAGCGTAGTGGACGCTGTTGCCAGGATCCACAGAGAGTTAAATTCATCCCCGTTGGCCAAGGCCGACAAAACAGAAGACACGAGTCCTGTAAAGTACGTAACTACTGGTGCGGTTCCAGGGTGTCCTATCAAGAGCATTGAGCATCCAAGAATAGTTAATGCTGCAGCCATGGCAGCCATTTCCATAGGCGTAGGCCTTTTTCTTTCCGCTCTATCCTGCGGTATGTCCCATCCAACCACCTTTCGATCCATCAAAACTGCAGAAAAATTTATATTTATCTCCTTAGACAGGGGCAATGACAGCCCTTTCCTTTTTAGTTTTTCTCTGGATGGTCTTGTCTTCTCCTGTACGATTTTTCGTTATAGGTTGCTCGCTGGTCCGCCTCTCCAAGGTTGCCGAAAACAAACTGAGCGTGCAGGCTTTAATCAAAAAGTCTCACAGAAGGACCTAGAAGGGAAATGCACCTCTGCCTTCTTTACCCCCTTATTCTGCCGACTCTCCGACGAGATAGTCCACGTATGCCAGCTCGCGCCGCAGCTCGGAAAAATTGAAAATCTCTCGCTCCAGCAGATACTCCTCGGCAAGATTCACCTGCATGATAACTGGCGCGCCGTACATCCCGGCGCCGCTCGCAGGCATGTCCTTTATGTGCGCACACATCCTCCTGAAGAGCTCTGGGTGCGGGGCATGTGCAAATAACACCTTTTCGAATCCTCGCTTCATGATGAACTCGAGCCGCTTTTGCTGGAAAAAGAGAAACCGCTCTGTGAAAACAAAGATCCTCCCGTCGTCCTTGATCCGCTTTCTGGAGGCATACTCGTCCACGATCCTGAGGCTGTCGCCAAAGAAGCAGCGCTCCTTTATGTATGCCTCCAGAGCCTCTGCCTGCGCCGAGTCCTTTATGACAACGAGCAGCCTCGCGTCTATAGCAGACATGTGGAATACAAGGGCCCTGTTGAAGAGGTCTTCTGCCTCCCTTGCGGTGGCTGTCTCCTCTTCCCTCTGGACAATGAGGCTCACGGGGACCCTGCCCCTGCATGCCCTGCCCCTCTTCACAAGCTCCACTCCCCCGTTCTTTCTGTTGAGCGCCCTCAGCTCGGATGGCACGCTCTCCGTCAGCACAAAGCAGCGCCTCTTCTCGTCCCCGCTGCTCATGCTCCTGATGTCCAGCCTGCTTGTGTCTGGCCGCACGTGCCTGAGGAGCCAGACACATCTCAGGATCGAGGGCCAGTCCTGCATCTGGAGAAGGTCTCCGTCGAGAAAAAACATGTCGGAGACCCCCGAAATGAAGGCATACACGCCCAGCCCTATCTTGGCCCGCAGATCTATGTTCTCCAGCTCTGCCTCGTCCTTGATGTAGCGCTTGGAAAGGTCCACCTTCGCGCCGCCCAGCTCCAGGAGGGCCCGCGCCGTGCAAAGCACCACGTCTGCAGAGGACTTCCCGCAGCGCACAAAGCGCCCGTCTGTGCTCTGCAGAGGGACCATGCATTTGTCCCCAGGATCTCCGTAGAACCCCCAGCCCTCCTCTATATCTACTTCCTTTCCGTTGAGAGCGCCCTCGACAGCATCAAGCATCCCTGCATTTGGCGCCACCACGAGGACCGAGCACCTGTGCAGGGAGGTGGTTTCCGTGTAGTTCTTGAAGCTTGCAAGCTTCTTTCCCGGAACTCCATCGCTTTCCTCTGGACGCATCCTCCTCCGCCCCTGCCTTTCTGCTATGTGTCTGCAAAGTGCCCTGACGCACTCGCTCCTGGAAAAGCCTCCGACCAGCGCGCTGTCCTCGGAAAGGGCGTGTTCAATGCGCATGCGCGCCAGAATTTTCGCTTCTTGAGCGCTCCCTCCTGGGGATTACGAGAATACACGCAAAAGCGGCGGCCCTCTTAGTATAGTGGTTATTATGACACGTTGTGGCCGTGTAGACCCAAGTTCGATTCTTGGAGAGGGCATTGCAGATGCATTTTTCTCTTTTCGCTGCCGAAGCCCCGGCCTGGCAGCAGCCAATGAGCCAAGCAGGGGGGATAAATACTCGCGCGCCCGGAGAAGGGGGCAAATGGATGAAAAGACGCTTGAGGCGCCCATATACATGGAGACAGAGATGCAGACTGCAGAGGGCACGATATTCATCGCGTTCTTTGTGGACAAAAGGAGGAGAGAGGGCTTCTTTCTGGCGGAAAGCCTGCAGGGGGGGCTCTCTTTCGAAAAGGCTCTGCAAAAAAGCATTCTCAGGGAGTTCACATTCAAAACAGCGGATTGCGTGTGCCTTCTGCAGAGTGGTGCCTTCTTCAGCGAGGTCTCCGAGGAGGTCAAGAGGCTCCTGATTAAAGCGCTCCACGGATAATTTTTTAATGGCAGAGCCGAGGTCCCTGAAGCTCAAGCAGGCGTTCGGGAAGATGGTCGCGCAGGTGGCTGAGGATGCGGGCATTGAGATGGACGAGGAGCTGAGGGAGGAGCTTGCAGGGCGGTTCAAAAACATTCTTCTGAAGTACAAGCTCGAGTCAAAGCTGGACCTGCTGGACGCGCTGGCAGCAGCAGAGCCAGGAATCCCTGTGGACACGGGCGACCCCGCGTGCATAAAGAAAATACTTGAGTCATACGCCGCAGACCCCAAGCGCCACATGCACGAGGAGCTGCTGCGGATAAAAAAAGAGCTTGAGCAGGAGGTCTATGAGGTAAACGCGCTGCTCTACTCAACGGAGCGGGAAAGCACGCGCGAAACAGAGCTGATCAAGGAGTGGGTGGACTATCTGGAAGAAAAGATCTCCAACATCAAGCATTAACTAAACTGCTGGCGGAGTACAGGCCCCGCATTTACAGCGAGGATTTTGTTTTTGGATGAACATTATGGAGAAAATGGTCAGCTCTGTCTCTGGCCTGTATAAGGAAATGAACCCCAGCCACCTCAGCGGGGCAAATGACGTAGTTGTGGTCGAGACAGGCGGCGGGAGGCTGAGGTCCACCTCGTTCCAGGCAAAGTTTGGGAAGCTGCACTCGTTCAGGACGTGCAGAGAAGTGACTCTCAGCGTGAACGGGAAGGTTGTTGACGTGGAGGCGCGCCTGGACGAGGCAGGGAACGTCTACTTTGTGGACTCGTCTCCCCTGGTCTCTCCCCCGCCAAGAACGACGCTCGAGGCGCTTTCCCAGTTCAAGAGCTTCAAGGCGTTTGTCAACTCGCAGGAAAACCAGATGCTCCTTCTCGCGAACCAGGAGCTCCTCTACGACGCTCTTGTGAACGAAAGACATGTGTTCTCCGAGTGCCTCCACAAAAGCCCCGGCGAGAGCCCAGAGGGCGTCTTCTTTGGTCACAAGCTGGAGGAGTTCTCTGGCGAGCACGTGGTTGTGGGCCTGCTTGGGGTGGAGGGCAGGCCGGAGTTCTTCCTTTCGTTCCACCTCTTTGCAGAGCTCTTCTTCTGCGCCAGGACAAGGAACACAGAAAGGAAGTCTCTTGCCAAGTACCTTGTCCGGAAGGTGCTCAGGAGAGGGACGCGCCAGAAGCACCAGCACCCCCCGCCCACCAGGTCCCTGCTCCTCCCCGAGCACGTGCTCCGGATGATGCAGCTGTCTCCAGGAAGAAACTCTGTCGTGTACAGGCTGAGCGGAAGCCCTGTTGTCCTCGGCGCAAGCATCTTTCTCTGGAAGTCCTCGGACAAAGTCGTTATCTCGGACATCGACGGAACCGTGACAAAAAGCGACGTGATCGGGTACATATACGGAGCCATTGGCCGGGACTGGTCGCACGCAGGAATTGTGGGCCTGTACAGCGCAGTTGCTGCAAACGGATACAAGATCATCTACCTCTCCTCCAGGCCGATCGGGCACATTGGGTTTACAAAGGAGTACCTCCGGCGGGTATCCCAGGACGGCGCTGCTCTTCCGGAGGGCCCTGTGGTTCTCTTCCCCGGGAGGCTTGTGGCTGCCCTTTACCGAGAAATCATTCTTGGGCCGGAGGAGTACAAAATCGCAGTTCTCTCTGAATTCAGGCGGGTCTTCGACCACCGGGGGCTCATCGCAGGCTTTGGAAACAAGCCCAGCGACAGGTTTTCTTACGAGCTTGTGGGGATCGACCCAGGGAGGATCTTCATTGTCAACCCCTCGGGAAAGATATCCACAGGCAGGCGCGGGCTGGTGGAGTTCTCGTACAGGGCGCTCTCAGAAATGGCTGACGGGATCTTTCCAAGGATAAGCACGGACGAGGCTCCCATCGAGCCAGGATATGTGGGGAAAGCTGGTGGGGGAGGTGGAGAGCGGAGAGGAGGAGTAGCCCCAATAGAATAAAAGCTAGAGTACAAAGGCGGAACACCCGGCACTGCAAGCGCCGCTTTTTCTCTCCCCTCTTAATTGAAAAGAAACTGTGTCGCACAAGGGGCCCAATCAAGGCGCGCTGCGCGTTTTCTGAAACAAAATTAGGTAGAAATACCTTGATCACAGGGCGGACATGAAGCTTGCCGCGCTCCTCTTTTTTGTGGAGGGAATATGCGCGCTGGAAGTGATCTACGCAGGCATTTTCGGAGACCTTCCTCCAAAGAGCCACAACGGGGCTCTGAGCACACTTACCGAGGTGCAGGAATGCCTCTCCCGCTCAAAGGGGAAGCAGTACCTGGATATCATGGACTTCAAGGAGTACTCGCAGGACAGGAGGTACAGGAGGCCCCTGAACATGGAGGGGGCGACAAGCCCGGAAGATATCATGAAGGACCTGGAAAGGGTTGACGATGACATCATCCTCCTGATCCCGCAGTCGCAGATGAGCAAGGAAAAGGTCGAGTGCCGGTGCGAAGAAAGGTACTGTAGAATTGTCCTGCACACATACACGGGATGGATCATGAACAATCTGGACTTCCTCAACTGCGTGGTTGCAGGCAAGAACCCAGACAACCGCAGGTGCATCAACAACTCGTACAAGCGGGCGCAGAGCATGGGGTACGCCCCCGTTGAAGAGGGCTTCCAGAGGAGCCGGCAGCGAAGCTACCACAGCTACCACAGCAGGAGATGAAAATCAGCGAGGCAGGCCTCTGGCCACCGACGCGTTTTGGGCCGGCGACGGGAAAAAGCGCCTGCTTCCGCAATCCCCGCCCATGTGCGTATCCCCAGCCGACCGGAGCACGCGTAGAATTAAACCCATTGGCGCACCTGCCAGAAAATTCTTGTGCCCGGCTTTGTTTTGTTTCGTCTGAGATGGAGGAAGAAGAGCATGTGGACGCAAGGCGCAGGGGCGCAGAAAGCTTCTCGGAAAAGAAGAAGAGACTTGAGAAAGAACTCAAGCCTGCGCACTTCCTGAATGCACGATTTATCAAGCAGAGCTACGCCCTCTTCACAGAGTACAAAAAGGGGAACCTGAAGGACATTTTGAAGGGCGAGGAGCCTGAGGGAAAGAAGAAGAAGGAGTAGCCCGGGGTGCCAGACGCCCCGGAAAACAGAGTCTAAATCCAGGTTCTTTACTTCTCGGCCCAGGCTCCTTGGCGCCCGCGTGCCATTTGCAATTCCCGGAGGCCAGAGCCGGGGCCGCCGAGCTGCGGTGGCGCAAGACGAATAAAGCTGTTCTACTTGCCGCGGCCATTGGTGTGGCTTTTCCTGAGCGCCTTCCTCAGCTCAATGAAGTCCTTTATGTACTTCCGAGCAATCTCCATCTTCATGGTGGACTTCACCTTCTCAAAGTCTGTGTTACCTTTGTTTCCCTCGATTTCCTCGGTGAGCATTTCGTAGAACCTCTTGTCGTCCTCAAGGGTTCCAATCTTCTCGATCGAGTCCAGCTTCTCTTCCACCGACGGCGGCGTTTCGAACTCTGCCTCGCGCACCACGCACCGCTCCACAGGCCTCTTCTCTGCTAGCTTCCCCCCGAGGACGCCCACGCCGCTGCCCTTTTCTCGCTTTCTCCGCGCCTTTTTTCCAGGAATCTCCAAGCTTGCGTCCTCCCTGAGTGCTCCCGGCCTTGCAGGCGTGTTTATCTCAGGGCACTTCTCTCTTTCTCCTTCCACCAGCGCGCTCTTTATCGTAGATTTCATGTCGAGTCCCGCTTCCTGCTTTGGCCTCTGGCGTTCCTGCAGAACCCAATTTGCTTCTCCCTTCAGAGCCCCAGGATTCATCTTCTGCTGCCTCCGCTCTGCAGGGGGTATGGCTGCAAGCATCCCTGGCCTGCATGCGCCTTCCCTTGCTGACGCTCCTTGCCCAGAAGCTCTTTTCGCTACGGTTCTTGTGAAGAGCGGGCTCTCGTCATCAGAGTCTGTTATGTTTGGAGAAGACTCTCCGCTAGGAGTTGTCAGAATGATCTCCGACAACGTTGGAGTTCTGCGCAGATTGCTATTGCGCTCGAACGCCTCTTCCTGCCACTCGCCCTCGTCGGCCTCGCCCACCAAGTCCAGAACCTCTATCTCGCCGCCTACTTCCGCTGGGGGAGCCTCCAGCGAAGTAAGAACGCCCTTGTCGTCTTTCCCTGCAAGGTGCGCGTACAGGAGAGCCAGCAGGTTTTGCTTCACCTCAGAGAGCTGCTCCACATCGCTCTGGGTATACTTCCGCTTCTCCAGCTCTATGCTCTTGCGAAGCCTCCTGCCCTGCGCAAGCTGCATGCTTATCAGCGCCTTGTATATGGCCAGCACGGCCTTGGATACGCGCTCCTCGCGCCTCCGCTCCCAGGCCCGCGCAACCTTTTCGTATGCCCTCTGTATCCTGGCCCGCTCCCTCTCCATGCCTGAAACAGCGTGCGAAAATATATATTCTGGGAGGCCAATCATCTGGAAAGGCCGTATAAGATCACTTTATTTCGACTTCCTCTACCGGCTCTGCGCTCCTCTTGGATGGGCCTTCTGCGCCTGCGCTTTTGGACAAGTTGTGCTTCTTCCCTTCCTCAAACGCATCCTTGAATTTTGTGAAATCCTCTTCGCTTGCAAACCGCGCAACGAGCTTCTGCATGGCGCCCATGCCGTCTCCGCACTCGTCTCCAAGGGTTGTCCACGTCCACGCGTTCGCTGCAAGCTTGTATCTCTCCATTTCCATGGGCTCCGTGATAAAGTGGTTGCACCCGAGCTTGTGAACCTTCTCTCTGAAGTGCATTATCCTCTGCTTTCCGGAGCTGGGCTCCACGGAAATGCGGATCTTGCCCTTTCCCCTGGCCACCCACTCCTTGGCGCCCAGGCTGTACCTGTATAGGGACGCCCCTGCAGAAAAAAGCACGGTGTCTGTTTCGTGCTCCTGCACAAACTGCTCTCTGCGCTTCGCCTCGGTCTCCTCCTCTGTGTCGGCCTTGTTCTCAGCGCGCTCCTCTTCTGCATGCTCCTTGGCCTCTTCCGTGGCGCGCGCCGCCTCCCCCTCTTTCCCCTGCACGCCTTCCTTGGCAGCCTTCCTCTGCTCAGCCTGCTCCTGGCGCGCGCCTTCCTGCACCTCCCTGCGCTCTTTCAGCGAAGCTTCCATGGCGCAAAAAAAACGAGCCTTTTTATGCGCGGCGAAAAAGATGGAGAACCAGGGGATCGAACCCCGGACCTTCCGCATGCAAAGCGGACGCTCTACCACTGAGCCAGTTCCCCACGTATCTTTTTTGCGCGCCTTTTCCATACCGCTCTTGCGCCCAGCTTTTTAAAGACCCGCTTTTGGGCCGCCGATGGAAAAGGTAGAGGACTCGGACGCCGTGGAAGGGCTCATGAAGGCCCTCGTAAAAAGAGTCGTCAGAATGTTCTACGAAGACCACCACGCAGTCATAATGGACATCATGCTTGAGCACAGGATCCTCGAGGAAGAGGAGCTTGCAGACAAGATGCGCATGCTCCCAAGGGAGCTGAACCGCATGGCCGTCAGGCTCAGGGACGACAAGCTTCTCTCTGCAGAGACGCTCAGCGACATCAAGGACGACGGGCGGCAGGTCACCACGACAAAGTTCTTTGTGGACTTCAGGGGGATCAGAGACGTGGTGAAGTACAAAATATACACAATCGCCCAGAGGCTGGAAACAAGGGTGCGGGACAGCGAGGGCTCCCTGGGGTTTGCATGCAGGGCGTGCGCGCTCTCCTTCTCGCTCCTCGAGGCGCAGTCTTGTCTGTCTGCAGACTTCACCTTCAAGTGCCCCAAGTGTGGCTCAGAGCTGACCGAAAAAAGGGGCAGAGAGAAAGACGAGGGCAACGCTCCTGCTGCGCTCTTCTCGGCGTTCATGGAAGAGGTGGAGCCCGTCATTTCCGAGCTCAAGGAAATCGACCGCTATGGAATCCAGGAAATGAGCAGAGGTAAGATCATGTTCTCGAAGGAGCAGGGAAGGAAGGTGCAGGCGAGAGGCGTGGCGAAGGAAAGCGCGAAAACAGAGGAAGGCTCGGCAAAGACCAGGGAGGTAAAAGAAGAGCTGATTGGGCTCGAAAAGAAAAGAAGCAAAGCACAGACATAGACGAGGAGGTTTACGTCGCAGGCACTGCAAAGAGGTTTAGCGAGGTGGCAGAGACAGACATAGAGCGCATGAACGACGAGGAGTACGAGCGGTACTTTGCGATCTACGAAAAGCATGAGAGCGAGAGAATGTAGAGCCCAATAAATGCAGCAAACCCTTTATTCTATAGCTATAGCCCCGCTCTTTCCTGCGGGCCCTATCCCTTGAGGACAGCGAGAGGCTTCAGCCTGCAAACCCTCCTGGAAATTCCCTGTGCCTCGCAGTAGTGCGCCACGGAGTCTATCTCTTTGTATGCAAGGCCGCTCTCCTCGCTGATCTGCTCCCCCGCCCTGAAGGAGACTCCTGCCTCCCTGATCCTGGAAACCGTCTCGTTCTTCGGGATTTTCCGCGCCTCTTTCCTCGAAAGGACTCTTCCTGCGCCGTGGCAAGTGCTGAAGAGCGTGTGGTGTGCGCGGTCTCCTTCAACAAGGACATAGCTTGCAGTGTCCATCGATCCCCCGACGATAATTGGGTATGGACACGGTCCTTTCCCGGCTCTTGTGGCAGTGGATCCCTTCCTCGAAACTAGAAGCGCCTTTCCGCTGTGGCTCTCCACTGCAACAAAGTTATGCGCGATGTCCTGCACCACAAATAGCTTTGAGCCGGGAATGTGCTTCTGAAAGACCTCTTCCGCACGCTTCCCAATGAGAGCCCTGTTGCAAAGCGCATAGTTCCCTGCAGAGCTCACCAGCTTCATGTATGCTCTCCCCCATTCAGAGCCTGCCCGCACTGCAAGCGCGTCTCCCAGAAGAAAAACTTCTCCTGCACCCCTCTGCATTTCCTGCGCCGCGCTGTCTAGATACTCGGCGCACGCCCTCTGTCCGAGACCCCTGCTTCCACAGTGCACCGACAGACAAATGCCCCCTGCCTTCAGCCCCAGCTTCCTGGCGAGTCCCTCGTCGTAGACCGCATCTACCTCCTGTATCTCCAGATAGTGGTTTCCACCGCCAAGAGTACCGAGCTGTCCCAGCCCCCTGCTCTTGGGCCGCTGCCCCATGGACTTGCGGTCCCCCCCGTCTATCTTCCCCGCTGTTGCCCCCACATCGCTTTCATCCACCAGCCCTGTCTCCACCAGATACTCCAGGCCGTCTTCCAGAACCCTGTCCATGTTTATTTGCTGGGGAAAAGAGAGTCCTTCCACGATGGGCACAGCCCCTGCCAGGCCGTCCATCACCTCCTCCCGCACCTCCAGGAATGCGCTCTGGTCGATGTTTGTTCCCCAGAACCTCACCCCGCAATGTATGTCGTACCCGATGCTCTCTGGAAGCAGCGCAGCCTCGCTGTCCGCCGGGTCCACCGCATGCGCCATCCCCACGGGGAACCCCTTCCCTGCGTGTATGTCTGGGAGCGCCACCGGGGGATGGCAGGTTCCGGGGATCTGCGCCATTCTTGCCACCTGGCTGAGGACAGATTCTTCTTTCTCGGCAAAGAGCTCTCCCACGTACTTTGCGGGCACGTATATGTGGCAGTCGCTCTGCATTCCATCGAGGTACCCCTTCTTCAAAACCACTTTGTCTGCGTCCCTTTCCACATAGCTGCTTGGCTCCATACGCTGCAAATTAAATTGGCACTAATACTCCTCCAGGCTCCGGGGGCGCGCACCCGTGCCGAGACAGGTCGCCATAGTGTAGTGGTTATCACGTACCCTTTACACGGGTAAGGTCCCCGGTTCGATCCCGGGTGGCGACACTTTTTCCAGCCCTTTATTCTATCGTATCTTCTCGAAGATCTCCTCTACCTCCTCCTTCTTGAGCACTACGCAGAATATCTCGTACGACCCGTCTGGACTGTATACAGCCAGGAGGATTCTCCCCCTCGACACCCTGAGATTTGTCTTCTTTTCGATCCAGGTGTTCATCACAACCCGCTCCACCTTCTCCATTGCAAAAAACGCCCTCTTTTTTCCCTCCTCTTCCTTTACTATAAACCGCCCTTTCCCTATCTTGCTCCACTCCCCCTCTACAAGCTTGTATAGCGTTGCCCCCTTCTCCACAAGGCTCTCCTCCCTCTCCCCGGCTGTCGCGCTGCGGCTCCCCTTCTTCTCGAGCGTTCCCAGGAAGGAGCTCTTGCTGAGAACAGGCTCTCCTGCAGGCTTTGCCTTCCCAGAAAGAAAGGAAGGCTTTTGCTTCAGGTCTTCCAGGGCGCTGCTTTTTACCGGGAGCTCCTTTTCTTTACCCTTCTTCTCTCGCTCCATGAAAGCAAAATTCAGAAGCCATTTATTTTGTCGCGCTCTCCTTGCAAGACGCCGGTGTTTGCGAGAAAAGAATGCGAGCGGAGAAAACCTAGCTTCTGCGGGCATCTACAGAAGTCTCCGAGACGCAAATGGGCATCCCGCCAACCAGAACACGCATTCTGAAACACCTCTTTATTTCTTGCGTCTGTGCCAGGGCCTTGGCATGGACAAGGGAAGCGGCTCCTCGTATGTTCCGCGGGGAATGCAGATGCGGATTCTGCTCGCAGTTCTTGCCGTGGCATACCCGCTTGTAATCAACTGCGCTCTCAGCACGAAGGCAGAGGTCATCTCTTCGTGCCTTGGCTCCTCTCTTGCCGCCGCTGCGTGCATTGGCCCCAACACGCGGCTCAAGCTCATGGCCGGAAACATCGTCTATGTCCTTGCCATCTTCTTCAGAAACAGGGTTGCGCGCGCATTCTTTGTCGGGGCAGTTTCCTCGTACATGCAGACGTGCTCGGAAATCTATGCTTCCAGCCTTTCCCTCAAAAAGTTCCGGGCAAGCGCCCTGTATCTGCACAACTCGCTTGTCACCGTCCTCTCTCTGGTCTCCTTCTTTGCATTCGCGTTTGTTCCGCGTCTCTTGCCAGCGGCCACGTCGTCCTACGCAGTTGTGCTCTCTGCACTTGCGCAGAGCGCGCTGATCTTCCTTCTCATAGACCCGCCCGTGGAGATTGCCATGCGGAAAAGCGAGTCAAACGCCCTCCTGCTTGGAAGCGCCTACCAGGAGCTTGTCCGGATCTTTGGCGCAGCGCCCTTCGGGGTGTTTCGTGAAGAGTACTCCTCGCTGGTCTCCCCAAACGAAAGGCCCGTCTTCTTCACAGAGGTGCTCTATCTTGTGTGGATGAAGGTCAACTGCACATTCATATACGCCGGGGCAATCAATGCCATCGCCTTGAAGAACAGGCCCTCCCTCCTCCTTGCGTTTGTGCTGGCAGGGCTCTTCATATGGATCCTCTCCCGCGAGAACCCCAGGAGCGCCCACGCCACCTCCATACTCATTTCCATGCTCCTGGTCTTTTTTCTGTTCCTCGTCTGCGGGAGCCTTTCCTCTGCCCTGGTCATTGCCCTCTGCACCGGATACTTCACCCCCTCCGAGGAGGGCTTCCAGCGCTTCTCCCCCACAATCATTGCTGCCGCCAACGGGCTCAAAGGGCTCCTCTCAGGAATCATCGCAGCCATGCTCCTCAGCACATATGTCCATCTGCACGGACTCTAGAACACTAAATCTATATACGAAGGTTTACTAATGCTATGCCGCAAGCTCTACTCCTCGGCCTTCTTAATGTAGAAGTCCCTCTCGCCTCCCTCCAAAAGAAGCCTGACGAAAATCCTGCGGGTCTCTGCGTCGACCGTCTTCTCGAAGCGGCTCTCTGCCTTTGCCTGCCTCTCCGGGGAAGGCCCATCCGCCTTGCTCCCCCTCTTTTTTGCCTCCGCCTCCTTCTTCTCCTCTGCCGAAGACTCCACAGTAAGGTAGTCGTATCCCCTGGGGTCTCTGTGAAGCAGAACAGAGCGCTTTTCCCCAGAAACTGCGTGCGAAATCAGGTTGTCCACGGCGTTGGCAATGAGCGTTATGTCTGTGTTGGCTCCGACGGAGCTGAAGACTTTCTTCACCAGCGTGTTCTGCGAGGCCCTGAGCAGGTTTGTCACCTTGCTCAGCTCCTCGTACGAGGCAAGATAGGTGCAGCTCGTTCCCTGGAGAGAAAAGCTCACAAGCATCCTGTTTGCGCCCTTTTCGCTCTTGTCTTTCTTTGCAAACTCCTCTCGCCATGCATTCAGGGCATGCACCTTTTGTGTGATAGACGCGTCCTCTTCGACCTTGGGGGTCTCCATCTCCTGCTGCAGCTGCTCTTCGCCCCCCTTCCTCTCTTTCTCTGCCTCCTTCTTATTGTCAAACGGGCCTTCTCTGGAGGGATTAGCATCGCCTGCAGAGCCCTGGCTCCTGGCCTTCTTTTCTGCGCCCCTCTTGTCCTCGGCCTCCTTTCTCTTTGCTTTTCTTGCGGAGTCACTCGGCTTCACCTTATCTGCCGCCGCCTTTTTCTCCATGTACTTGGCCTGCTCCTTTGGCGTGAGGGTCTCTATCCTGACCTCCAGGATAGTGGGCACGTCCTCTTGCGAGACTGTCTTGTCCACAAACTCCAGGGAAAAGCTCTCTTCCTTTGGCGGGGCAGCCGCCACAGCACCGCCTGTAAGGTTTCCTACAGGGCCCAAAGCCATTTTTGCGAGCCTTCCCTGGGGGCTGAGGTTCATTGCGGTGCTTGCCAGGTCTCCCACGCCTGGCAGGTTTCCCAGGCCTGGCAGAAAGCACCTGGCGCGGGAGAACAGGAACAAAACAGGAATGTACCGCATGCCCAGGAACCTTCTTTCGTATTTAAACGCTGGCAGAAAAGGGGAAGGAGATCGAGCCAAGCAAGAAACCAGCCCCGGTTTTCCTGGCATGCCCCTTTGTTCCTGCGAATCAGACGTCCTTCTGCAGCCTATCTCCTTTCCCCCTCGTAAGGAATCATCCAAAAAGAGCTGATTGGCTTTTCTTCTGTGCCCCTGAGGAGAATCAGCATCCCGGTGTGCAGGTGCAGGAAAAGCTCTCTGACGGCCGAGAATGTCCGGACCTCCTCGCCCACGTAGAGGCCCCGTGGGTCCACGATGCACAAATGTCGCGCGCTTTTTGGAACAAACTGCCAGGCCTGCGCGTCGACTCCTGCCAGGTCATCTCTGAAGTCTCTTCCAAAAAACTGGAAAAAGTCCATCAGGACCTGGCCCAGGCCCATCTGCACTCCGTGCTGGAGCAGGGGATGTGTCCGGAGGAAAAAAGAAACCAGCACAAAGAGGGAGTAGAAGTCGAGGCCGTTCCTTGTAACAAGCCCCCGCCCTCGAAGGATGTGCTGCACAACAAGAAGGACCTTCTCTGCCGTCGGGCTGTCTCCCACCTCTTTCTGCACGAGCGCAACCTGCTCTGCGGACGCCCCCACAAAGTCCCCGGACTCCATAAAGAGGTTGACCCGCATGCCATTAGTATCTATGTATGCAAGAAAGGGCGGGCTGGCATAGAGGCCCACAGCCATTTTCTCTTGCTGCACACCCATCTTAACCAGCTCGCTCCTGCACTTCTTTATCCACTGGCCAGCTTCCTTTTTTTCTGGGAGAGCTCCTCCCGCAGAAGCCCTCCCGTATGCATTTATCTCCGGAGTGGGGATAATTGCAGAGGTCTCCTGGAAGCTGGAAACCCCCACAGGCAGGCTTTTCAGCCTTGCCACGCTCTCCTCGCGCGCACGCCTCTCCTCCGGGGTTTCTCTGATATACGCGCAGAACATCTCCATCTCTCTGTTCAGGCGCTCGACCGGCGTTCCAGAAACCTCCCCGCCAACCCATGGAAGCTCTCTCAGGAACTTCCGCAAATGCACAGAGCCTGGTGTGCCCACTCGCCTCATTGCGTCGAGCCGCCGCTCCCTCCTCATAACAAAAATTTCTCCCACCCTTTATTTTTCTTATTTCTCGTAGACCAGCGCATAGTCGAACATCTTCTGGCATGGAGGAAGCGCTCCCATCCAGAGCTTCACCTCCTTCTCCGCGTTCTCTGGCTTGTCGGATGCATGGCAGATGTTCCTCCCGATACAGTTGGCGAGGTCTCCTCTGATCGTCCCCACTGCGGCCTTCCTCGGGTCCGTGTCCCCAAGGATGCTTCGCACTCCCTCCACGGCCCCGTGCCCAAAGACCACGAGCTTCACAACAGGCCCGCTGGTCATGTACTCCAGAATCCCTCCGAAGAAGTCCTTCTCTTTGAGGTGCTGGTAGTGCTCCTCAACGGTCTTCTTCTCAGGAACCCCCATCGACATTGCACCTATCTGGTATCCCTTCCTCTCTAGCCTGGCAATTATCTCTCCCACCAGCCTCCTCTGCACGCCATCTGGCTTGACCATCACATATGTGTACTCGCACCCTGCCATGAGGCAGCAGAAAAAAAATATTAAAACCTTCTCGGCCTCTCACTTGCTGAGCGTAGCCCCAGGCCTGCTTTCCCCTCTGGCGCTCCTGCACACAGAAAGGTCGAAGACGAGGCGTTCTAGATATTTTTATTTACTTTACACAATGCGGCTAGGATGCCCTGAGTTTTTAGATTGCTTAGAGGAAGTACGAGATAACGTCCTTGCTCTCTTCCTCCTTTGCAGGAACAGCAAGCGCTTTCTTCTTTACTCCAGCAGCCCCTGCTTTTGCGGGAGGGGCCTCTGTCTCGGCAGGCGCCTCCGGCTCCACGTCCTGTCCTGAGCCTTCTATCTCCCGCGCACTTCCCATTCCCGCGGCTTCACTGCCCGGGCTTGGCTGCATGCCGGGCGTCTGCGCGTCTGCGAGAGAAAGCTGTTCCTTCTCATCTCCGCCAAATCCTCCCAGGAACCCCAGAAGCCCTCCTTGCTCTCTTCGGATGCCTTCTTCCTGATCTGCTCTCCCTTGGACCCGAAGTACGGCTGCGTTGTGATGGGGGACGAGAGCTCTTTGCGCGCCTCTCCCACAACAAGAGGAGCCTTTGCAGGCCGCGGCGCGCCTTCGCTAAATAAACTGCTCTTCTTCTTGCCCTTCGCAGGAGCGTGGAGCGGGGAGCTTGCTGGAGAGAACAGCGATAGGAAAGGGTTATCTTCCGGAGAAGCAAAGCTTTCTGGCAAGGCCTCTTCTCCTGTCAGAGACTCTCCTCCCGCAAGAGCTTTTCCCAGGCTGGCAGGTGGCCGGGAGGCCTTTCCAAATGTGAAGGGGGACAGCGCCCCGGAAGAGCCAGCAATTGCCATCGAGCCCGCGGGGACGGAAGGAAGCTGCCCTGTCTGCGATGCAAATGCAGGGGGGCCCAGAGGGATGTTGGTTGCCAGGTGGCTGTCCAGCTCTTGGGATAGGCGCTTTTGGAGATGGCTCTGCAAAATGGCGTCTGAACTGCTGCTGCCCTGCACGCCTGAAGGCGCGCCCGCCGCAGTGCCAGGAAGAGCGGCACCGAGGAGCTGTGGGCTTGACTGCGGCTGGAAAGGCCCTGCCCCGAAAGAGCTCATTGCTGTGGGCATGGCGACAGCCCCAAGAGGATACATGGCAGAGGGGATTCCAGACCGGTCCATGGACGGAACAGAAGGATGTACAGGCTGGGTATCCATTTCCTTTCCAGAGACAGGCACGCTTGCAAGAGTCACGGTGCTCCCAAAAAGAGGCGTTGTTTTTCCTCCATGCAGGAGAGAGACCTCCTGCGTGGCCCTCGAGCTGGCAACTGGGAAAGACCTCTTCTCAAAGGCGCTTTTCTGAGCGAGGTTCTGTGGGGGCTGGGGAGCTGCGAATGGCAAAGTATACGCAGGAAAGGGCATGCCTGTGGGGGTGAGGGAGGAGGAAGATGAAGGCACCGGGAACAAGGGAGGCAGCGTAGGAGTTGCGGAGCCGCCCTGGGGAGATGCACCAAGGGCCAGGGCTCCAAAGGGCGAGGGAGAAGCAGCAAGAGATGGGGTGGGAGGCTGCAGGGTCGAGGAGCTCTGTCCTGGAAGAGCACCTGCCGTGCCTGGATGGAGAGAAAGGGTGTGTCCGGGAATGGTCATAGTGGAGACTGGGTTTGCGCTTGCTCCCGCGGCATCAGGCTTCCTCCCAAACGTGTGTGCGAGCTGTTTGTGCCCAGGGACGTACCCTGAGTCCATGCCCATCGACCTTCCCTTGCTGTCCTTTTATCTAGGCGGAAGAGACACTTTTCCTCCAGGCGCGCCTTTCCCCTGCACTCCACGTCGAGACCTGTCCCTGCAGCAAGCGGCGTCTTGTATTTGAAGTAGCTGTGCTCCTCCACCTTGCTCTTCACCCCCACCGCGGTGCTGCTGTGCGAGAAGGAGCTATCATCTTCGGAGTCCTCGTCCTTTTTGTCCGCTTGCTTCTTGGCCCTTTCCATTTCTTCCTGCCTCTCCTTCTTTCTTTTCTCGAGCGCAGCCCTGAGCTCGCTTTCCGGGCTCTTGCCTTTCCTGGGCCGCTTCTTTTTGGTCTTTTTGGCCTTTTTGTGCTTCTTTGTCTTCTTGCGAGGCCTCTTCTTCTTTTCTTCACTTTCGCTCTCGCTGTCGCCCTCGTCTCTGTCGCTCGCCTCTACTTCCGGATGCCTCTTTTTTTGCTCCTTCAAAGCATTTTTCAGCCGCCGCTGCATCATCTTCCCCTCCATGCCTCCCTCCGCCAGGCCCTGGAGCCTCAGGGACGAGCCACGGCTTAAAGCGGACAGCTCATCTGAGAGCATCGACGTTATCTTCTTGAGCTTGGACCTGATGATGTCTCTGTACTTCACCTCCCTCCCTTCTTCAGCGACCCTGTCTATCAGGTCTGCCTGCAGGCTCAGGGAGCTTCTTTTTCCCCGCTCCTCGGCTCTTCCAGGATCCGCGTCCTCGGGCCCCTCGGCGCCCTCCCCAGTGTCCCTGCTTTCCTTTTTTGCATCGCTCTCGCCTACATCGCTCGAAACTCCTTCGTCTGCGCGTTCTTCCTGTCTCGGGCGCTTTTTGCCTGCCGGGCTCTTGCGGATGTACTCTGTCTTCCTCTTGATGTCTATGTGGTCCACGACTCTGAACTTCTGTCCCTTTCCGCTCTTTGTGCATGGGGCGTAGATCAGATCGCCCTTGTGCTCTGTGGCACAGACCTTCTCGTTCCATACGAGCTTTACAACCTTCCCCTTTCCCTCGATAAGCACGTCGCTGCGCAAAAGGCTGGCTTCTGCAGAATCGCTCTGCGGCTCTTCTTCTGCGCGAGGCCCCTTTCTTAATTTACTGCCCCGCGTTTTGCTCTGCTGCCTGCTTTTTTCGCGCCTCCTGGGCCGCTCTTGCCTCGCGCTCGCCTTCTTTTTGGGCGCTTCCACAACCGAGAATCCGCTGAACCGTGGCGTGCTTTCTGGCTCAGGAGGCTCCTCGTGCTCTTCGTAGGAGTTCTCCTGCGCCTCCTCGGGGTCTTTTTCCGCTCTCTCCATCCCGCTTATCGGGTAGCCCATGCGGGGCCTTCCCCTGTATGCCTTGGGTCCTCCTGCTCCTGGCCCGTCGTCCATCAGCCTGTCCGGCCCCTTATACTTGTTGAGGATGCTTGTTCTTCGCCGCCAGGAGCTCTGCATTCCTGCGGGGCCGTGGTGCGCCTCTCTGCCCGCCCCAGGGCCACGGCCCATGTACGGGTCTCGGTAACCCCCCTGCCTCGGAGGGCGCGCCCACCCGCCCTCTGTGTCCGCTTCATGCATGCCAGGTCCGCTGCTTCGGTAGTATCTTGTTTTCTTCTCGAGGCCTTGTTTCTCCACCTGGATGTTTATGTCGTCTTCATGATGCGCGACCACGTATGTTCCATCTGGCTGCACAAAGTAGATCCTGCGCCCGTGGATCTTTATCGCCTGCCCCTTGCCCCTGGGCTCTCTTAGGACAACCCTCTGGCCCTCAAGGGTGGCAATCATTTCCGGGTTGGAGAGAGACTGGAGATAGCGGAGGGCGGAAACCCCCCTGAGGAGCATTGCTACAGCATAAAGCACATTCATTGTTGTTGTTTTCTTATTCGTATATTTATTGTTTACGTCCTCTTGCAACAGCGCAGTCACTTGCGAACGAGCTGCTGGGATGGAGGGCCCTTGACCTCCTTTTCTGACAGCGGGGAAATTCTGATTTCGACAGGAATGTCTACGCTGGGCAGGTATCCGCGGGACCAGTCGTACCCCGTTGCGTATGCGAAGAACTTTCCTGTGCGGTCAAAGCACCCTGCGGTTATTGCCTGGTTTCTTCCGGGGCCCCCGCTCTTGCACTTGGTCCTGCTGGCTGTGCCCCATATGCAGTACGTTCCGTCGCTGCTGCACGTGGCCACGGTGTTGTACATTGGGTGTGGAACCACCTTGTTCACCGGATAGACCTCCTTCGTGACGCTGTTCCTGTGGCCGAAGACAAACCAGTTGGAGTGGGGAGTGGAATGCACTTGGATCAAGTCGACCTTTCCCTCGATGCCGCCCACGGCAAACCCGCTTCCGTCTGGAATGCATGCAAGAGCCCTTGCCTGCCACGAGAGGCGGACTGGCTGCAGCTTGGAGCCCTCCTTGTTCCCAGGCTCTGTGTGGGACATGGGCCTCGAGAAGCGCATGTTTGGCCGCGGCGGGTACAGAGGCGCCATCGGGGGGATTACGTTCAGCGTCTTCGAGTCGATTGCAAGCACCTTGTTTCCTGCCAGAAGCACCCCCAGGAGCCCTGCCTTGCAGTCTATGTCGTACACACGCTCGTCCACACTCATCTCGTGCACCATGCTTCCGCTGCCAAGGTCCCAGAACTTGACCGTCTTGTCCCACCCCCCGCTGACCAGAATGCCTGCAGTTCCGTGGTCGGTTGCTATTGTAGCAAGCGCAGAAACCGGAGAGCTGTGCGCATGAAGGTCGCGCGACTCGCCTGTGCCCATGTCTATAAGGCGGATCACCCCGTCAGCGCACCCCGTGGCCAGGAGCGCTCCGTCTGGAGTGTATGCCATCGAGAGGACTGGGCTGCTGTTTGCGTTCGGAAGAGAGGTCTTCAGCACAGCTGTTCCCGAAGAAGTGGCGGAGGCAGGTGTGTAGAGGTACACAGATCCGTCCCACGACCCTGCAGCGAGAATTTCGTGCGCCGGGCTGTACAGGAGAGCAGACACGGTGTCAGTGGGATTCTGTGCCACAATGTAGTCTGGGCTGCATGCCCTGTCCTGGTACATTTGCAGCTAAAAATAATTTCAATAAAACGTTTGCGAGACGGCGCCCTCTTTTGTCGAAGAGAAGCAGCACACGAGCGGGAGAAGCGGCGCTCTAGGGCTTTGCGAGCGTCTGCAGGCCCGCGTGTTCCCCCAAGAGCCCCAAGAAGCAGCGGCCTTCTGCGGAGGTGCACCGTGAAACGACGTGCACTTTAAAACGATGGAGGGCTGATCGAGGACGTACTCTTGGGATGGAGGCGCCAGAAATGTTAATCTGCGCTCTAGAGGGCGAGGCTGGGAGCAAGCGAGACCCTTTTCCGCGCCGAGGAGCGATGAAACTCCCCTTTGTGCCCACGCTACTTTGTTGGCGGGAATCTCCGCAAAAGCCCCTTTCCAGCACTTTTCCAAAAACAATAGCCATATGGCTATTTTCGATAGAGGCAAGGGTGCCCCTGCAAAGCTATTGGATAAAAAAAATCATCTTTTACTGGTTCCTGCATGTGTATAAATTAAATAATTTTTTTTCTCCCGTCATATGAGCATCAAAGTGAACAACAAGGCCAGAATAGGGATAGTATGTGTGTCCGCGGCGCTGCTTGCCGTCATAGTCGTCCTTGGGATCGGCTCCCTGCGCCAGAAAGAGGAGTCTGCGGAAGAAAGCCCCGTGGCACAGGCACAGGCAGGAAATGCGGGATCTATTTCCCAGGATGGAAAGCCGTTGGCCCTCGCCTCGGGTTTTATCGGAAAAATGGACAGGGCGCCCCTCTCAGCAGAGAGCTCAGCAGGGAGACAGAACCCCATTAGCTTCCTGCAGAGGAGCTTTGTGGCCGGGTTTTCTTGGGAGAATGAGGCAGCAAAAATCCAGAGGCACTTTATAGACTCTGTCCACGCCCTCAAGGGGAGGCCTCTGAGCAAGGAAGAGGAAGAGCTTTTCTTGGCTCTGAAAACCTCTACAGTTGAGGCCCTAGAGCGCTTTGGAAACAACAACTCGATGGGCGCATGGATGGCGCGCACGTACTTGTGTATTCTTGAGTACCTCGCTGGCTACGAGCTCCACCACGCGTTTTTCTTCGGGACCCCTACCGAAGAGATCGGCAGCATAGTGGGCCAGCTGATGAAGCTCGCAAAGTCAGGCGGCACCAGCCCAGAAAAGGACTACGAGCCAATTATCAACTTTGTCTACAAGATTGCGCTCAGCGGAGGCAGCGATGCCGCATTCATCCAGGAGGTGAGGGAAATGATTGTGAAGTTCGACACAGATGCAAAGAAGTTCCTCCCTATACAGGACTTTTTCGAGGCGGACGTTGCGCACAGGACGTTCTTCATTGCTGCACATCTCGGGCCGCTGCCAAACGAGGCCAAGGCTGCAATCCGGAAAGCACATAAGCAGGTTCTCAGCGTATGTGCGCTCAAGAAGAACGAGAAGCCTGCAGACATCAGCGAAGCCAGGAAAAAGGAGTGCGCAGCTGCCATAACAGCACCCCTCCTTGAGGCCGGGTACGCGGTTGCGAAGAAGTATGCCGACCTCATCGCGTGGTCGCAGAACACTCTGTGCAAGCAGGCAGTTGAGAAGCTCAAGATGGACGCGAATGTGTTTAAGCATAAGAAGCCAGAGGACCTGACCAGCAAGAACCTTAAAGAGGTGAAGCAAGTCAGAGGGAGGTTTGGGATGGCCGTCTTCTGCATGGTTCCCGAAGTCGCGAACGTTGGCCAGATCCTGGAAAAGGAGAAGCAGGAGGAAATGAAGAAGAAGCACGGAGCTCCTGCACAGAAGCAGGCGCCCGTCATCAAACCAACAGTCCCCCCTCTGCCTTCCACGCCTGCAACCTCGAAATAAACTGAGGTGTCCTCTATCCCGCACAGTCTTTATTGGTCGCAGGCGGCATGCATTTTCCTGGCACGGAACCCTGCGCGGCCCTACAAGAGGGTTCTGTGCACCCAGGTCTTAAGTAAAGAGCGCGGCACGAGCTTACTTGGATGTTTATTTGGACTCTTCTGTGCACTGTGTTGTGCCCGGCGCAGCTGCACGAAGCACCTGCCTGGAGCCCTACTTGACCCTGCTTACCTCAATGGCTCCAAGCAGTTGCTCCCGCTTTATCTTCCTCGCCATCTTTATCTCCTCTTTTTTGGTGCAGAGGTATCTTCTGCATACATCCAGCTCGGTAAAAGCGTCCTCCAGCTGCCTCTGGAACACCTCGATCTTCTCTTTCCGCTCTGCCTTCTCGCGCTCCTTTTCCTTCTTGGACGCAGAAAGCGTTCTCTCCAAGGCCCTTGCACGCTCCTCAAGCACGCTGAACACCTTTGTCAGCACCTCGTTGAGCGTCCTGAACTCGCTTATTCCGGCCGCCTTCAGCCTCTCATGTACAGCTGGGTCTATTCTGATTTGCTCCATTATCGCCTCCTTCTCGCGCTCCACTTTTGCAAGACGCCTGCGCATATCCTCGCATTCTTTCTGCGTTTGCTGCCTGTCTGCCTCTGCGGCCACTCTCTTTGCCTCTTCTCCCTCTGCGCGCTTCCCTCCGTCCAGGGCCTGCTGCTCTAGGACCCTGCTTTTTAGGACTGCCTCCGCAGCGGCGTTTCTGATCTCGTCCACCCTCCACCCGACCGAGTCGCTCCTGATCTCTGCCTCCCCTATTCTCCTCACCTCCTCTCCCAGAGCCCTTTCCATCTCTCTTATCCGCTCTGCGACAAAGCTCGCCTCTTCCTTCCTTCTCCTCACTTCCCCAGCCAGGAGCGAAACCTCTCTGTCCCTCTCCCTGACATGGGCCTCTGCCTGGGCCCTGAGCTCTGCATACGCAGCCTGCGCCTCCCTCTTTTCCCTCTTCAGGCCCTCAATCGTGCTTTCCAGCAGCCCCTTCTCCCGCTCTTTCTCCTCTGCCCTTCTCACAGCCAGCTCGTTGCTCATAAGAAGCTCCTTGCACCTCACAGAAAGCTTCCGGCCCTCTTCTGCCTGCGCCCGCTCGCTCTCTCTCGCCAGCCTGGCCAGCTCCTCTCTCAGGAGCCCGCTTTCCCTCCTGCCTCTCGCTGCCTCCTCCTCTGCTGCCTCCATTCCCTCCTGTATCCTCGAGGCTGCTCCCCTCAGGTCTGCGATGATCTTCAGGCTCTCTTCCTCGGCCCTCTCCTTCTCGCGTATGTGGAGCGAGAGCCTTCTGCAGTCGCTGGCCATCTCCTCCTTCTCCCTTTCTGCCCGCGCTGCTCTCTCTGCGGCCTGGGCGCCCTCCTCCATGAGGGCCTCTTTTTCTTCTGCGAGGGCCTTTATTGTGGCCTCTGCGCCGGCCAGCACGCGGTCGATCTCCTCTCCCCTCCTCGGGGCGCTCTTTTTCAGGTGGCATATCTCCATCTTCAGCTCAAAGTTCTCTTTCTCCAGCCCCTCTACCTTCGCAGAAAGCTCCTTTGCCGGCACCTCCCTCTTTTCCATTGCTTTTTTTCTGCTTCCCGACAAATGATTCCCATTCTGTACGGGTCGCAGGGGGGAAATGCCCTGGAGGTCTCCAGGCTCGTTGCAAGAGCCCTGCGCAAAAAAAGGCGCGGGGAATATCCTGTTCTTTCCATGAACTCGGTGTCCCCTGAAAGCCTTTCTTCTGTCCCCACGCTGGTCTTTGTCTGCTCCACCGCAGGAGACGGGCAGTGCCCCTACAACATGAACGAGTTCTGGCTTTCGCTCAAGAGGAAGTCCCTCGCCAGAATATTCTCTGCCACCCGGTTTGCTCTCTTTGGCATGGGAGACTCGTCCTACCCAAAGTACAACTATGCCGCAAAGCGCCTGTACAACAGGATTGTGCAGCTGGGAGGAGTGCCTCTTGTTGCGAGGGGAGAGGGAAATGAAGCAGATCCACAGGGCATATACACAGCGCTGCGCCCCTGGATAGAGTCTCTTCTCGACAGCGAGCTCGTTGGCGCAGGCGCCCTGGAGGCGAGGGAAGCAGCGATGGAGGAGGCCCTCCTCGTGGGGCGGCAGGCCCTTACTCCTGCCTCGCCCTTCGCCCCCGCAGACTACGCCTCTCTGGGCACCAAGTACACCTCGGTCTACGAGTTTGCCTTCTCCAAGGCCCACTCGCTCGCGCCTGGCGACGTGCTTGCAATAAGGCCAGAGAATCTTGGCGCAAAGGAGTTTGTGGCCGAGATGGGCCTAGCTTCCGCTCCAGAGACGCTTCTGTTCTTCCAGAAGGAGGCAGACTTCCAGAGAGTGCCTCCCTTCCACTTCTTCTCAGACGTTCTCGGCGATTTGGCAGAGGGCAGGGCGTGGTTCTACGACAAGCAGGGAAAGAGAGTGTTTATTGGGTCTGGAGAGAGCAAGAGAACTTCCATGAAACTAGAGAAGATCAGAGAGCTCTCCAGAGACTACGACCTGTATCTGGAGTACGCCGCGACGCCCAGGAGAACAATCAGAGAGTTTCTCTCGGAGTTCCAGATGGCGCTCTCCCCCGGGGCACACGCTCTCCCCAGGATCTTCCAGAGATACTACACAATCTGCCGGGGAGGAGAGGCTGTCTCCGTGTGTGTGGGGATACTTGGGTACAAGACGTCCATGGCCACCCCTCGGCAGGGCCTCGCCTCCGAGTACCTCCTGCGCTCTCCCCTAGGCTCTCCGATGAGCGTCCGCATAGAAAAGTCCCTTCTCAGGATTGCCGGGGCTCCTCTTGTTATATCCACGGGCATAGGGATTTCCCTGGGGGTCACCTTTGTAAGGCTGGGGATCCCCTCCGTGCTCCTCTATGGATTCAGGTCTCTCCGCTCCGACTTTCTCTACCACGAGGAAATGGGCACGCTTGTGGCGCAGGGAAAGGCGTTCAGGTACGAGAGAGGCCCGGCAGCCATCTACGCAGTGCCGTCGCGCATACGAGAAGACGCTCCTCACATTGGGCTCTCTGTGGAGGGCGAAGGCAAGAACTACATATACTCTCTGCTGGGCGAGCTGGGGCCCTTTTCGTGCGTGATCGCCAGCGGGAGCTCCCGGCTGGAAAAAACTCTTCCTCTTCTTCTTCCCGGCGTCAAAATACAGTTCGAGTGCTGGTAGCCGGCGCCCTGGCTGGCCCGCTTGGGAGCTCCGAGACTTTCGAAAAGACTGCTTTTCTCTGTTTAATGTTCCTCGATTCGATTTTATTGGGTCTCTGCAAGTCCAGGAGGCGCTTTCTGTTCTCGGCGCATCTGGACCTTCTTTCTTAATTGCCTCCGAAAGTATAAATAGCCCGGGCACAATCTGTTTAATGAAGGTAGCACACTTGATACCGATATTCCTGGTACTTATCGTTGCAGGGGTCATGGCGGCAGCAAAGGAAGACAAGTCTGACGCTCTGTCCAACCCCAAGAAGTCTAAGGCAAGCAGCAGCGAAGAAGATGACGAGGACTCTGAGGACGAGTCCGGCTCCTCCAACTCCAAAAGATCTTCCAGGGCAAACGGGAACAGCACAAATGGTACAAACAGTGCACATGGAGCCATTGGTCTCGCATTTATTGCAGCAATGGTTTCATTTGCAATGATGTAAAGTAAAGGGAATAAACTCCACTCTTCCTACCTTTCCCTCTTCCTGCTTCCCCCGCCTGCTTCTTTTTCCTGGCACGAATCTTTTCTCTCGCTTCATTTTTCCCAGAGATCCTGGGGCAAGGAAACCTGGTTTGTGCGGTGCCTCTGCCAACCCAATTTTTGCAAGAAGGCTGCCGCAGTAGCCATGTCTTGCTCACGTCCCAGCCTTCTGCGCCCTGGCCTTGCACACTCCCTGAGCCAGGTCTGCGCTGCTCTTCCCGAGGTCTGCATAGACCTTTCCCAGCTTTTTTCCGAGCTTCTCAATCTTGTTGTGGACCACCATGAACATCCCCATTTCCGCCACGCGGTCTGTGCCCGCAGAAGAAACTGTGGCTATCTCGGCCAGAAGAAAAACATCTCCGGTGACCCTTCTCAGGACGTCAACCAGAGCCCTGTGCACCTCCCTTCTTGTCCTCGCCGAGCACTGCCGCTCCAGCCTCTCCCGCATGTGCAGGAAGGACATGGAGAGGTCCCTTGATCCCCCAGAGGCGATGAGCTCCGCGATCCTGTCCTCCTCCTCGTTTTCCTCCTGCTTCAGCCTCTTCGCGGCCCTCCGCCCCACCTCTCCAAGGACGTTCCCCGTGAGTATTTCAGGGAGAACAACAAGCATGAGCAGGCCCCCCACGTGCCTCCAGAGGAAGAAGAGGAGGTAGAGGAGATAGAAGACCCTAATCAGGGCGTACTTCACGGTGGAAATGTATTCGTAGGACGCGTGGTGGTATCTGCGTATCTCGTTGAGCCGCGAGATAGACGCGTCTCCAGACGAAAATGCCTCAACATACATGGGAAGGACTTTTCGCTCAATCGCAATGTATCGGATGTATGCAGTGAGAAAGTCCTTTACATAGAAGAGCGGGAAGACGAGCAGGAGCGCAGATGCGCTCGCAAGGGACTCCTTGCTGGAAATTGCGCCAACCATGGCGTGGGCCCTCAGGAGCAGGCACTTTCCAAGAAGAGAAAGGGCAACAGAAGCAAAAACAAGAAGAGCCTCTGCTTTGGCAAGCGCCATCCACAAAAATGCACAATTTTATTTATTTAGTCGCCGAAGAAGTCCTGTTCCTCCAGGCTCTCAAGAGAAAAGTCTGTCTTGAAATGGTTCTCCTTTCTCTTCGGGGCCTTCTCCGAGAGGTCTACAGGGAATGGCACATAGTCTTCCTCAAAGAGGCTAGAGACACCTCCATACTGGATGGAGCTTTTCTCTTGCCCTCCCCCGTCGAAGGCGTCTGGCTGGGTCTCTGAAGCCTGTTTGGCAGTCTCCTCTGTGCGCATCTCCCCCGCTTCTTCCTGCGGCGGCTGTCCACCCGCCTCTGGAGACTCCTGTCCGTGGAGCATCACCTCGTCCCAGAACATCTCTTCTGTGATGGGCTCCTCCACAGGCTCTTCTTCATCAGGCGCTGCCTCGCTCCACTCAGGCCCAGAAGGGCGCTCGGGCTCTTCATGGCATGCCTCGCTACTGGCAATTTCCTGGGAGGCTCCACGCCCGTGCTCGGACTGCAGAGAGGGGCCCTGGGCCGGCTCTGGGTCAAATAGATTCTCGTAGTTATAGTCTGGGTCCATCTGGAAGCACGCTCCATACACATCTTCTTCGTAGTGGGTGTCTTCCGGAGCCAGGCCCGCCTCGTCTTTTCATCTCCTCCATCTGTCTTTCTCTCTGCACTTCCTCCGCTTTCCACGCTCTCGCCCTGCTCCACCGCCTTCGCAATGTCATCCTCTGGCTTGGAACGCGGGATGTTGTGCCCGCAGCGAAGCTCGTGTCTTTCGGGATGCGCCTCTTGTGGGAGGCTGCCGCCAAGACCCCCACAGCCGAGGCCTATGTTCTCAAGCATGCCCAGCACTGCCTCTTCTCTGCTGCACGCATCCTCTTCGCTCTCCGCAGCGGCCTCGCCTGCTGCAGCTTCTTGCTCCGCCTGCTCTGGCTCTAAGTCTTGTTTCTCCTGTGCCTCGCCAGAAAAACATGTTTCCCTCTGTTCTCCTCCTGACTCCTCCCTTGCTTCCTCGACCTCCCCTTTTCCGCCTTCGGCTCCCCGTCCCTGCTCTCCATCCATGTCAATTTCTCCCGGGATGTACGGAACTTCATTTGCAATGCCTGTGCCCAGCTCACATCCTATCAGCGCCTCGTCTATCCTGCCCACGTCCACGGTAACTTTTCGTATGCTGCACATCCCGAGGTTGTACACAAGCAAGTCGAGTGGCTTGCCCGAGTGGACATAGAGGACCCTGTCGAGGTCCTGGTCGCCCTCGAAGGCCCCTCCCTCGTACCCAATGATGTAGTCCTGCTCCTTGATGAGCCCTGCCTTGATTGCTGGAGAGTTGTAGTCCACGTCTAGCACCTTGAATGTTGCTGGGCACATCTCGCCTCTGTGGAGCTTCACCGAAAGCCCGAGGACCTCGCCCTCTTTCTGGCGCTCTATCCTTATCTTCATGGCCTCTCGCCTCCTCGAGTCGTGGATGTGCAGCACAAGATCCTCTTTCCGCCAGGTCTCCACCAGCCGCTTGATGTCTTCCCCAGAGAGTACAGGCACCTCGTTTATTGCGGTCACAAAGTGGAACACAGGGAGGATCCCCTGCCTGTTCCCGATGGAGCCCTTGCTGACCCTGACCACGTGCAGGGAAGCGGGAATCCTCGACTCGCTCGAACCCATTGTGTGCGTAAATAAATAATTTTATTTATGCGCTGCCGAGAAACCACCCTCCGCAGAAAAGACATCTTTATTACCGCCTCTGGGCGCCGCTGTTGGCCCTAATCCACCTGTGCCCCAGCACCTTGTCTATCGGAAGCCTCTTCTCGGGATCTCTGATCAGAAGCTTGGAAATAAAGTCCCTGCACGCGCTGGTGAGGAACGGGGGAAACGAAAACTCTACATTCTTGATTTTCCGGAAGGTCTCTTCGGTGCTCCCCTTTGTCTCGAACGGGGGCTTCCCCACAACAAACTCGTACGTAAGCACCCCGAGGCCCCAGACGTCGACAGAGCGCGTGTGCCTCTGGTGGCAAACCATTTCTGGGGGGAGGTAGTCCATTGTCCCGCAGAAGGTGTACCGCTTGCTATCTATGTTGTGCACTGCCCACCCAAAGTCTGCCACCTTCAACCTGTCGTCTGCCCCGATGAGGATGTTCTCTGGCTTGATGTCCCTGTGTATCACGTTCTTGCTGTGTATGTACTTGAGCGCCTTTGCCATTTGCGCAATGTACTTGGCGCCCTCCTGCTCGGTAAACCTCTTTTTCTTCTGCAGCAGCTTGAAGAGCTCCCCCTTTGCCGCATACTCCAGAATCAGGTACACGTTTTCCTCGTCATAGAAGTATCCGTAGAGCCTGAGCGTGTTCTCGTGCTTCAAGTGGCTCTGTATCTCTATTTCGCGCCGCACCTGCTTGGTGGCGTTCGAGCTCGTTATCTCTCTCTTGCTCAGCACCTTCAGCGCAACTATAAACCCGGACCGCCTCTCGCGCGCCAAATACACCCTTCCAAACTTGCCTCTTCCCAGAGACGCCCCCACCTCAAAGTCCTCGAACTTCCACTCGCTCATGGAAAATAAAAGAAAATCCTGATCTAAACACCGATTGTTTGCATGCAAGGGGCGGAAGTGCGTCTGTACATCTACGACCTGGCGAACGGCACTGCCCGTGAAATGTCGAAAAGCCTCCTTGGAATAGAGCTCGAGGGAATCTGGCACACGTCGATTGTGGTCCACGGAAAAGAGTACTATTTCCGCGGAGGCATAGAAGAAAGCGTGCCCAAAAGAACTGTCTTTGGCACGCCTGTCTCTGAGGTGAGCTACGGAAACACACTCGCGACGCGAGAAGAGCTGCAGAGCTTTTTTTCCGAGGTGCGCTACAAGTTCACAGAGGAGACATACGACATACTCAGGAACAACTGCAACAACTTCTCGAACGAGCTGCTCCTCTTCCTCGTGCAGAAAGAGCTCCCCAAGCATATTCTGGACCTGCCAAAGCTGATTGCCTCGAGTCCGATGGGAGGACTCATCGCAAACCTCTTCAATGCCCCGCTCTAGGACTGCATGCTGCACAGGGGCTTGCTAGAGGGGGAGCTGGAGCACGTGCAGGCCCTTTGCGTGCGTGGAGACATAGAGGGCGCCTCCGCATGAGGAGAGCGCGCGCACGTCGCTGCCGCAGCAGATCTTTGCCAGCGCTATCCCCGAGTACGGACAGAGAAGCTCAACCGTGCGATTGACAGTGCACACTGCAGCTGCTCGGCAGAAGGGCCTTATCAGCCTCGCTCTTCCGTCTGTGGGCGTAGACATGGTTCTCCTTGCGCCCCTCACGTCCCATCTGCTCAGAAGAGACCCCCTGTCTGCAACCAGGAGCGAGAGCTCGTCCATTTCCATGGCCGAGGCAGACACAGGCCCTCCTGGCAGGGAAAAGACGCTTTTCATGGATCGCAGGTCGAAGAGCGCTCCCGACCCTACTCCGAGGAAGAAAAAGGTGCCCCCCTTTCCAATGCTCAGCGAAAAGGGCTCCTGGGCGAGCGCAAGCTCTGCAAGCGGCTTCCCGGCCTCAAAGTCGTACACAAAGAGCGTGTCCCTCGTGCCTCCCAGGAGGAGCGGGAGCGTGGGGTGCATCTCCACGTGCATCACGTCTCCGAGACATGCCCTTGCCAAGGGCTCCTTCCCCACTTGCCCAATAAAGCCGTCGTTTGTCACTGCTAGGAGACCCTCTCTTGCTCTGAACAGAGCCCTGATTCCCGAGGCCCTGACTGCAGCTCCCTCGTCTGCACAAAGATCCTTCCGCACAAAGTGCACGTCGCCGGACCTCAGCCCTGCATACACGCCTGCCTCGGTTGCCAGCAAGGCGTCCGCAGGCCGGGAAAGAGTGCACGTGCCTCTGCTCTGCACGCTGCGGATCCGCTCGTACTCCCAAGGCGATCCAGATACTCCTCGTGCATAGGGCTCCTGTCCTCTGTGCTCCTCGCTCTGTTTAGCCTGCTCCTATGGCTGTAGAACAAAGCATCTCGAACCATCCTGGGTTTCAAACTTTTCTGAAACACTGTGTGGCCCACATTATAAACATTCTCATCCACATGTGTGTATGAGGATCCTGCCAGTGGCTGCTGTGCTCCTCCCAGTGGCGTGGGCAAAGCTGCATCGCTCCATGGACGAGGCTGCGGATGCGGTCAAAAGCTTGCGGAAAGAGTTCAGAGACCCGGGCCTGAACAGGTTCGGCGAGGAAGCAGGCAAGGCGGGGACGAAGAAAAGAAACAAGTACTCTGCGCTCTACGGAGGGGGAGTGCCCACAGTGGTGAGCTTCTCTCCCCACCAGCACCCCGAGGGAGAGGAGGCAAGCACAGAGGCCCTGCTCCAGGTCCTGCAGAAGCTGGTCAAGAACCACCCGGAGTTTGCAGCCAGCCTGCTGGTCATGCTGGACGACATGAAAAACGACGGAGCATACGTGTCTGGAAAGGAGTTTCCTATGTTTGCGCTTGGGGGAGGAACCATCCCTCCGCCAAAGGAGCTCTTCCAGAAGATCCGTGGCATTGTGCGGGCGATAACGAGGATGCAGGAAAGCCTCCAGGGAGAGATCAGAAGGGTCACAAGCTACGCAAACATGGTTAACCTCCAGAGGAGCGACCTGGAGATGGGCATGGAAGATACACTCACGGAGATGGACGTCCTCAACAATAAAAACAAGCGAACAAGCGACGAGGCTTTGCAGACAGACATACAGAGCGAGTTCAAAAAGAAATACTACAAGCTGAAAGAAATCCTCAAGATTGTTGAGAAGCTAGACAGCTGGGAAAAGGAGATGAGCATGCTCTTGGAAGAAGTGGCCCCCGAGTAGCCCTGTCCATTATTAAAGCCGCTTTATTAGACATGTCTCCTTCAGAGCACGGCGCGCGGAGAGCTGGGGTCGGGAACGCTTTCGTAGTCGCTGTAGTACGAGGTGATCAGCCCCGCCATCCGCGCAAAGGACACTGTGCCCTCCTCGCTCTGCTCGGGCACCTTCCTCTTGCCGCGCTCTCCCTGCCCCTCCCGCATCGCGCGCAGGGCCTTCCGCATTGTGAAGAGAATGTTTGTCAGCCGCGCAGAAACAAGCTCTCTTTCCGTTGGCGCCTGGTAGACGGTTCCGTGCATGATGTAGTAGAAGCGCAGGACGCTTGTCTTCGCGGGAGACATCCGCAGGGACTCCTTGACGATAAAGAGATGGGGCTCCTCGCTGTGGTGCAGGCTGTACTGCGTCCCGGTCATCTTTCTGAAGAGCTCCTCCTGGTCTCCAATTTCGCTGTGGAGAGTCTGCATCCTCAGGACCTCGTTGTTGCTGTTTCTGTCGTAGAACTGGGAGAGGAAAAGTACTGCAGCGCGGAGTCCTTGGTGAGCGGAAACTGCTGGAGCCACGCGGGGTCTCTGAAGCACGTGTTCCTCATGCTTTCCATCGCGGGAGCAAGCACGCATTTTTCTCTTTAATTTTTCCCGAGAAGGCGCCCAGCACCCAGTCCCAACACTCTTATCTGCTCTCAGCCCAGAACAAGTGCCGCTTTATTAAACAAGGCGGCTTTCCAAATAAATGCGGCTGTTTCCGGGGCCAAAACAAACACATCATTCATGGCTAAACAGCTTGAGCGCATCAAAACAACCCAGGAGCTGCTCAAGCCTGCGCGGATCTGGCTGCCTCCGATCCTGTTTTTCACGATGGTTCCCCAATTGACGATTCCCATTCTTCTCACACAGCAGTGCTGCGATGAAGCTGCGCGCAACGCAACCATTTTCCAGGAAGGGCTTGTGGCATCCAACCTTCTCTCGGTTATCTATCTAATGGAGGGCATGCTTGCAAGAAACATTTTCCAGATGATCATCGTTGCCCTGCTCGACCTGGTCGAGAGCGTGTACACGTTTCTAACATACCTTGCTTTTGAGGAGGGAACGCAAATCTGCGCACTCTACATCGTATCTGCCTCGCAGCTGGTGTGGAAGGGGCTGTTCACCCTGTTTATCTGCTACAAGCTGTCGCTGGACTTCGGGTGGTTCTACTACAAGCAGTTCGGGCCCAACAGAGCCCTTGCCAAGGCATATGTGATAAGAAAAACGCTTATCTCCGTTTTCAAGGCCCGCATCATCCGCTTTGTTGTGCTGTTTGTGCTGTTTGTGCTGTTTGTGCTGTTTGTGCTGTTTGTGCTGTTTGTGCTGTTTGTGCCGCGGATGCTGCTCCTAGGCAGGCCTGGGCTCTTTATCGGGAAGGCCGTGTTTGACCTTTTCAACTTTTGGGTTTTCTTCAGCGGGCCCAACGCAGAGATCTATCTGACCAGAGTGATAAACATCCTGACGAACGCAGTGCAGCTAGGCATAAGCATCTTCAACCTGGCCAAGGCCATAAGCTGCCTTGCCACTGCGGAAACCCAGGACAGCAGGGCTGCAGGCCTGTACCTGGTGGCAGACATGTCCATTGGATCCATGCTTATAGGCTCGGTAACGCTGCTTCTTATCATGGATCTGCGGAACTACGGCAAGGGACTGAAGGAAATAGGCATTTCTTATGCAGGGGCAAAGCAAAGAAGGGGCTTGGAGTAATGTTTAATGGGCAGAAATGCATCGCAAAAGAGGGCTCTGGATTATACAAGGGCTGTTGGGACAGCGTTCTTCAGCCACGTGTGTGCTTGTGAACAGGAGGCCTTTGCAGCGCCATCCATTCAGCAAGAGCCGGGACTCTGTTCGTAGCACGCGGCCACACCGCTTATTTGGCCGAGATCAAAAAAAACAAAGCCCAATGGCCAAGCAGCTCGAGCGCACCAGAACGAGCCAGGAGGTTCTCAGGCCATTGCAGATATGGATATGCGCCCTTCTCTGTATCGGGATGGTTGCGCAGATATACATTCCCTTTGCAATCCCCGGCCTGCTTTCCAAGAGGTGCAGCTCGGCCAGCCTCGCAAACACCATCGCTGTGCTGACTGCGATCCTCGCGTCCAACATGCTGACGATGGTGTACCTCATAGAAGGCGTTCTTGGCAAGAACATCTTCCAGATGATCGCTGTCACGCTGCTGGACCTTGCACAGCTCATCTTCACATACACCTCTTACAGCCTGTTTTCAGAGACCAGGCGTAAATTTAAGCTTTACGAAGTGGGCTACATGATTCTGGCGGTGAAGAGCGCGTTCTCGCTGGTGATGTGCTACGAGCTGTCGCTGGACTTTGGCTGGTTCTACTACAAGCAGTTTGGGCCAAACAAGGTGCTTGCCAGGGCGTATGTGATCAGAAAGACCCTCATTTCTCTGTTCAAGGTGCGCCTCATCCGCTTCCTTGTGCTCTTCATTCCAAGAGTGCTTTTTGCAACAAGAACCGGGTTTCTTGTGTGGATCACTCTTCTGGAGCTGCTGAACTTCTGGCTGTTTTTTTGCGGGCCCAACGCGGAGATCATGTTGATCAGGCTGCTAAACATCGCCTCAAACGCAGGGCTGATTGCATTCAGCACATATATTTTGTCACTAAATATAAACGGGCTTAGAGAGCAGTACAAGGACGAGCTCTGGGCTAGCAACTTGTATCTTGTAGTTGACCAGTCGATTGCATTGACTCTTTTGCTGACACTCGAGATTATTCTTGTTGTGGACTTCTGGAACTACGGAAAGGGCCTGAAGGGCGAGAACATGGCCAGTGCAGGGCCGGGGAAGAGGAGAGGCATAGGCGTTTCCTGAGGCTGCATGTGCCGGGAACTGGCCCCTCTGCAGCACTCTGCACTGGCAAGGCAGCCTGTAAGTGGGCGTCTTGCAGAAGAGAGGGGGGCTTTATTTTAAGGTGGGCGGAAAGGGGTTACGGCGCAGGGAAGCTGGCTACGAATTTTGTGAGTCTAGATAGGCTCAGAAAAATATTTGTAAAGAAAGTCACTATTGTAGACAATGGACGTAGTAGAGCGAGCCCTATAATCTCCTCAGAAAGGATGTCTCGGTGATTGCGGCCACAAACACAGCTCCCAAAGGATCAATGTCACGGGCTCGAAAAGATGTTTTTTAGGAGGAGCAGGGCAGACAAACCTGTTCCTTGCACTACCTGCCCATGGGGTCTCTGTTTGCAAGTGCAGAGAAGCGTCCTTCAAAACTTTCTGGCGCACAGCAGAGCCTGCAGCGTGGGCGTGGGCACACAGAAAAGGCTCTCTTTGGTGTGGAAAGGACCAGAGGCTTGAAAAAGTGAGGACAATCCAGAAAGGGGCAGGCCCTTTTTGGAGATAATAGATTCCTTTACGACGAGAAGTTCAGGACAACTACTCGGAGAGAGCTGTGGACTTGTTCTGGACACACATGTGCCCGGGCCCGCACAAGCAGAAGGAATGCCCGGTCTTCTTCGGGAAGGCATGGCGAAACAAGTGGATAAAGATGTGCCTCTAAGATATTCTCTTTATTGCTAGATCTGTGTACACTTACTCGGAGAACTTGAAAAAGTGCGAGGTTTCTTCGCCCAAGGAAATGCCTCTGCTCTCTTCCGAGGAGCGAAGAGCCTTTTCAAAGCTCTCGCTGTCTATGTCCCTGAGGTTTCCGTCAAAGACGGACGAGCCAAACGACTTTGAGAGAAGGTGCTTGTCGGAAACGCCAATCGAGTCGAAAAATGTTTTTTCGTCGTTCAAGATTTCCGTCAGAGTGGAGATGGACTCGGTGCCCTCGATGTACTTTCTGTAGACGCTGTCTGCGCGCTTCGGAGAAAAAGTCTCCTCAAAGGTGTGGGCAGGCTCTCTCTCCATGAGCTTGCGGGGCTTTAGGTTCGGGTTGAAAACGTTCAAGTACTCGGAGTCCACGGTCCAGTACGCGCCCTTTCCCGGGTCGTCGTGGGCGCGCGGGATCTTGTAGAAGCACTTGTTCAGGGAGAGGTTGTGCCTGATCGAGTTCTGCCACCCCCCCCGCTGCTTCCTGAAGTAGGGGTACTTTTGCATGATCCACGCATAGATTGCCCGGAGCGTGAGCTTCTTTTCCGCGCTGTCCACAATTGCCTGGGTGATGAGGGTTGCATAGGAATACGCAGGCTTCTCATAAATACCCCGTCCCTCCTCTGCGCGGCCCCCATACTTTTCAGGGCGCTTTGCTCTGAACTCGTCCTTCTCTGCGCCAAACTCGGGCTTCTTTTCTTCGCCTGCGCTGCGCCCTCTACACTCCTCTGCTGCCACCCGAACATAAGAGCCCTCGGAGTTCGGCCCATTCTTCGCGTTCCTGTCCAGCATGCACAAATAATGAATGATTCCTTAATGAATTGGATGAATGTGCGAGGTGATCTAGATCCTGCCCCACGCCTCCAAATAAACAAAGGGCCCGCTCTTAGCCCCGCCCATCTACAGCTCCAGGCTGCGCCCTGCCTCTCTTCCGGGGCGCGCGTGCGCTTCGGCGTTCGTGCTTTTATCCAAATCTGAGTCGTTTTTCTTTTCATGGGAATAACTTTCGTTCTCCAGAACGCACAGCTCGAGGTGGTGAAGCGGGGCGAAAAGAAAGTCCTTCTGGGCTCCGAGACAGCCCCGGAAACGCTCCGGGAGAGGCACATGAAGCTTGCAGAGGCCAGGCCTGACATTGTGCACCACTGCCTGCTTGCGCTCCTGGACACGCCCCTCAATAAGTCTGGGGGCTGGGCGTGCTTGTCGAGACCTGCAGGAACACGCTTATAGAGGTGAACAGCAGGACGAGGATCCCGAGGCTGTTCACGCGGTTCTCTGGGCTGGTGGTCCAGCTCATGGAGAGAAAGAAAATTGTTGCCAGCGGGACAAACGAGGTCCTCCTGCGGGTTGTGAAGGGCTCTGCAGAGAGGGCGGTCGGGAAAGACTCTTTCCGGGTAGGGCTTTCCCGGGAAGGCAGGCCCCTCCCGGAAGTTATCGAGAGAATAAAAGAGGAGGTGGAGAAGGAAAAGAAGTGGTCTTCTATGTAAGCGCTGTCTCCGAGGGAGAGGACCGCTTCGAGTGCGTCTCCGAGCGCGTCGCCCTTTCCTCTTTTTCCCTCTCCGCGGCTGCATGCTGCTCCAAGATGTGCCATGAGCTGGAGCGCGTGCTCTCCATCTTTTAGGCCGGGGCCAGGGGGCTTGGACCTCTTTGCTTCCCAGTAAAGTGTTCCAGCAAACCTTGTCTCTTTTTGTGCTTTTTTCTTGCGCTCTGCTTGTCTCTGAGGCCCTTCCATTATCCTGGGCACTAATGAAAAATCTATTTTGCTTCGCCTTGATTGGCTGGCTCGCCCGACAGATACGCACCTTGCACAGGTACAGGGCCCAGGATGAGCGCGGATAAAGAGAAACGAGCTGCTTTCGGAGTGTTCAGAGGGAAGAGGGGCCCGCCAGAGCAAAAGCGAGTTCGCTCCACTATCAAGCCCAGGAAATTCTCATATGAATATTTTTGTTTTGTGCCCTGTAAATGGAGGAAGTGAAGGCACTCATCGTGGACAACGGGTCGGGGATGTGCAAGGCAGGATTCTCTGGAGACGATGCGCCAAGGGCAGTTTTCCCGAGCATTGTGGGGAGGCCAAGGCACCAGGGCGTCATGGTAGGAATGGGCCAGAAGGACTCGTATGTGGGAGAGGAGGCCCAGACAAAAGGGGATCCTCACGCTGCGGTACCCAATTGAGCACGGAATTGTGAACAACTGGCAGGACATGGAGAAGATCTGGCACCACACCTTCTACAACGAGCTGCGGGTGGCTCCTGAGGAGCATCCTGTGCTGATGACAGAGGCCCCGCTCAACCCCAAGGCAAACAGAGAGAAGATGACCCAGATCATGTTTGAGAAGTTCAACTGCCCCTCGTTCTACGTGGCCATCCAGGCAGTGCTCTCGCTCTACTCGAGCGGGAGGACCACAGGAATTGTGCTGGACTCTGGGGACGGGGTGACGCACACGGTCCCGATCTACGAAGGATACTCCCTGCCGCACGCCATCTCGAGGATGGACCTTGCAGGCAGGGACCTCACAGACTACCTCATGAGAATTCTGACCGAGAAGGGGTACACATTCACCACAACTGCCGAGAGAGAGATCGTGCGGGACATAAAAGAGAATCTCTGCTACGTTGCAAACGACTTTGAGCAGGAGATGAGGAAGCCCTCTGACTCGCTCGAGAAGAACTACGACCTGCCAGACGGGCAGGGCATCACAATCGGCTCTGAGCGCTTCAGGGCCCCTGAGGCACTTTTCCAGCCGTCCTTCATTGGGCGGGAAACTGTGGGCATCCACGAGACGTGCTTCAACTCGATCATGAAGTGCGACGTCGACATAAGGAAGGACCTCTACGGAAACGTGGTTCTTTCTGGAGGAACCACTCTCTATCCAGGCATTGCAGACAGGATGCAGAGAGAGATTTCCACGCTTGCGCCCTCGTCCATGAAGGTCAGGATCATTGCTCCCCCCGAGAGGAAGTACAGCGTCTGGATTGGAGGGTCTATCCTTGCTTCGCTTGCCACATTCCAGCAGATGTGGGTCTCGAAGAAGGACTACGACGAGTGCGGCCCCTCTGTTGTCCACAGGAAGTGCTTCTAGTAAATCTCTGCGGCGATCTCTTCTTCATTTATTTGTCGGCCCCCGGGGCTCCGCACAGCGCTTGAGCTCTGCTGGGCTCCTCGCCGGGGCCGGGCCTGCTGGGCGCGCTCTTAGCAGCAGATTTTTATTTGTGCATGGACCTTCGCGGAGAGGCAGACGTGCTCAGGAGGCTTATATACAAGTCAAAGAACCAGCACAAAAACACGATCTACTTCCGGAAGATGGTGCAGTTGAACAGGGCCCTGGGAAGAGTGTTTAGGACAGCAGCCCCATCTCTGAGAAGGGTCGCTGCCCTGGATGCAAGGGAGATCGCGCTCCAGCTGTACACAGCTGCAAGCAGCAACATCCCAGATGGGTACTTCGCAGGAGTCACTGTGCTGGTGCTCGCGCTTGCAGCAAAAATATTCAGGGAGCTAGAGGCATCCACGGCGGTAAAGACAAGAGCTTCTTCGCCCGTCCAGGAGATAGACGACATTTTTGGCTGAACGCCTAGGAAACGCTCTCAGCTGGGCTGGAGCGGGGCCCGTGTCGAAGGCGCGTCGCTGCCTGTCCAAAAGCGCCTTTAGGGTGCGCGCGCATCCCCACGCCGCCACCCGACGGAGGGCGCGGCCTTGAAATAAAAATTGGAGACACAAATAAACAAAGAGATGGAGGTGGTGACGAGCGACAAGGTCAGCTTTGTGCTTGAGAGGAAGCTCTACGCACAGAGCATTCTGTTCAGGCACGTGGAGGAGCTGTACGGGGGCGCGTGCGCGGCGCCTGTCGAGATCTTGCTGGACTCAGAGGTTTTTGCGCTCGTTGTGGAGTTCATGGAGCACCACACAGACGGCGAGGAGATTCCCGAGGACTACGACCCGTTTGACATCATGTTCTCTGACTATGACAGAAGCTTTTCGCAGGTGGAGAACACAAAGCTCTTCCGGATAGCGTACGCAGCAAACTACCTCTACATGCCGTTTCTCCTGGAGCTGTGCTGCAAGACAATTGCAGAGGCTCTGAAAGAGAGGAGCACTGAGGAAATCAAGAGGTTTCTGGCCATCCCCGACGACGAGCACACCAAGGAGGAGGCTGACAGAATCAGGGACGAGTACGAGTGGGTGAGCTAAGGCAAAGAGCAGGCAATTTTTTTAGGATGGAGCGGAGGGCGTACGAGCTGTTCACCGTGCGGCATGGAATCCCTCTTTCGATGAAGGGGCTGGCGTGGGTTGGGCAGGAGGCAGGGAGCGAGGAAGAGCTGGAGGCTCTGGCGCGGAAGTACAGCGAGGCCCACGGGAAGACAACGGCAAGCGTGGAGCTGCTGAGGGGAGCCATGGGCGTGGTTCGCAGGGAGAGAGCAAGAGCGCGGAGAATAGAGTACCGTCTGGAGGACGTGGCGTTCAGAGAAGAGATGCATGCCAGGAGAGTTCGCGCGCTGAAGAGCAGGATGGGCAGCGCGGAGATAAAGCCGGTCATCACGCTCGCAGAGGGAGAGGAGGCGCAGATTTTCGGGGTGTTCTACATAGACCCGCTAGGAAACTGCGTGCTGGAGGACGAGGACGGGGCTGTGCGCCTGAGCATCCTGGAGAAGGAGTACTTCCTCTTCCCGGGCGCAGCCGTGTCTCTCTGCGGGAGGCTGGAAAAGAAGGCCTTCGTTGCGGAGAGAGTCGTGTTTCCGCAGGTGCGGGCCCCAGAGGTGCGGGGAGAAAGCAGGAGCGGGAGCATGCTCCTATTCTCAGACTTCCGGCTTACCGAAGAGAATTTCGGAAGGCTCGAGTCCATACTCAGCGCGTATGCAGAGTGTGCAAGTGCGCCAGACCTCGTTGTGCTCATGGGGCGTGTGTCTGAGGACTCTTTTGATGGGGCTGTCAGTGCGCTCGAGAGGAAAGTTGCAAGCAGGTTCGGTTCCGTGGACTTTGCTGTTGTTCCAGAGGTCAACGAGGTGAACAGAGGCCTTTTCCCGAAAAGCGTCGCAGGAAGGGCCCTGCACAAGGGCGTACAGGTGCTCACAAACCCTGCGACTCTGTGCATGGAGAAGAGGGTGTTTCTTCTTGGCCGGTTCGACCTGAACGAGATGGTGAGGAGGCACGGGGTGTGTGCAGGGGAAAGGCTTAGAGAGAACCTGGCAGAGGCATACCTGAGCCAGTCTTGCTACTGCCCTTTCCTCAAGCACGGAGACTTTTTCTTTGATCGGGAAGAGGTCTCCGGGATCATCGTCGGAGACATGTACGATACATACGTGGAAGATGTGAACGGGTGCAGCTTTGTTGTGTGCGGGGGCTTTGAGAAAAACGGGGGGCAGTTTGTCATGTACAGAGCCAAGGAGAATCTCTTTGAGGTCTGTTCTCTGCAGGAGGCGCAGTAAGTGCTCAGCCTGGGGCGGCAGAGATGGCGGAAGGAACAGGAATAGGAATAAAGAGGCCATTAATACTTTAGCGGCGTGTGCTAAATAACAAAATTTTTAGAGCAGAGATGAAGAGCTCTGGGCCAGAGGAAGAGCACTTGCTTGTGAAGCGGGTGTTTGAGATGGAGAAGAGATGGGAGGGAAGCCCCAGAGAGCGTCTTGAAGCGCACTGCAAGGAAGTCCCCGTGCTCAGAAAGTTTCTTGAGGAGAAGGCGGCATCTCCTGCCTTTGCGTTTGAAAGCCTTCTTGCAGCTGCAGAAGGCCCAATTGAGAATGCGCTGGTCTACGAGAAGGTCCTGGATACGCTTCAGCTATACGCAGAGTTCGAGAGGAAAGATGATCTTGAGCGCATGCTTGCTCTTCTGAAAAGGCGTCTGGCGTGCGACTGGAAAATGGAGACGAGGGTGCCGACATTCAGGCTGCTGAAGAGAGCGGTGACCAGGAACATGCACACATTCGGGGAAGAGATTGTCCGGAGCCTGGCGACAGAGGCGCTTCTGCAGGTGGGGACAAACAAAAGATAGTTGGGAAGATCATGAGCGAGTGGGGGAAGGCCGAGGGCGTTGATGTGATAGATGTTGTAGAGATGTTCGCTGGGAAGGGGCATGGGGCTGCAGAAAAGGGCCGCATGCACAGCGCAGGAGGTGGGGCAGAGCCCCTTGTCCTCTCCATCCTTGCAGGCTACCTGACAGACATCAGGTGCAGCCTGTGCCCCGACTACGAGGCAACCCTTGTGCATGCGGTGGAGTATCTCGGCGTGGAGCAGCTGCCAGCATTTGTGGTGTGTGCAATAGACTCGCTTGAGGGCAGCAAAGAAGAGCTCGTTGGGAGGCTGGCGGAAGTGGCAGCAAAGAGCACGCCTCCTAAGAGATGTGCAATAATCACAGAGCTGTTCAGGAGCCAGCGCGCGCATGTTGGAAAAGAAAAGTACAGGCATCTGCGGCACGCAAAGAGCGAGCTGGTGTGCGAGGTGCTGGAAAACATGCTTGCGGTGGGAGGAGGCTGCGTGGAAGAAACAATGCGGATGCTTGGAGACAGGGTATGCGACGTGCTTTCTCTTGCCGTGTCCAGAGAAAGCTCCTCTCTTGAAAGCGTGGCTCTTGGATGGTTCAATAAGAATGTGTATGCGATAAGCAAGAAGCAGCAAAAGAGGCTGCTCCCCTTGCTGCTGGCGCTGTCCCACAGGGGCGCGGCGCTTTGCGTGAATTCAGAGGAGATGGAGAAGAAAAGCAGGCAGAGAATGGAGGTCATCACTGGGAGAAGAAGAGATGCAGAGAGCGTGAAGACGCTTGCGCTCGAGCTCCTTGCTGCGGTGGGAATGAGGAGAGACGAGGGCGCTTCTCTCCCTGCCCTCTTTGAGCAGCTGGTTTTTGAGCTAGAGAAGGAAAGAGCCCTAGGCCCAGTAGAAGAAGCTGCTCTGGCTGAGATGCTTGGAATTCTCTTTGGGCAGGTCCAGGAGACAGAGCCGCCAGAGAGGGCAGTCGAGGCAGAGAGGCGTGCAAGGGCCCTGGTCAGGGAGAGCAACCTTGGAAAGCCTGTGCTGGCTAAGGCTCTTTCTCTGCATGCCGCCGTCTGCAAGAAAGAGATGGGGGCTGTGCTGCAGCTGGCAAGAATAAAGATGTCTCCAACGACATGCAGGGAAGAGCAGGGCGCCGTGCGGAGGGTGGTTGCAGAAATTGCCGCGGGAAAAGATGTCCTGGACGAGCTTGTCATCGAGTATGTCTATCTGCTGCTGAACAGGCTTACGTCTGTCTCGCAGAGAGAAGTTGCCCGGGGGCTGCGCGGGGCCCTGCTAGAAAAGGGGGAGTACTTCGGCAGGTTTGATGCGCACGAGGGGGTATTCGTCTGCGGAGTTGCAGGCGGCGGCAGGGGGTCCGCGCCAGGCAGTGCCTACGATAGAAAGACCGCTGCCGAGGTCTCGAGGGAGGAGTTCTTTTTATGCCCTGAAGATGGCCGGCTCTCCATACAGACTTGAGTACTTGAAGATCCTCGAGAGGTCCAAGGCACATCTCACCACATGCGCGGGCGCAAGCGCATGGACACAGAGGGAAGACGGAATGTACTTCGGCAGGCACAAGCAGAGACACCTGGACGAGTCTGTCCTGAGATATCTCAGCTCTTTCAGAGAGCGCGCCGGGAAAGAGAAAAGCACTGCCCAGGGCATCAGCGAAGAGCGCATAGCCAGGGTGCTGAGAGAGTGTCTCCTGGATGTTATTTGCAGGGACAGCAGGGCAAGAGATGTGGCTTTGAGCATACTCATAAGAGAGGAGGCAGCTGTGGGAGTCGATGCCTCGGTAGCAGAGCTGTGCTCCATTCGAGAAGAAAAGCAGGTCGATGCAGAGGCTCTTGCAACGTACCTGATTGCGAAAGGACGCATAAAGCTTCCTGAGGTACTGAGCAGGACCTCTCCCATCGGCCTGCTGAAGAGCCTCACCGCCGAGGAGGCAGAGCGAATAAGACAAAGAGCAGAAGCTGCGGGCGAGAAGAGGAAGACAGAAAGAGAAAAAGCGCCTCCTGCGGAAGAAAGTGGGCCGACACAAGAGGCGCCTGCCAGGAATAGTTCTGGAAAGAGGGTGAGAGTGGACAGAGCCCTCCAGATCCAGATGGAAGAGGCAGAGCGGGCCAGAAAAAACCCAAAGATAGCCGGCGTGGCAGTGGCACAGATGGTGCTCTCCAGGAAAAGTGGAGGCGCCGCGATAGACGAGGGAATGGAGAGACTTTCTTCTGCTGCAGAGCCCGCGAAGGCTGTCGCCTCCTTCTTCAGGGAGGTGGAGAAGGTGTGGAAGTGCGAGCAAGAAAGGGTGGCAAAGCACATCGGAGACGTCGTCTTTTTCATACAGAGAATGCTGGCGGAGATGGGAAAGATGGGGGGCGCTGCAGGACAAGAGACGCGCACCCTGGCAAGGATACTGAGGAAGTACTCTGTCCTGAACAAAGGAAGCTGCTCCGAGGAGTACTACAGCCTTCTGAAGCACCTATCCGCAAGGGCTGTGGAGGGAGCGGACTCCAGATTGCTTGGAGACGTGGAGCAAATTCTCGACACAGCAGACAGGAAGTCTGTGGAGGCTGTGGGCGAGGCCTTCATGGGTCTTCCGGACGAGAGGAGAGAGGCAGCCATCATGCATGTTCTTGGAAGCAGCTTGGGGGCGCTCAAGGTGCCCTGTCTGTGCGTGCTTGAAGCCAGGTGCAAGCAGCAGGCTGGAGGAAGAGCGCTCAGCGCGGGCCTGGAGCTTGCTGCGAGGAGCATGTCCAGCCGCGATGAGGCCCTCCAGGGATACGCGCTGCGGCTAGTGTATGCGCACTACAGGTGCGAGGAAGGCGTGGAGACGCAGGTCCCGATAGACAAAGTCCTGGAGATCCTCCTGAAGCGAACAAAGCTGGACAGCAGCGGGAAGGCAGCTCTGGAAATCATTGAATATGCGCTCGCGAGGAAGGGGCATCGATTCACCGAAGAGCAGCTGCACAGGCTAAAGGGAATGCTCAAGTTTGACATGCCGGGCTTCGTGCGGCTGTTCGCGTACTTTGGGGCCAGGGGCATGCTGGAGAAGGAGCACCTCCTCAGGGCAATAAAGCACATGAACAAGCCAGAGATGCGTGCAGCCAGGGCTGTGGTGCAGCGAGTTGTCCGGGGGCACACAGCATCCGACGAGGAGGCAATAGAGATCTTCAGTGCGCTTGCGGACCTCTCTTCTAGGGGAAGCCACTCGGACAGGCGCGTCGCGATAGAGACAATTGCAGAGAACCTCAGGAGGTTCATGGAAACGGGGCACACAAAACGCTCTTCATCAAGTGTGCAGAAGTACTTGCAAATGAGGAAGAGCCTTCTCTCGCTCTTGCGCACATCGAAAACATGCGGCAAATATACAGCGCGTGCAGCTCCAAAAACGAGGTCTGTGTCATGGTAAACGAGTGGGCAAAGGCACCCAAGCTGCAGAAGCTTGCCGCGCTGATCTACCCTCTTACGCGCGGGGGCAGGCACTACGACAAAGACACGCACGAGAAGCTCCTCTGTAGGCGGGCCCGCGAGAACAAGAAGCTCTTCGCAGAGGTGTCCAGCTACTATGCCTCTCTCGACGAGCCCGCGCCTGAAAGGGACGGGAAGGAACAGCGCACTTCCGCCGAGGAATAAACTTGAATTTCCAGGACAGAGCCCTTTTCTCTTTGCAGAACTGCCCTCGTGCGCTCTCAAAGCTCTACTGGTAAAGGCACGTTCCTGCCCAGAGAGATAGCAGAAAAAAGCTGCGTGCACAAAAAGACGGCCTGCGATAGGAGATAACAAGGCTTTTTTGGCGAAGGACCAGAGAAGACAAAGAAAAAGCCCCTCCGCCAGGGCCCAGCACGTCCGCAGGGTGGAAAGAGGCGAAAATGTGCTCAGATGCCGCCCTCGGAAGCCGTGCCGAGGGGCGGGCAGGCAATTTAATGTTTTTGTTTTGTGTTGGGAAATGGGAGTGGAGTGGGAGCTGGGTCCATGCACCAAGGCAAGCGTGAAGATAAAAAGCAGGGTTAGGCAAACAGGAAATAAGGAGTACAAGGAAATATTTGACCACTTTAAGCAAAACCTCCTAGAATCAATGGCCAGCAGCCTCCCTGCCGTGCTGGGCCTGGCCTGCGACCTGCTCCTGGTGGAGGGCGCCCGGGCTGCAGATGCAGCTCTTATTCTCGAGGTGCTCCGGGACATGGTCGAGGAAATCGTCCTGGGCGGAAAAGGAGCCGTGTACTCGGAGGAGCTGAAAAGAGTCTCGGACGCTCTCTTCAAGGTCAAGTTTGCAAAAGGAGAGAGGCATATGGAGAAGGCGGTTGTTCTGTATCTGGAAACCCTGGTCCTTGTCCTGGAAAGCGAGAGAAGCGAGGACATGGCAGAGGGCGTCTTCAAGGTGTTCTGCACGCTATTTATGTACAAAGCAATTATCAGCGGCTCGCGGTGCGGGTACATCATTGTGGCCATGTTTAGGCGGTTCCTCACTGCGCACCCGCACTTCGTGGAAAGGCTGTTTCTGAATGAGGAAATTGTCCTCGGATGCCGGATGCTCCTCGAGTGCGTGGTTTATGCGCAGCGGGGCGTGAGCATTGAAGGCGTGCGCGTTTCGATGAAGGACTACATTGAGTCTGGAGACAACACGCTTGTTCTGTGCATGCAGGGAAAGGGCTACTTCGATCCGTTCTACTACAGACTGTACATTGAGAAGGAGAGCGGCGGCGTGCAGGAAATGATTATTCCCCTAGCCACGCGAAGCGGGTACCTGCAGTACTTGGCGCTGGACGTGGGAACAAGAGTCAACAGCGGGAGGGCGCTGGAGCTCGTGGTGGAAAGGATCCTGCGGGAGAAGAACTCTCTTCTTCTGTCTCTCCTCGGCAGGAGCAACGGAGACAGGGCGGCGAAACACTGCCGCTACTGCAAGGTGTCTGAGAGGCTTCTGGTGATAGAGGGCTACAAGCAGGAGCTAGAGGATGGCGTGGAAGAGTTCAACAGGAGCGGGAGTCTCCTGCACCTGAGAAAAACCGTGCAGAGGACAGTCGCGGCAGAGGCGGGCGAGGTAGAGAGGATTGTGTTTCTTCTTGTCAGGGCGCACTACAGGAGCAGCCTGGCCTCGCTGGGGAAGGCCATCGGGAAGGAGGCAAATTCTGCGCAGCTCGAGGCATACTGCTCGACCTTCAGCTTCGGCGGCATGCACCTGCTTTCTGCGCTGAGGCTCTTTCTCGGGACATTCGTGCTCCCGAGCGAGGGGCAGCAGATCGAGCGGATTCTGCAGGCATTTGCAATGAAGTACAGGAAGGACAATGGCCAGGAAGACGACGACTTCTTTGTGCTCGCGCTGTCCATCGTCTTTCTGAACACAACCCTCCACAACATGAACAGCACCACAAAGATCCAGGCAGAGGGGTTTGTGTCAAACATTTTCCGCGACCTGCGGGAAGGGAGCAGGATCACAAAAGCATATCTGGAGGAGGTGTACGAGAGCGTAAAAAGAAAAAAGCTGAGGTGCCCCTCGTCGAACGAGGAAAACACCTTTGATCCAGAGATGATTGAGTGCATGGAGGAGTGCGACAGAGACCTTGGCGCGGCGTTTGCGCAGGCGTTCGGGGTAGCTGGAGAGGCAGAGAAGGGAGTGTACTGCACAGAGTGCGAGAAGAGAGTGGCGTCGTTTCTGGTAGACCGCTTCAGGGTCAGGGAGCGGGTCGTGGAGTCCAGCTGCCTCGCAGACATCAGGGCATTCATTGAAATTGCAGAAGCCTGGGGGGGCGCAGAGGAGGTGGCGCGCACAGCAAGAGTTCTCACGGACCCTGCGCTGTCCATAGAGCTGGTGCGCTGCTACAGCAGGCGGGAGCTGTACAGCCTCTGGCCCGTTTTTCTCGACGCAGTCTCGAAGATGCAGATCCAGGAGAAAAGCGCAAGCACGGGGTTCTTCAAAAGCATGTTCACATTCAGCCGCGGGGAGAGCAGGCAGAAGGAAGAGCGTGTGAGCGAGGAGAGCGTGGACGGCATTGTGAAGGACACGTTGCTCCTGCGCCCTCCAGAGGCCGCAGACCTTGCAAACGAGGTGCTTTCGCGGCTTCGGCAGGGCGAGGCGAGGAACATCGACAAGATCGGAATACTCTTCATCAGATACAACGCAGAGCGGGTTGGGGTGGCAAGAGGCCTCCTGCTGTTCATGCTGAACTCGGGCGCGCTCAACGCGCGGGAGGTGGAGGCCGTCATGGAAAGCACGCTCGGAAAGAGAGAGCCTTTTGCAGCGGTGGTAGAGATCCTTAGAGACGCAAACTACAAGGAGAGGCGGCTTGCTGCAGTCTCGCAAAGCACCCTCTCCCTCACAATCGAGCAGTTCGAGAAGATCCGGGAAGACCACAGCACGCTGGCACTGCTTGAGCAGTGGATGATAAACATGCTCAACGCAGACCCCTTTGGAATGGCCAGGAAGCCGGCAGAGGCGCAGAAAACGCTCGTGCGCAGAATTGCAGACCTCGCCCTGCTTCTGGACAAGAGCTACGACGCATTTAAGGTCCTAATCAAGATCAAGGACTCTCTCAAGGACCCGCAGAAGGAGGAGGCGATACGCAACACGCGCATGTACTACAGGAACATCAACAGGATGCTTCTCTCGATAGACATCCTTGTGAAGGAGCGGAGCAGCGTGCTGGATGCGCTCTTTGTGGAGGTCGTGGGGGAGGTACTGGACGAGGACATGGAGCGGGCAGTGGAGATATTTGCGAGCTGCGAGGGCATTTTGGGGAAGTGTCCTGTGCTCGAGGAAAAGGTGGAAAAGAGGATCTGCGACGCAATCCTGAAGAAAGTGCTGAGCGGGAGGGGGAGTCTTGAGGAATACAGAAGCACAGCCTATTTGGACAGACTGGCTGGCAAGTGGATCGAGTCCCAGGAAAAAAAAGAGGAAAAGAAGAAAGAGGCAGCGGACAGCGGGGAGGAGAGCATCGTAGATGTTTGAAGCGTGGCGGGGACCTCGCACGCTCTAATCAAAAGCGCGGCGCTCCGGAGAGCTCTGTGAGGAGCTTGGGCACCCGGGAGGCCATATACAGTCAACCAGCCGATGCTCCTTTATTGCATTTCTCCCTGCAGAAGCCGGCTGGGCGGAAATGAGTAAGTAAAATACAGAAGTACAGCTAGCCAATAGACGTAAGATCGAGAATTTTTTCTATAAAAAGAATTTCTGGTCTGCAAAAAAATGTACATGCCTGGGATTCATAGTGAAAGTGAGCCACCAGTTGCTTTCCCCTGGAGAGTATGGGCAAAGGTGTGCGAAATGTTCTGGCTGGCCGTTGCCAAGGTTGCGGGAGCCTTCAGTTTTTTGTGGGAAAAGGGAAGCGGGTTTGCCTGCACATATGTGATCGACCCCATTGCCAAGAGGCTCCAAGGCACTTTCGTGGAGAGGCTCTTCGTCACAGCAGCAAACTTCGTTTTGGGGCACAAGACAGCCTTCACAGCTGTGGTGGCTGCGCTGGTTCTTGTGCTCCTCGCTTACCGCCTTTACATGAGCGAGGCCGTGCACTCAGCTGTAAGCGAGTGTGGAAGAAAGATAGCATCTGCCTGGAAAAGAGTAACCGGAGTCTTTGCGTCCAGCGAGGTTGAGGACGAAGAGGAGTACGAAAAGCAGCTCTTTTCAGAAACAGACAACCAGAGAGAAAACGAGCACCCTCTCGACAGCTTCCCAAGCAATGAAATGCTAGATAATATCAGAAACAACCTCAAGGAGGCTAGGAAAAGGCAGGAGGAGAAGAAGCTTGTAAGGACAGCGGAGACAGAGAATCTCCGTTACCCCTCATGGAGGCCGAGCTCCATCCATTCAAAGCCCCCGCAGTAGAAGGAGAAAACCCTCAGAGAAATAGCAGAATGATGGAGCCTCTCGCTCTTTCCCAGTATTCAAAGGCTAGCTACAAAAACCCCGAAGAGGAGAGGGACGAACTGAACTGAAGACACATATGTTCACAGAGGAAGGCCTGGGACTTCTGAAGGATAAGCTTTTCAACAAGCTCGACAAGGAAACGGTGCCCATAAAAAGATTCCTCAAGAACTTTAGAAGAAGACGCAGTACTCTTGGAAAGTATGGAAGCGAAGTGAAGTTCTTTATGGCAGCCATGTAGAAGGGGCATGCTAAACTAGACCGCTGAGTAGCGAATAAAATAGCTCTGATTACTTGCTTTTGGGCTCCAGGGCGCAAGGCGCGCGGGTCTTTGCGAAATTCTTTTTTTGCCCCTGTCTCGTGATGAAAACATGCGGGAATCTCACTGAAGACTCGTGATGACATGCATTTTCTGAAGACGCTTCTCACTCTTTTGCCGCCGCTCGCTCAGGCCGGCGCCTCAGGCACGGGCAACGCGTGCGGAGACAATTTAAATTTTCTGGTTTTTAGCTCCATGACAGAAAGCCAATTGGCAGCGCACATCCAGAGCTTCGTGAGCTTTCTCGAAGGCAGGCACGACGCGAAGAAGGAGCACTATATTTCCGAGCTGCGCTCTGCAATTGCATCGGACACGAGAGTGCTCCCAATCAAGTACAAGCACCTCCTCGAGTTCTCGCCAGAGTTGGCGCTCGAGACAAAGAGGAACTTCTCAGCGGCCCTGAAACACGTCGCAGAGGCGCTGGACATTGTGGTCTCAAAGCACTTCCCAGAGTTCAAGGAAAAGGGGCTCCGGGGCAGGGAAGACAGAATGCTTCCTTCCTTCTACGACATGGACATTGAGTACACTGTCAGGGACTTGCGAACAAACCTGCTTGGAATGCTCGTGTCCTTCCACGGAATTGTGACCCGCTCCACTCAGGTGCGCCCAGAGCTTCTCTCAGGCACATTCGAGTGCATGGAGTGCAAGGCGCACACAAAGAACGTTGCGCAGAAAGGGAGGTACACAGAGCCTACGCAGTGCGCAAACCCCCTGTGCATGAACAGGCTGCGGTTCAAACTGCTTGTAGACGAAAGCGTTTTCTGCGACTGGCAGAAGCTCCGGGTGCAAGAGCCCGTGGGGAGCAGCGAAGAGTCGCACACAATCCCGCGCACGGTCGACGTGGTGGTCAGAGACGACTTGGTCGAGCTGGTCAAGCCGGGAGACTCAGTGGTGTTCACAGGATACCTCTCTGCCGCGCAGAGCTCGCAGGACGTGCTGGGGCACAGCAACACGTCGAAAGTCGGGCTGAGCAAGGGGGCGGACGGAGAGGACGGCAGGCGGGGGCGCGGCGGAGAGGGCAAGGGGGTGAACCACGACCTTCTCTTCACAGCACTCGGCCTGAGCAGAGACACAGGAGCAGAGGGGCGCAAGTACATCTATAACGCCCGCTCGGCGGACCTGGCTGGGGAAGACACGAAGCCCTCGTACATCGAGTCGGTGAAAATCGAGGAAATCCTGAGGAGCGAGAACCTCTTGCACAGGGTTGGGAGCAGCCTCTTTCCAACAATCTGCGGACACGAGAACATAAAGGCGGCGATCGTGCTGATGCTTATCGGAGGATGTTCGAAGCAGACAAGCGACCAGATCAGCCTCCGTGGAGACATCAACATCCTCCTCGTGGGAGACCCGGGCACATCCAAGTCGCAGTTCCTCAAGCAGACCGCAGCCATTGTCGAGCGGGGCGTTTACACAAGTGGAAAGGGCTCGAGCGCAGCAGGGCTGACTGCAAGCGTAGTCAGGGACGAGAGCGGAGAGTTCAGCATAGAGGCAGGAGCGCTGATGCTGAGCGACAGCGGGATTTGCTGCATCGACGAGTTCGACAAGATGGACGAGAAGGACAGGGTTGCCATCCACGAGGCCATGGAGCAGCAGACCATTTCCATCTCCAAGGGCGGCATCCATGCCACGCTTGGGGCGCGCGCAAGCGTGCTTGCTGCAGCAAACCCCGTCAAGGGCAGGTACGACATGAAGAAGACTCTCAGGCAAAACCTGCGCCTCAGCGCGCCGCTCATGTCCCGGTTCGACATGTTTTTTGTGCTTGTAGACACCATCAACGCGGAGCACGACCAGACCATCTCCGAGCACATTCTCAGGAGCCACATGAGCTTCTCCACGCACTCCACGCCGCGGGGCCACTTCGAAACAGAGGACTTGCAAACGTTCATCAAGCACACGAAGAAACGCAGGATCAGGATCGGGGCCGAGGCCAGGGAGCAGATCGTGAAAAAGTATCTCGAGCTCAGAAAAAGCAGCAGCTCCTCTTCCTCCTACGCGGCCACGCCCAGGCAGCTCGAGAGCATTATCAGGCTGAGCGAAGCCATTGCCAAGCTGCACTGGCTCGAGGAGGTGAGCGTGGGCTGCGTGGAGCAGGCACACACCCTGATTGCCAGCTCTGTGATCGATGTCCTCGGAGAAGACGTGTCTATATGCGTCAGAGACGCGATTGGCGAGAGAGAGCTCACTCTCTCGTACGAGGAGTATGCTTCCATGACCTCGTCTCTTGTTTACATCGTGCAGATGAAGGGAGGCGACTCCTCTGGCGCGGAGAAGGACGAGGTGATAAACACATATCTCGAGGAGAACGAGAGAAAAATTTCCTCCACGGAGGAGTACCACCTGCTCCGCGAAAAGATCTCCATGCTCTTGGAATACCTCATACACAAGGAGGGGGTTTTTTACGAGGAGGGCCCTGGAAGGCTTGTCCACGTACATCCAAACTACGACGCATTCTAGGGCAGCATGCTGGCGGGAATTTTTATTTTTAGTTTCGTTTTTTGCTCCCCATGATGAAGAGACAAGTGGCCACAGCGCTTCTCCTCTGCATTCTAGTGTGCTCGTGCGCAGTGCAGGGAGAGGGAGTCGCTTCAAGGATGTGCAGATACCTCAGCGCGGCGAAGGAGTGTCTGGCCAAGAAAGCCCACGCTGCCTTCGGGGAAAAGTCCAGGAAGAGGGTCAGCGAGGGCTACCAAAAGGCAACTGGGAAGGCGCTGGAATACAAAAGCGTCGCAGGAGCCTTTGTGAAGAAGAGGGGAAGGCACGCTCTCGAGCTCCTGGCCAAGAAGTCCGCAGAGGTCAAGCAGAAGGCTCTGGACAGGATCAACAAGGTCAGGAGGCCGCAGAGCACCTGAAGAAGAGAGGCGAGGACGATGGGCAGCAGCCTGCCACGGAGAAGGAGGGCGATGAGGAGATCGACGAAGACGTGGAGAAGATGCTCCAGGAGTTCCTCCGCATGATAGAGGAGGGAGAGGCAAAGGAAAAAGAGGAAGGGGCGAGGGGCGAGATGCAGGGAGGAGACGAGAGCATGGAGGCTGCTTCTGACGACCTTGGCGACCCCAGCGAAGCAAGGGCGCCCGAGATGAAAGAGGATCTTTAGCAGCGTAAATAAATCTACTTCTGGGAAGAATAACTTTCTTTTATTTTTGCAGGGCATGTCGTACAATTTCTGTGACGAGTATGGAAGGCCGTTTATCCTTGTGAAGGAGCAGGCGAGCAAGCGCCGGGCTGAGGAGAGAAGCGTGCTGAAGGAAAACGTAGAGGCGTTCTGCGCCATTGCACAGACAATATGCACGTCGCTCGGGCCGTTTGGCGCAGACAAGGCAATTGTCGGGCCAGACGGAGACGTGACTGTCACAAACGACGGGGCGACGATCATCAGGGAAATGGACATCGGGGGCACGCCCATGGGGAGAATCATCACGCAGCTCAGCAGCTCCCAGGACGATGAGGTGGGCGACGGGACCACAAGCGTGGTGATTATTGCAGCTGCCCTGCTCCGCGAAGCAGAGGCCCTTGTGGCAAGGGGGATGCATCCCCTGAAGGTTATGCGGGGGTACGAAGAGGCTCTGGACATTGCGCTGAGGGAGCTCGAGAAGCACTCCTGCGAAGTCGCGGAGGGAGAGCTCCGCGTAGCCATGGCAGACGTGGCCCGGACAACGCTCGGAAGCAAGGTGGCCTCGAGGGAGATGGAGAGCTATGTGGAGATGAGCATCCGGGCAGTCGAGGCTGTGGTGGACGAGCGGGGAGAGGTGAACCTGGAGCTTGTGAAGATTGAGGGAGAGACGAGCGGGGAGAGAAGCGAGCTCGTTGCGGGGGTTGTGGTTCCAAAAGAGTTCAGCCACTTCCAGATGCAGAAGGCCATTCCGCACGCGCAAATTGCCCTGCTTGCATGTCCTTTCGAGCCCCCAAAGGTCAAAACCAAGCACGACCTGAACATCAGCTCTGCCGAGGAGTTTCTCCGGCTCTCTGAGTACGAGAAGGAGGTTTTCCAGCACATGATCGAGAAGGTGAAGTCTGTTGGAGCCAACGTTGTCCTCTGCCAGTGGGGCTTCGACGATGAGGCCAACTCGATGCTTATGCGAGAGGGAATCTCTGCCATCAGGTGGGTTGGGGCCAAGGAGCTGGAGATGGTTGCCCTGCACTGCAAGGCGCATATTGTGGCGCGCTTTGAGGACCTCTGCCCACAGGTTCTGGGGAGCGGGGCCGTGCGCGAGGAGTGCGGCTCGGTTAGGGTGGAGAGCTCGGAGGGCGGGAGCAAGGCTGTCACAATTATCGTGCGCGGCGGCACCACGGCCATCATCGAAGAGATAAAGAGGAGCCTCTGGGACTCCCTCTGCGCAGTGAGAAACCTCGTCAGAGAGAAGAAGACTGTGGAGGGCGGGGGCGTAGTCGACGTGAAGTGCGCGCGCGCCTTGCGGAAGGCAGGAGGCCTCGTCAACGAGGCATACTCGAGGGCCCTTGAGGAAGTTCCTCTCTGCCTCTTCAGGAACATGGGCCTTGATCCAGTTGCAAAGCTGGGAGAGCTCTCTTCTGGCGAGTGCGCCTCGCCTATCTGGGAGGGGGCACTTGCGAAAAGACAGCAGTACATCCTTGCCACACAGGCTGCAAAGGCCGTTTTGCGCATCGACGACGCGGTGATCACAGTGAGAAAGTAAAGGAGCTCTCTGTGCCTCGCTTCAATAAACTCGCAAATACGAACAGGGATTAATTTTCGCATGTTCTGCCGCCCTGCGGCGGCTAGCCCCGCCGCTTTCTTTGGCTGGATTTCGTACGTAAATGCACTCTCTAAGAGTTTTATTGCGATGCTAGATAGCCCTCTCTCAGTAAACAGCAACTGGCACTTGCTCTCCAACGGGAACTTGGCTCTCCACAACCCTATTATCGCTGAAGAAGTCTAGAAGTTTGCTACTCAGCTCCTTGATCTTCCTTGCGCTTTCCCCAAACTCTGCCTCGGAGAAGATGCTCACCGTGAGCAGCTCAAGCACGTCCTCAAGAAGATAGTAGTGGGTATCGTCAATCCTCTGGAATAGAATATGGCGAAGGAGATCTTTGTATCCGTCCTTACTGGGCGTATCCCCCTTGCTGGCGAGGGCCGCCTCTTCCTCCCTGACCGCCTTTGCAGCATCTGCTCCAGTCAGCAGCTGCGCAAAGAGGATGCCTATTTGCCACAAATCATGGTTGGCGCTTGCCCTTCTCTCTTCGCGTGGAACGGTGCAGAAGTGGTGGGAAAAAAGCTCTTCCTCAAGGCTCTGGCTTGCCGGGGGCCAGCGCGCACCCTCAGGCGCTGCAAGGCCCAGGTCTGCCAGGAAGCACCTTCCCTCTTTGTCTACAAAGATGTTGGCCAGCTTTATGTCCATGTGGCATATGTTGAGCCGGTGGAGCCTGGAGACCCCGTTGGAAATGTCGCGCATTGTCGCGATGGCCATCTCTACGGGAAGCCTCTTCCCTTCGTAGCTCTCCAGCACATCCCGAAGAGTTTTTTCCATTTTTGGCTGGAGCATCAGGAAGAGCCATTCGTGTTCGTCGAGAGACACCTTCTTGGCATACTCTGGAAAGAGAATGTTGTCTGTTTGGGGGTTCACCCCTTTCTGCCTGAGGACCCTGGCGATCTCCAGCTCGTTCAGGGACTGCTCCTGCCCCTCCCCCGCAATTTTCTCGACTCTCACAACCTTGAGAGCCTTCTCCACAGGCGCAAGCCCGTTTCCATAAAGCAGAGCTGAGAACACGACCCCTGCATTTCCTTCTCCCAGGAGCTCTCCTATTTCCACAGTGATGCCCTTGTGCTCTGCCACAGCCTTTTCTATCGCTTCTACTACCTTTTTCCCCAGCTTGGAGGCAGCAGGCTCCATGCAAATGCATTTTCCGGCAGAGAGCTCTTTTGCAACTTCGCTTGTTTCTGATCTGTGCGGGCTGCACACTTCAGGAGACACGCGCTTCTTTTCGTACATTCCCGCGCCACCGAGTCCCGCCTTCTCTTGCACAAGGCTCCCCCTGGGGTTCGGGCTGCACGGCTCTGCGCGGACATGCAGGAAGAAGCACCATAAAAGTGCACAAAGCACTACAACTACTGATCTGTTTGCCATGAGTTTTTGCAAAGTGCAAAATTTATGGCGCTAGCAGGGCACCGGCCAATAAAATTTTTACAGAAGGCGTGTATTGAGGAACCTCGTGCAGTTTGCGGCGGGTCTTCCGCGCCGCTTTGGAGAGGCACCTCGAACACAGACCTCGCTCCCCTCTCCTGCTTTACCTAGAAACAAGGGGAGGTGTGCATAAAAGAAAGAGGCTTGGGGACAAGCGCCGCACCTATCCGAAGTGAGCACGCGGGTGGCTTGACCTGGGCTGGCAGCACTTTCCTTGGGAATTACTACGCTCAAAACCAATCTGCCTTATTCCTCGCGGCTGCAGGCAGGTGCAGATATAACGAAAATTTTGTCGGCAAAATGCCTGGAGAAAGGACGTGGATGCGAGCCTGGGCGGGAAGTTCTCTAAAAAGAAGAGCTTTCCAGGGAATAGTCCTTATCGTGTGCTTCGCTGTGGCTGAATGCATGGCAAATGGGAGGCAGGAAATGGCGCAGTTCCTCAATGACTACTGCGCTGTAAAAACTCTCGGCGGGAGCTGTGCTTTGGAAACCATTTCCTTTGTGAAGCTGGACCTAGATCTTGTGCTGTGCAGGAGCGCTAAGCTGGATCACAGCGAGTGGAGGCTAATGACAGGGCTGCAAACGGTGCTGATACAAGGAGGCATGCGGAAGCTTCCAGAGAACAAGAGAAGAGAGCTGCTGGGGCTGTTCAGAGCACTGCAGGAGCTACCATGCTTGGAGTGCCTGAGAGTCTCCAAAGTCTGCTACGATGAGGGAGCTCCCCTAGACAGTAAAGGCTCGCTCCAGTCAAGCAAGCCCTGCATCCCAGAAACAGCTGTCTGTGGGCCCCGGGCAGGCGAGGAGGCTGAGGGAAACATCGTGCACTGGAAGCGTCTAAGCTCCTTGTGTGTTTTTAGCTCTGGAGAAGAGGTTGTGACAGACCTGTTCAGCACTTTTGCTGCAGCACCAAGGCTATCAGAAATAGAGCTCTGTAAGAGCGGCCTCAGGTCCGTAGGCTTCTTGGAAAAGGTAAGCCTGCCAGCGCTGCATGTTCTTAATCTCAGCGATAATGACATACAGACCATGGAAAAGGATACGCTCAACGCCTTTCCGAGCCTGCAATGCCTGTCCATATACTTCTACCTGAATGTGGACATCTGCAAAGGAAGTCCGTACAGAATTGCTGGAGACGGGCTGCTTGAGCAGGCGAAGAGGATCAATGTTGCAGAGCTATACAGCACGCCAGCAGGCGGGGAAGCCCCAAGTAAGCCAGGCGAAGCGTGAAAGCGGTAGGTGCTCTGGGAGCTGGGCGGGAAATAAAGGCGTGTTCCAGGCTCGGTGGGCCTGGCGCTGCTTCCATGGAATGTTTGTATTTGTTGTGCGGGAGATGCGGAGCTCTTCAAAAGAGAAATAATGCAATTTCCGGAAAGGGGCAGAATGAGGGCGCTTAATATATTTATAAATATAATTTTGTGCGCCCTGCTAGGAATGGGAGAAGCAAAGCAGAAGACAGCCTACATGTTCGAAGAGCCTGCTGTGGAATGTCTCAAGGAAGAGGCCAAGCAGGAGGCTGCCGCGGGCATGTTTACCGGACTTCTTCCGCGAAACCTTCTTCCCGAGAAGTACGACCTGCACATCGTGCCAGACCTCAAGAAGTCCACGTTCAGGGGAACTGTCCTGATGCACTTCAGCACGGTTGACGAGACAGACAGAGTGGTTTTCAACTCGGAGGCGCTCTCTCTGGACAAGGTTGCTGTGTCTGTGAACGGAGAAGATGCAGAGGTCAGGGCTGTGCGCGAAAACAAGGAGGAGCAGCAGGTTGTTGTGGAGACTGTCCGGATGAAGGGAGGCGACAGGGTTTCTCTTTCTGTGGAGTTTTCTGGAGACATAAAGGAGAACATGGTCGGGTTCTACAAGAGCTCGTATGTCTCTGCAGAAGGGAAGAAGGAGTGGCTCTACTCAACACAGTTTGAGTCCACAGACGCGAGAAGGGCTTTCCCCTGCATGGACGAGCCGTTTTTCAAGGCAAAGTTCTCGATCTCCATCACGGCTCCGAAGGAAATGGTTGTCCTCTCAAACATGAGCGCAGTGAAAAGGATTGCGCACGGGGACAGCGAGGAAATTGTTGTCTTTGACGAAACCCCTGCCATGTCCACGTACCTTGTTGCATATGTGCTCGGAGACCTTGCATCTGTCGAGACAACAAGCAAGGGGCGAGACATAAAGGTTTTCGCAGTCCGGGGCTCGGAGAAGCTCGGCGTGTATGCCCGCGACGTGGCCAAGCACTGCCTCGAGTTTTTTGAAGAGTACTTCGCCTACAGATACCCTCTCCCAAAGCTCGACATGGTGGCCATCCCAGAATTCTCCGCGGGCGCCATGGAAAACTGGGGCCTTGTTACGTACAGGTCTATCTCGTTGCTCTACGACGAGGAAAACTCTTCTCTGCGCATCAAGGCAAACATTGCTGCGACGGTGTGCCACGAGCTTGCGCACCAGTGGTTTGGGAACCTGGTGACCATGCGGTGGTGGAACGACCTCTGGCTCAACGAAGGGTTTGCCACGTGGGCAGGCACGCTTGCTGTAGACGGGATCAAGGACAAAATCGACCTGGCGTACGACATCTGGGGGGAGTTCACCACGGACGACATCGAGCGGGGGAGAGAGATGGACGGCAAGCTTGCAACGCACCCAATCGAGGTCGAGGTGCGCGACGGAGGCGAGATTTCGTCTATCTTCGGGGCAATTGCATACTCGAAGGGCGCCTCGCTGATCTACATGCTTGCCAACCACATCGGCGCAGACAACTTCAGGGACGGGCTGAGGAAGTACATCTCGGAGAACGCATACAAGAACACAACCACAGACCATCTCTGGCAGGCAGTGCAGGCAAGGTCCTCGGGCACAGACTCTGTGAAGAAGATCATGGACAACTGGACGAAGCAGCCTGGGTTCCCTGTGGTCTGTGTGGAGGAGATGCCGGCAGAGACAGCCCAGGCAGCAGGCGAAGACAACCCGCAGAAGAAGGAGAAGACCGCCGAAACCAAGGTGGTGATCAGGCAGAAAAGATATCTTCCGGAAAGCGAGGCCTCCTCTGCAGAAGTGCTCTGGAACGTCCCGCTGTCCGTGCGCGTCTACGGAGACGGCGACGCTGTGGAGTCCGTCGACATCTTCAGCGAGAAGCAGAGGATCACCTCGATAGACTCCTCCGCCGCCTACGTCTTCAACACCAACGGCTCCGGGTTCTACAGAGTCAAGTACTCTGACGATATATATAGGAAGAAGATCCTTGTGCTTCTCGAGCAAAAGAAGCTTTCTGCGCTTGACAGGCTCTCAATTGTGATGGACCTTGCGAAGTTCGTGGAAGACACTCTCCTGGACGTGGACTATCTTCTAAGCATCGTGCGGCTCTTCAGAGACGAAGACAGCTATCGGGTGCTTGCTGCAGTGGCAGAGGCAGTGGCCTCGGTAAAGTCTGTCTTCCACAAAGAGAAAGAGGTGCGCGAGAAGATTGAGCGCGAGCTTGTGCAGCTGCTCGGCAGCCGGGGAGAGGTCGACCTGCTTAAGGCAGAAAAAGACCTTGAGAAGAGACAGATGAACACGCTCATCGTCAGCGGGCTTGCGAACATCTGCGGAACAGAGCTCCAGAAGAAGCTTTCCGAGACCTTTGACGCAGACCCTGGCTCGCTTCTGAAGCTCCACCCAGACTTCCGCGGAGCTGCCTTCGCCTCGGTCGCGAAGTTCAAGGGGAAGGCGGGATTCGACTTCCTGATGGGCATTATCAAAGACAAGAAGAGCGCAGAAGACGCCAGGCTCAGGGCCATGCTCTCTGTGGGCATGACGAAGGACGAAGCGCTCTTTGAGGAGGTGTTCAAGCTCTTTGTTGGCAGCGACGAGAACGTCAAGAACCAGGACAAAATCCGGCTTGCGCACTCGATGTCCTACAACCCCGAGTTCAGGGACAAGGCGTACTATCTCTTCAAGGAGAGCTTCAGCTCGATCATGGAGACCTTCAGGGACAACAAGAACCACGTGAGCATGTTCATCGACACTCTGGGCAGCGTGCAGGCCGACGAGCAGGTTGTTTCTGACGTTGAGGCATTCTTTGGCCAGCACAGGAACGACACCGCTCTGAGGATGAACATCGATAAGGCAATTGGGAACGCCAAAAACAACGTGGCCTTCTACAAAAAGAACCTCTCGGCTGTGCAGGCATGGGCCTCCAAGTAGGGAATAAACTGCGCCGGAAATTTATTTGGGAGTTTCGGATTTTTCAATGAGCAGGAAGAAGCCGTTGTCGCTGGAGGAAAAGATAAAGAGGATGCTCGAGCTTCTCCAGGAGAAGGACGACTTCTTCAACCAGAAGGAGCTTGAGAAGCTTGCTCCAAAGGAGAAGGGGATAGTGCTCCAGAGCGTGCGGGAGGTGCTGGACATCCTTGTTTCTGACGGGGCCGCCAAGACAGAGAAGATTGGCTCGAGCAACTACTACTGGAGCTTCAGGTCGGACGCACGGGTGGCCAAGGAGAACAGGAGGAGGGAGCAGGAGGCAGAGCTGGCCGTGCTTGCAGAGACCGAAGAGGGCCTTCGCAGAAAAATACAGGAGGGCAAGGAGGCCAGGCAGGAGAATCCTGAGCGGGAGCAGAAGCTCGCAGAACACGCTGCAGTGAAGGCGCGGAGGGAGAAGCTGGCAGAAGAGCTCAGAGCATACAAAGAGAACGACCCGCGGGAAATAGAGACCCTGCGAGAGGAGTGCAGGAAGGCGGCCAGGGCTGCAAATGCATGGACAGAAAACATCTTTTCTCTGCAGAGCTTCCTCACGGGAAAGTACAGCATGTCTAGCGAGGACGTGAAGAAGGGGTTCTCCATTCCCGACGACCTGGAGGAGATTCCCGAGGATGTGTGAGAGCATTTTTGAATAAAGAAGGGCCCGGTGCGCGCGGCGTGCCCTGTGCCCTATTGCGATCTTTCTGTGCGATTTCTGCAGCCTCAGGGAGGGAGCAGGCCAATAACAAATTTTTATTCGGAGCGCGAAGATGGGCAGGCTCGCAGAAAGCAACGAGGCCGTGGAAGGGCTGGAGCAGGCAGTCAGAAAAATACTTGCCAAAAACAGGGTCCCAGACAGCATTTCGGACGAAATAGCAGAGGCTGTGAGAAGAGACAGGGCATTTGCCGAAGCGCAGGCTGGCGGCGCGAAGAGGGCCGCAAGGATGTATCTGGAAAAGTACTCCCCCTTCTTCGAGGGCCTTGCAGAGCGTGACAAGAAGGGCCTGCTGCTTGGGCACGACGAGGAGGTAAGGTACACCATGCCTGGCGGGGTGGCAGAGCAGGAAGAAAGGCAGTTCATTGCGACGGCTCTGCAGAAAGTGCTTGGGGAAAGGATGTCTTCTTTTCTAGTGGGCGTTAGAGGCAGGGCTGTCACTCTTCTGCTGAGATACAGCGGATATGAGGAGGCATATCGTGAGAGCGAGGTGGGCCCGCAGGTAAACATGAACAACATCGAGTGCCGGGGACGCGCATCCGCCGAGGAGCTCGCGTGGTTCAAGGCTCTCTGGGGAGAGAAGGTGGAGTATAGGAAGTTCGCCGACTCGAGCATAAGGGCGTGCGTTTCCTTTAAAAGCCTTCCAAGGCACGCAATCCCCCTTGCTCTCCTGGGGAAGATTTTCGCGCTCACGTGCGCCAATGGACAGCTCAGCTCGAGCACAGACTGGAGCCTGCTGGGAGCGGAGAAGAAGCTGTGTGCGCAGAGACGCGCTCGAGTGTGCACGCCCATATTTAGCATCGAGGAGACAGAGAAAGCGTACTACAGACACAACAGAGAGGGCGCGGACGAAGAGGTGCGGAGGGCCTTTGGGGGCGCGAACGAAACGCTGGCAGTGAAGGTGCTTGAGTACACCCTGACCGGCGAGAGAAGCAGGAAGAGCAGGGCTGACGGCGCGGGCACAGACTACCTGCTTGCCAAGGTAAGCAAGGGATACAAGTGGCCCGTGGAGGACGAGCAGGTGATGGGGTATGCGGTGAAGTCTCTGCTGTGTCTTGTGGGGAAGGCGATGGAGAGGCAGCGGATGAAGGTGCGCGGGATCTACGGAGAAGAAAACCTGCTTGTGGAGGACAGGGACGGGAGCACGAGCGTGGTTCTGATGATTGATGAGGAGAGGGAAAGCAGGCAGGAGAAGTATGCAGAGCTTGGGTTCAGAAAAGACTTTGACCTTTTTGTCGGAAAGGTGTCTGGAGAGCACAAGTTCTTTCCAATGGGGTGTGCTGCGGTGAAGAGGTTTCTGAAAGCCCATGGGCTCTATCCGTACTATCTCTGCGGAGAGGCCGTCGAGATTCTTTGCTACAGGGCTTCGCGGAATGCAAGACCCCGGGGTCTTTTTTCCGGTTCTTTCTCCTGAGCCCGATCAGGAAAGATATGTTCTGGACATACGGCCGGGAAAGCGCCAGGGGCAGATGGAGGCAGGTGCCGAGAGAGAGGGAGAGAGAGGAATAAAGGTTTTGCATCTTTCGGGGGCGAAGGAGATCCCGCTGCCAGAGGAGCTTGTGCTCCGAAGAGCCAACGCCCACTTCAAGAAGGTGCTGGAAGTGCTGGACAAAAGCCCAGGGATCAACACAAACTACACGCTTGACAAAATACTTGCACAGGTGCACAGGCCGGCGCAGGCGGACTACGACTGCGTTTTGAGCCACAGGAGTGAGGCAGGGTTTCTGCGGGTGGTGCACGACAGGGCAGAGGATGGAGGGCACAGCGGGGAGGCCGTTGTCGAAAGACGCAGCCATGAGGAGGCATGGGTCCGCACGCTGAGGGGCCTTGGGGCATATGTGTACTACGGGGGAGACACAGAGCCTCTGATGGTGAAGGCGAAGAAGGGGGGAGATCTGCATCTGATAGAAAGCGTCTCTGTGCTCTTGAGCGGAATGAAGTACCTGAAGAGGCGTGTCCTGCCGAAATGAGCTGTGCAGTGGAAGGACGGGGCCAGCTGGTAGAGCTAGAAACAAGACAAAAATTACATTAAACAACGGCGAGAATAGATACTTTGTGAGACAGGCCTATCGCGGGGCTGCGGCTTTATTTTGATCTAGCTTATGTCTGACTCTCTTGGAATCAGCGTGAATCTAGGGCCAACTTCCCTCAGCTCCAGCTTGGGGCGCCCCTCCTCTTCGCTTATCCTCGTCTCGGCCTTTTTCTGGAGCTCCTCCTTTTCGCTGTTCTCCTTCTCGTCCGCTCCAGCCTCTGAAGGCGAGGACGGAACGCGCTTCTGGAGGTGGTAGAACCTCGCAACCACGGTGCCCTCGACAACGAAGAAGGCAGCAACCTTATCCACGCAGCCCTCAACAGGGCCGTTTCCCTTTGCTGCCTGCGTGCTGTTGAATATGCGCATCAGAGCCCTTTTGACGCGCAGCCAGCCCTCCGTCCGCCCAAACTCCTCGGAAAACACGGTGACCATCTGGCTGCCCGAGAACGGGTTTCCAGGCATCTTCAGCTCCTGCATGGTGAATATCCCTGTGATACTGAACTTCATCACGTCCCATTCGCGCCCCTCCTCGGCAGCCCTTGTCACAATCCAGAAGTACGGGAGAGGCTCGCGCTTTCTTGTCTCGATCAATAGTACATTCTCTGCGTCGCGCAGGCCTGCCACCTCAAGAACTTCCGCAAGATTAAACTTGCTCTTCATCTTTGAGTCTCTCTCTGTGTTCGTGAGCAAGGACTGGATGTCGTTGAGGAGGTGTCTGCAGAGACACGGGGCCTTCAGAGAGAGGAGCAGGAGGGTGGTGGAAGGCTTGTCGTCCACACGCTCCACTCTTCTTCCTGCACCCGTTCCTGCTGCTGCCGCATCTTCTGGAAGGGCAGCTCTCCTAAGGATGCCGTTGGTCATCGCGGGCTCTCTCTCCATGGAAAATTTTTACACGCCTCGCTACAAATCTCCCTCCCGGGCCGTGTTTGTGCAGCGAGGACTTTGGAGCGACGCATCCTCTCCCTGAGGTGCGGGACACGCAGATGCACAAGGGAGGCTTTGCCAAAGCCCTTTTAATTTTTGCGATTTTTGCTGCCCATGAAGACGCCTTTGGAGGCTGCAGTGATTGTGGAGATTCTTGACGGAATTGGATGCACTTTTGTGTATTCCCTCGGGAAAAGAGAAAAGGGAGACCCGGGAGACGCTATGCTTGGCGAGATAAAAGCGAAATCTGGGCAGGCGCAGTGCACCCTCTACAGAGAAAGGGTTCCGGTGATAAAAATAGAAAGAGCTGAGTGGGAGGCGCGTGAGCAAGAGCGCCCCGTAGAAGCAGAAGCGGGACTCAGAACGATCAGGTGCAAGTGCGGAAGGAGGAAGGCCGAGAACACTTCGGTGCTCAGGCTTCCCTCGGAGCACTGGGAGGAGCTGATCGACATGTGGTCCTGCCACAACAGGGAGTTTGGGGAGATGCTCGGGAGAGAGATTTCTCCCCGCGCAAACGGGATACTCTATGCAGACCTGTTCATCGTCCTGGAGCGGGGAAGGCTTGCGTGCGAGTGCATGCAGCGCAGCCCGGAGGACAGAGGGAAGGAGAAGACAGAGAAGCTTTTTTTCAACGAATTCTCGCACTCCCTGTGCGAAGGCGATCTCATTCTCGCCTTTCTTTTGGAGCGGTTCAAGACAGAGAGCAAGATATCTCTCTCTGACGGAGTGCGTGCGTACGCCGTGCGGGGCCTGGGGCAGTCCAAAATATGCACGTCGTTTCCCCCCGCTGAGCTCAGGAGGAGCGTGAAGGTTGGGTTCGTGAAGCAGAGAGGCGCGGACAGCGATGCCGCAAAGAGGGAAAGCATCAACAGGCACTTTGCACACGCAATTATTAACAAAATCGAGGCCAATCGAACAGGGATCCTTCTTGGGAAGTACGAAATATCGTTTGTGGAGGCATAGGGCTCTGCACGGGCTAAGAGACCCATTTTTTTTGGCTGCATGGAAAACAGAGGCGGAGCGCCGCGCGCCGCAGAGAGGCTGTCTTCCTACGGAGAGAAGCGCCGAGAAAGCGAGGAGGGCGGGAGCGAGGAAGACGGGCTGGATGAGAACGAGCACTTCTACCAGCCCTACGACGAGGAGGCGGTGGAGTACTTGTATAGGCTGCTGGAGGAGCAAAAGAGCATCTGCGCGCAAAGAGAGCGCATCATAAACAGGCACTTCGGCGAATTGAACATAAACGCAGAAATAGACGAGCAGGAGCGGCAGCTTCTTATCAACGAGTACATCAACAAAGACCTTACGTACCCATTCGTGTTCCTGGGGTCCACGCTGGGATTCAACAAGAACAACTGGAACAGAAACATAGAGAAGCTGCTGGAGCCGTTTGGGCTGAGGCAAAAGCCTGTGTTTGGGGTGAAGGAGAACTGCTTTTTGTTCGAGAAGCTGAAGTTCCTCATCCTGCGGCTCATGGAGAGGACAAGGAAATAAACGGGCGTAATTATTTTATGGATTTTGTGTTTGCCAACCGGATGAAGGAGAGAAAGGAGCTTGCAGACAGGGGAGAAGGCGAAAGAGAGCGGGAGGACATAGACATGGAGATAAAGAAAATGCTTGCGCAGAAAGAGGGCAAGGAGCACAGGGAGAGCGCAGGAAAAAGGGAGGGGAGGAAGGCCCCCGATCTGGATCTGAAGGAGGTGGCCGAGGTGGTTGCGCTTCTGAGGCAGCTGGAGAAACAGTACGACACCCTGCGCTCATACATCGAAATCCCCGAGGACGGGGAGGAGGGCAGGATTCCAGTGCAGTTCACCAAGTCCCTGATCCAGTCAACAAGAATAACGCCCACGCTCACAGGCCTGGTGGAGCGGGTTGCAGAGAAGAACAGGGAGCTGCAGAGAGAAATAGCCCGCCTGGAGAAGAGAATAGAGTCGATGGAGGCGGGGGCAAGGGCGGCTGAGGAGGCAGAGCGCGCGCACACGCTGGAGGTGAAGTATCTGCAGGAGTCGATCCGGGGGCTGAACCATGTTGTAGATACTCTGAAGGAAGGGAAGGAGAAGGACAGAAAAAAGCTCTTTGAGGCAGAGAGGGCGCTGGAGGAGCACAAGGGCATGAACAGGGAGCTGTTGCAAAGAAACAAGGCAGTGGGCAGGGAGATAGACGTGCGCGACAAGGAGCTGGAGATCTTGAAAGGAATGGTGGAGGAGAGAGACTCGGCCGAGGCAGACAAGAGCAACAGGGTTGCGCGTCTGGAGCAGGAGCTCAGGCGGGTTTCGAGGGAGATGAGCGTTATGAAAATACAGAACGAGCGGCTGGGCAAGACCGTGCAGATAAGGGACTCGGTGCTTGACGGGTGCAACAAAGAGCTCTCCTCGATGATCAAGAGGCTCGAGAAGATTTCCTGGTCCGAGAGGAGCAAGAGCGAGAGGGTCAAATACCTTCTGATCACGAACCAGAGGCTGGAGCACGAGAACAGGGAGCTCAAGGCGCGCATCTCCGGAGAAGTGGCAAGCGAGAGCGAGGAGGGAATGGAACTGGGGTCTGGGGAGCTGGACGCCATTAAGGGGCCTAGAGAAAGGGAGAGGCCTGCCCCTTCAGGGAAAACAGAGGGCCAGACAGCGCGCAGACAGAAGGCCCTGGCGCCCTACGAGCCTTGGGGAAATAAGCCTGGGGAGCACAGCCATCGAAATGGGCCAGGAGAGAGACCTGCGGGCCCGGGCAGTGATGAGTACAGAAAAGAGCCCAGGGAAGAGGCCAGAGATGGGCTTGAGCGGCAGAGCGAGGCGCGAGGCGGCCTCAGCGAAGAGGCGCCCCTCAAGAAGGAGCTTGGAAAGGAGAAGAGTGCGAGAAATAAAGGCGTCCGTGGAAGAGCAGAGCCAGCAGAGACAAAAGCCCCTGCATTTGAAAAGGCGCTAGAGGAGGAGTCCGCTCCCTCCTCCTCCACAGACGACACGCAGTTCACAGACAAGACCACAACGAGCTTCAGGGAAATGAGAGAAAAGACAGAAGAGATGACAAAGAAGTTCGTGGAGCTGGACTCGCTCCTCCAGGAGATCAAAAAGGGGAACGACGACGAGCTCGACAAGGTCGAGAAGCAAATAGGCAGGTACAGCACGTATCTCGAGGGCAATAGATAGGGACGCGCTTGCTTTGAAATGAATTTATTTAATTCGCGGCAAAAACATTTTATGGATTACGACAGGCTCAGGACGAGGGTAAAGGGAAAGTTCATCAAGGAGTACACAAAGACCATCTTTAGCGAGGAGTACCAGAAGGCCGAGGGCGCGTACAGGAGCCTCAGAAACAAGCTGCGCGGGTTTGAGGAGGAGGTGATGCTCCTCGCAAAGGAAAGCGAGGTCAGCTCGCTCTACAGCACAATTGCCTCGGGGATCTACTCGAAAATCGAGGTCCTCAAGGAAAAAATAAAGAAAGAGAAGGGGCGGGGACAGAAAGAGCCCGCAGACATGTTTAAGGTGCTTGGGGAAAGACTCAGGTCGATGGGCGAGGACTGCTCCGAGGAGATAAGAAGCGACGTGCTGGGGGTCTCCGAGGCCATGGCAGGCGTGTCTAAGGCCAAGGGGAAGATGAAGAGCTATCTTGCCGAATCCCTGGACTCGCTGAAAGAGCTGCACGAGGAGGCCCGGGAAATAGACGCGATGCGGTACGCGCTGATGAGCCTGCGGGTGAAGATAGAGGAAGAAAGGAGGCTGTCGGAGGTAGAGCGCATGCAGAAGGACTTTGAGCGCGGATGCAGGGACATTCTGCAGAGGATGCGGAGGTATCTGGGTGCAAGGCAGCTCCAGGAGGCCACAAGGCGGCTCTCGCAGGTCATGCAGGAGTACTTTGGGGCAGCCTTCGACGCATTCACCCGCGACGAAAAGAGAGAGGAAGACTCTTTAAGTAAATAAGCCCCTTTTTTATGCCGGTTCTGCTAAGCGCCCTTTATTTGGAGGCTTTCCATCCAGCTGGCTCCCTGCGCTGCATCCTCTGGAACTCAAGACAGTTTCTGCGTCTGCCCCGATTGCGATTGTGATCGGAACCCTCTCCGAAAGCTCCTGCTGGGTCTCTGCCAGTGTGGCTCGCGCGGCAGGAAGTCCCCTCCGGAGCACGTGGAGGAGGAAGAAGAACGTTCCGAGGATGGCGGAGCTGCGAGCAGAAAACGGAGGAGAGTACCTGGACTGAAGCACCTCTACGTCGTAAGAGCTCTCGGGGCTGTACTCAATGTGTCCAAACCCCTCTATCTCCACCCCAAGCGTCTCCTGGGATGCGCCTGGTGCCCTGCGCCTCTCGGGGCATCGCTTAAATATGTCGAGGAGCATCTTCCCGTTTGTTATTCCCCCCTCGAGGAAGAGGATCACCGGGGACGTCCCTTTTTCCAGGATGTACTTGCTGTCCTCGATCTTCTTCTCTAGCTCCCTCATCGATATCTGCCTCCTTCTGTTGAAGACGCTTATCTCCGAGAGAGCGCCTCCGCTCTCCACGAGGACCGTGTCTGCAGAGGGGTAGATAACGCGCAGGAGTATCGGGTCCAGAAAAGAGCTGTATGTGTACGCAAGAACCCTTCTCTTTCTGCGGATCTCTTTCTTGTCCTCGCTGAGGGAAAGTGAGAGCCTCATTCCCGCGAAGAGGTGTGTTCCAAAGAAGAGGGAGAGGGTGTACACGAGCGCCCTCGCAAACGCGACCACTCCTGAGAGAGATGCAAGCGGCCCAATACGGATGCGCTCCACGCTCCTGACCAGGGGATTTATTCCTGTGATGCAGTCGCTGAATCTAGAGAACCTCTCCATTGAAAACAAAAAGAATTTACAACTATAAAACAGAAGGCCTCTGTGCCAGAGACCGGGAGCAAGCAAGGACCGAGCACAAAGAGCACCGCCTGCTCTCCATACGCTTTCGGGCAGAGACACATGGCAGAGCAGACATAAAAACGAAAAAGATTTCCCGAGCGCAAAAAAGAGAAATGGCAATCGTGCTGTACAAGGGAGAGAGAAAAGCATATGGAGCGCGCGGAAAGAGGGGCGCGGGGTGCATCGACGGGGCAAGGACCCCCGAGGAGGTGCTTGCAAGGTACACGCTCGAGCAGGTGAGGAGCTGGAAGACGCTTGACCTCTACTACATTCTGGGGTTGAGGAGAGACAGAGACACGGGGCTTTCGCACGCAGAGTTCAAGGACGCGTACAAAAAACAGGCAATGAAGTTCCACCCAGACTCGCTCAAGTCGAGAGGCATCGCTGACGAGGGGCTTTTGTTCATTGCGCTGACCAGGGCTCTGCAGACGCTAGTAGACCCTGTGCGGAAGAAGCTCTATGACTGCTTCAGCTTTGACGAGTCTCTTCCCGAAGACAGGGAATACGAGGCAGATGAGTTCTTCGAGGTCTTTGCAGAGGTGTTTGAGAGGAACTCGTGCTTCAGCGCCAAGAAGAACACCCCTTCGCTGGGAGCGCCGTCGGGCTCTGCGGAGGAGGTACGCCTGTTCTACAAGTTCTGGCAGGCATTTGAGTCCACGCGGTCCTTCGACTTCATCTGCGAGGACGAAGACTGCTCGAACAGGGAAAGCAGGAGGTACATTGCAAGGCAGAACAAGCAGGCCACAGAGGAGCGGAAGGCAGACGAAAATTCAAGAATCAGGAGGCTTGTTTCCCTTGCCATTAAAAATGATCCCAGGATTGCCAGAAAACAGGCAAACAAGGAAAACGACCTGCACCAGATCACTGCAGACGAGGACGGGTGGACCAGGCAGGAGCTTACGCTTGTGAAGAAGCTTGCCCAGGCCTTTCCGCCCTCAAGCAAAAATAGAATCGACCAGATACACGCGTCGCTTGGGAAGACGGGGTCCAGGAAGACGAAGAGAGAAATTTTGGGGAGGCTCGTAAAAATAGACCTGGAGCTGAGGACGCAGAAGGCCAAGACAAAAAGATAGAAGTAAAGACCTGCCGCGCTCTTTTATTCACATTTGCCCGCCGTCTTGCCCGCCTCTAGAGGTGCGGGCCCGTGCGCCGCACTCCTAGTGTGTGCCGTCGATGAGGTTGGACCTCCTGGATATCACTGCCTGCTTCTGCTCGGCTCTCTGCAGGTCCACGTTCGGGGTTTCGAACTTCGGGTGCCCATAGGGACACTTCTGGCCCAGCGCGCAGAACCCTGCCTCGTAGTTGAAGCACATCCTCTTTTTGTAGTGCCTGTTCCTGCACGCGGGCCCGTGCTTGCAGAAGCCCCTGTTGTACCAGATGCACTCCTTGCTCTTGCTGTTTGGATCGATGTGCAGGAAGAGGCATTCCGGGTTGCTGCACTCCCCATACTTCGAGTAGAACCAGCACTCAGGCATCTTCCGGAGGTCGTACTCGTGCAGAAACTCGCACAGGTCTCCTTTTTTGCAGAGCCCGCGCAGCCAGTGCTTGCACACAATGGCGTTGTCCTGCCTCTTCTTGGACTTGTCCACCTCCTTCAGCCCCAGCTGGCTCCGTATGAACGGGTCGAAGTCAAACTTTATTCCTTGGGACATGCCAAAGTTTTTCCTCGCGCTTTAAATCCCGCGCAATATTTTTTGGTTTCCGCAGGAACGAGAAGAGTGTTTTTCTGCATGCAGAGTTCCCTCACCCCCGCCTCTGCCGGCCAAGACAAATGTTTTTAGTTGAGAGCCCTTTTATTTTAATTTTGTGGAGATTTTCTATTTCTATGAAGAGAGACAGTGACGAAGGCAGCGATACTTCGACTGATTTGCAGAACACCTCGGGGAGCTCCACAGACTCGTTTGAAAGCCTGGAGGAGAGCGAGGAGCTGACCAGGAAAAGAAGCAGCCGCGGCAGGCCGCGGAAGGACTCTGGGGAGTACCTGTACCCCGAGGGAGGCAGGCCTGTGTCCCGTGCAGGGAGCTCTGGGCCTCTTTTTTCCAGAGAGATAGAGCAGCATCTCGAGAAGATGGAGGAGCACGAAGGCTCCCTGGAAGAGACGCCGCTGACTGTGGCGGGCGCGGAGAAAAAGAGAGAAAACGAAGATGTCACCACCGGCGAGGCCATCAGAGGAGGAGTGGTCATGCTTCCGCTCAGCCCGTTTCTGAAGCCGAAGATCCACCTGCCCATCACTGCACAGCCTGTGCAGGCTGCAGACCCTTTGCAGATATCAGTGAAAAAGCAGCAGCTCATCAGCAAGCAGAAGTACATCAACAGGGGGCTGCTGAGCACGCTGCATTACCAGATGTACATAAACAACCTGGCAACGCTGAACAGAATGGGCATCGGGGAAAGGCGCAAGGCCTCCAGCAAAAGGATGGACCTCGAGGAGGCGGAGGAGCAGAGGAAGCAGGAGGAGGAAAACAGCGAAGAGGAGGCGGCAGAAGAGCTGCGGAGGAAGCCGAGGAGGCGAGCGTCCCAAAGAGAGGCCAAGGTTTCCGCGGAGGAGGAGACCGACGAGGAGGAGGAAGAGGAGGAAGACCCCATAGAGAGGCTTCTTGGGCACGACAGGGACGAGGACGTCTTCTACGTCAAGTATCGCGGAAAGTCGTATCTGCACTGCGACTGGGTGGGGAGAAACGTGCTCACAGCCACCAAGATGGGCGAGATGCGGGTGAAGAGGTTCCTCAAGGGGCGGGCAGAGAAGAACGAGGGGGAGCCCACGGAGGAGTACTTCGACCCGGACTTCCTTGCCGTGGAGCGCGTGATTGCGGAGGAAGACGAGGAGGCAGATCCCGGCGAGGGCTCGGGCCTCGTAAGGAGGAAGGTTTATCTCATCAAGTGGAGGAAGCTTCCCTACGAGTCCTCTACCTTCGAGTATTACGACCATGTCTGCGACTGCGAGAACTTTGAGGAGGCGCACGGGGACTTTGTTCAGAGGCAGCAGAAGGCGCAGATGCCCACACACGCGCTCTCCTGGAGGCCTTCCAGGGACAAGATATCTGCCACGCCCCACATATTCAAGGGCGGGCGCGAGCTGCGGGGGTACCAGAGAGAAGGGGTGGGCTGGCTGCTGAACAAGTGGATGTTTAGGCAGAGCTGCATCCTTGCAGACGAAATGGGCCTGGGGAAGACCATCCAGAGCGTGGCGCTTATCGACAACATCATAACCCTCTGCGGGCAGAGAAGGCCTGCGCTGGTAGTTGTCCTCCTCACCACTCTTTCGCAGTGGGAGCGGGAGTTTACTGCGTGGACCGACCTGCGCGTGCTCGTGTACAAAGGGTCTCTTCCCGCGCGGGAAACCATGTTCGACTTCGAGTTCCGGAAGAAGGAGGGGCGCTTCTCTTCGACGTGCTGCTCACCACGTACGAAATGATAATTGCGGGGATAGAGCACCTCTCAAGCATTTCTTTCGGGGTGAGCGTGTTTGACGAGGCGCACAGGCTGAAGAACAGCAACAGCAAGGCCACGCAGATGCTGCGGCAGATAGAGATCGACCACAAGGTGCTGCTGAGCGGCACGCCTCTCCAAAACAACCTTGGCGAGCTCTGGGCCCTCCTCAATCTGATAGAGCCAGACAGGTTCCCCTCGCTCAAGGACTTCCTCGGCACGTACAAGCTCGAGAAGGAGGCAGATGTGGAGCGGCTGCAGCTGCTCCTCAAGCCAATCATGCTCAGGAGAATGAAGGACGACGTCGAGAGCATCCCCGTCAAGGAGGAGACGATTGTCGAGGTCGAGCTCACCACGATCCAGAAAAGGTTCTACAGGGCAATCCTCGAGAGAAACCTCGAGTTTCTTACTGCAGGGGGCGCTTCTGCCCCAAACCTCCTGAACGTGATGATGGAGCTCAGGAAGTGCTGCATCCATCCGTACCTGATTTCCGGGGCAGAGGAGCAAATCCTGGTCGAGAACGGGTACAACTATCTTGCGGGCAGAACGGAAGAGCACACGCCCTACAACGAGCAGACAGTGGACACATACTTCCGGATCCTGACCCAGAGCAGCGGGAAGCTCGTGTTTCTCGACAAGCTCCTGGCAAAGCTCTACGGGTCGCACAAGGTGCTGGTCTTCAGCCAGATGACGCGGTGCCTCGACCTGCTTGGCGAGTTCCTGCACCACAGGAAGTACGCCTACGAGAGAATAGACGGCGGCGTGCGGGGAGACCTGCGGCAGGCAGCCATCGACAGGTTCAGCACAGACCCTGACTCGTTTGTCTTCCTGCTGTGCACGCGGGCAGGGGGCGTGGGAATCAACCTCACTGCCGCAGATACCGTGGTCATCTTCGACTCGGACTGGAACCCCCAGAACGATCTGCAGGCCCAGGCAAGGTGCCACAGGATTGGGCAGACGTCTGAGGTCAAGATATACAGGCTGATCACGCGGAACACATACGAAAGACAAATGTTTGACAAGGCAAGCCTCAAGCTGGGGCTGGACCGCGCCGTCCTGCACAAGGACAAGGACGCGTCCGGCTCCCAGCGGCGGGGGCGCGTGGAGTCTCTCCTGAAGAAGGGCGCGTACGGGGTGCTGATGGAGGCAGACGAGGTGAACGAGAAGTTCTGCGAGGAGAACATCGACCAGATCCTCGAGGGGCGCACCCGCGTTGTGCGCCAGGCAGACCAGAGCGGGAATGTCTTCAGCAAGGCAAGCTTCCAGGTCGAAGAGGAGATCGACGACCCAGACTTCTGGGAAAACCTGCTTGTAAGAAGGAAGGCTGCCGACGTGGAGAGCAGGCTGCGCAGGCAGATGCGGAAGATCGTCAAGGAGGGCGCCATGGCCAGAGAAGAGGAGGCAGAGAAGCTCTCCGCAAGCAAGAGCGCTGTAGACCTGCAGAGGAGGGTGGCGCTGGCCCTCGAGGTCAGAGGCGCTGTTGCTGTGCTGGAAGAGCTCCCAGGCGCGCTCGACACGGTCAAGTCTGTGCTCAAGGCTGCCCTGGCTCTCGTAGAGGGCGAGAAGGCGCGCAAGGATCTTGAGATGGGGCTCGAGTGGTGCAAGGACGGCTCTGTTTCCATAGACAAGTCGCTCTTCTCAGGCATCGACGCCAAGAGGCTGCTGCTCAGGTCGCAGCTGGTGGAGCTCCTCAAGGGGTACGAGGCGGCTGCCGACAGCGTCGAGGTTGACTGGAAGCAGTGGTCGAGGAAAAACGACGAGGTCATTGTGGCAGAGACCCGGAGGAACGGGTACGGGCTCTACAAAATAAATGTCGACGAGAAGGAGCGGGTGGGTCTTCTGAAGAGCGAGAAGGGGAAGGAGCTTGCTGTCTACAAGGGGCGCACGGCAGAGGAGCTGAACTCGAGGATCAGGAAGATTGTCCTCGCCATCAACAGGAGGGAGGAGGCCGAGCAGGAGGAGGTGAGTGTCTCCTCTGCAATACAGATGTTTGGAAGGCCAACTGCAAGAAACAGAGAGAACATCATCAAGATGTTCCGCGGAAGGAACATTATCTCCGAGATGACCAACACCATAGAGTCTGTAGAGTCAAACATGAAGAAGAGGCTGACAAGGAGAGGCGGGTTTGACGTGGAGCTTGCCAGGGTGCTTATCACGCGAATTTCGCTCTTCGACCGGCTTGCCTCTCTGGGAGAGGACCAGGTCCCGAGCCTGAGGAAAGGGCCTGGGCTGCCGCGGGGATGGAGCAGAGAGAAGGACGTGCTTATGGTCGACATGATGCTCTCGGAGGGCATAGGCAAGGCTCTTACAGAAAGCTTTGGAATCAGCGAAGATGCGGTTATGAAGCGGGCCGAGGCTCTTCTGAGGAATGTGCCAAGCAAGAACGAAGACGGCTCCGTGGCAGAAGCAGTAAAATAATAAACGGGAAGACGCTAGCAAGCAGTGTAGCTTTGGCTTCTGTAGCAGAAGTCTTTGATATCTTTGGCTCTCGAGGCAGAGCAGAGGCTATCCTGCGAGGCGGCCGCTTCTCTTCTGGAGGGAAGTGCTTCTGCAGGCCTATTTGGGCGCTGTCTCACGCTCCGTGCCTCCTCGGCGGATTTGCACCAATAGAAGCCAATTGCTGCAGGGACGACCCAAGGGCCTTTCGGGGTCGTATACAAAGCTCCCATTAGAAAGAGACTTGCAGTCCAACATAGGCGCGTAGAACGCTTGTAAAAGGGCGCTCATAAATACAAGAGAATTTATTTATCTCTCTGTTGCGCTCAAACAGCCCGCCTTTCATGGAACTCCCGAGTGCACGTGCCCACGCCAGTTTCCCGGCTCTCTGCCGGCCTGGTGTCTGCAGCCCGGGCCAGCTCGGTCGAGACGTAGGTGTGGTCTGACAGCGCACACAGCTCCGTGTCTATTTCATTAAAGAGCCTGATGATCTCGTCTTTCTCCACAAACCCGTCGTTCCTAGATACCTTTCCCTCAAACTCGCTGTGAAGGGCCTTCCTCTCCTCGGCCTTTATCGCTGCCTTCTCCTCCTTTACCTGTTCCAGCGCTCTCCTCTGCCTCACCGCCTTCAGGTTGTCGTAGCGTCTCTCTCTCACGCGCTCCCTGATCAGCTTCTCCATCTCCCGCACGTGTTCCTCGGTCCACTTGCACGCCATCTTGTTCCTGGCAAACTCGAGGGGCTCTGCTGCCTGCTCCTCGTCCTGAGACTCATGCTCTTGCCCGGCCCTTGCGTCCTTCCCGCTCTCGGTCCCCGTCTTGGCCAGCCTCCTCCTTTTTGGGCAGCCCACCTCCCTTGCTGTAAGGAGAGAGTTCTTCGGCCTGCCCACTGCAGTCACTTCTCCCTTCTCGTACCACTTGCTTCCCGAAACAAGCTGCGCCTCTATCTCCTCAATGGCTCTTTCCCTCTCTGCTCTCTCCAGATCCTGCTTTGCCACGTGCATTGAAAAAATTTTCCTTTCTCAGATCTTCTTCTCAAGCTTCTTCAGCGTGTCAATTGCTGCCTCGTCCAGGAGATCGCTGTCCGACTCAAATCCCCCTTCGAGATAGTCCCTGATGGTCTCCCTGTCCTCTGTGTCCTCGTCTTCTGTGCCCGAGTCTGCCCCGCTCGTCTGGCTTGCGTCGCTTGGGTCATCCACCACGTCTGCGGCGGCCTCCTCTCCGCTCTCTTTGCTGCTCTCGGACTCTTCCTCGCCTTCCGTGCCGCAAATCTCCGTGCTTGATTCCAGCTCCGGCTCTGACGGTAGCTCTTCTCTGGCAGTGCTGCTGGAGACGGCAAGAAACTCTTTTGCCTCTTCAATGGCTATGTCTGTTGGCGTCTTTATCTGGTAGTATACCTGCTCTGGCGTGAAACCCTTCACATATATCTTTGGCTGGGCCCGCCTCATCTTCGGGCCCTTCTCTGCCCAGCTTTCGTACTCCTCCGCTATTTCCCTCAAGTATTTTTCGTCCAGCCTCCCCATCCAAATTTTTGCTTCCCGTCTGCTTTTTAGTTTTTATTTTCTCTGCCCCAGCATGTCAAAGGTCTTGAGGAAGCAGAGGCTGTTGAGGGCGCACAACAGGCCGAACAAAATGGCCAAGAAGGGGGCTGCAAAGTATCCTGCGCCCGCAGATGGGGCTGAGAACGTCAAAGAGGGAGTCGTGAAGGAAATTGTCCACGAGCAGGGCAGAGGAGCGCCCCTTGCATTCGTTGTGGTTCCCAGCAGCAACCCGCAGGAAAAGCAGCAGAAGATCGTGATGGTTGCTGTGGAGGGGGTGTACACCGGAAAGACCGTGCTGCTTGGCGACTCTGTTCCCCTCGAAGTCGGGAACATGATGAAGCTCAAGAACATTCCCGAGGGAACAACTGTCTGTGCAATAGAGAGGGCTCCCGGGGATGGGGGGTCCCTGGCCAAGAGCAGCGGCTCGTACGTCACGGTTGTTGGGCACAACCCAGACAAAAACGAGACCAGGGTCAAGCTTCCGAGCGGAGTGAAGAAGGGGCTGAGCGGCGAGTGCAGAGCGGTCGTTGGGATCGTTGCTGGAGGAGGGAGGAACGAAAAGCCTCTGCTGAAAGCAGGCAGAGCATACTACAAGCAGAAGGCCAAGGGAAAGCTGAAGAACTGGCCAAGAGTCAGGGGAGTCGCCATGAACCCTGTAGACCATCTGCACGGCGGAGGCAACCACCAGCACATCGGAAAGTCTTCCTGTGTGGCCAGGATTGCGTCCTACGGGCAAAAGGTGGGGCAGATCGCAGCCAGGCGAACCGGGCGCGGGAGAACCAAGCAGAGGTTTGAATAAATATAAGCGTTTGCTCTTTGCCTCAAATTTTGTTTGATGCGCGAGAAGAAGGAAAGGGAGAATCTGGAGGCCATTGACAGGCAGGTACGCACCCTCAAGGAGATTTCCATGACTCTGCAGAAGCAGATCGAGGAGGACGGCAGGGATCTCGAGTTTGGCGCCCGGGAGGCACGCTCTCTGCTTGCGAGGGCCCGTATAATCACGAACAGGGTTAGGAACACCACCACTGGGGGGTTCAGCCTCATGCTGTGGATGGCAGCCGTTTTCGTTGTTTTTGTCGTCCTCTACTACCTCCTGCTCTGACAGGCTAGCTGCCGAATAAACTGATAGAGAACAGGATACTTTACTTTAGCTCTCTGCCGCTGCAGGCCTCCCCACAGCTCGGCTCTGCTAGGCAGCCTTCCCGGCTAGCGCGACCATGCCTTGTACACAGCATTGCTGAGGGCCCGGACAACCTTCTTCAGGTCGTCGCAGGTCTTTCTCTTGACCGACACAAGGAAGTATGTTTGCTCCCCAATCCTCCTTGCACACAGCACGCCGTGCTGCCTGCCGCCCTTGCTGACTCTCTGCTCAAGGTACCCGCACTTGTTGTTCTCGAGGAAGCTCACGATGTTCCTTATGGTTTTGTCTGGATGCTCTTCGAAGTCAAACACGATTTTGTTGAGCGTTGCCAGGCCTTTTACGTACGAGTACCTGAACACAGTTCCTTCTATGTTCCCTGCCTTCACGCATGCGGCTATTTCCACCTGGCCCTTTTTCTCGTCTGCGTCCTCTTCCCTCTCCTCGCAGCGCTCCTCCACAAGCTGGATGTCTGGGGCGTCTTTGCACGAAACGGGATCTGAGGAGAAGTCGTATGTGAGAAATGCCTTGGGGTTCTTGAAGAGAAACGGAGCAACTTCCCCAAACTTCTTTGTGTCAAAGGGCCTGCCTTCCCTGACCAATGCTTCGTCAGGAATGTAGAACAGCGTGTACACCGTGCCCCCTGACTGCAGGCCCCGCTGGATGTTGTACACAGGAACCGTGCCAATTGTTATAGACTCGAGCGTCAGGTCCTGCAGGAACCTATCGATGACCGCCATGGTTGCGGGCTTCTCCTCAGAGGCGTCTTCCAGGCGCACAGGGTCTTCCTGCAGCTCTTGCCGTTGTAGAAGAAAGACCACCGGTCTTTGTTCTTAAATGGATTAATAGCTTATTGTTGAAAACCGTGCACAGCTCGAGGAGGTAAGGATGCATGCGATACATGCTGCTCTTCCATATCTCGCACATCTCTTCCCAGGGGACCACTTTCTTTCTGTTCACCAGGTCGTACGGAGCCAGCTTTGCTGCCTCCAGGAGCCTAGGCCCCTCTTCCGCAGGCTCTTGCTGCCCAGCGCTCTCCGGCTCCGCTGTTTTCCCAAGCTCCATCTTCAAAATAATTTCCAGGAGCATTTTATTTCGGAGGCACCTTTCGTGCCGATCCTGGCGCAGGCTTGAAGTGGGAGGAACGGGTAGGGAAAGGGAGACGTGTCTCCAAGTTCTTCTCTTTAAATGCATGCTTTATTGAGATAAGGGCTCATAAAAGCTGCTGGACAGGCAGTGCCGGGGCCCTGCAGAAAGCTGCTGCGAGAATTCGAGAGAACGGAATTAGAAAGCCCCGCACACTTCCTCTGCGCCCTATGCCAGGTGTACCTCTTATTGCCAATACATGAAGTCGTATGCTTGATTTTGAGGATCTGCCTGTGGATTGGCCTTGGGCTGCTTTTTCGCTTTATCTTTGGGTTTTGCAGCCTTAGCAGGCTCTGCAGGCTTGGCAGGCTCCGCAGGCTTGGCAGCATCCGACTTCTGCCAGGGCCACGACCAGGCCTGGACAGAAGATGCACAGAGCATGAATACGACTCCAAGCGCAAGTAGCAGGGTCTTTCCTCTCATGTGTTCTCTCCTCTGGATATGCTCCTTATATACCTTTATTCTTGGCTACAGCCATGATTCTCCACTCCTTATTTCACCCTTATTTCTCGATTGGTGGCACCTGAATCCACCCTGACGGGCGCCTTTTCTGGATACATAATTGGCAAGCTGCCTTACAACGCTGCACCCTTGCCTTTTGTGCTCCGCACTGGAAAGACCATCTAGCCACGCTGTGAGAGCTCGAAAATCTACACGCGCCAAGCGCTGCACATGGATGGACCTGCTTTGTCTGCCGGCTGGCTGTCTGTGAGGCCTGCTTTTTGGATTGGGAAATATAGCGGAGCGCAGCTGGGGCCCCAGAGCTCAGAACAGGCAGTGCTTAGTTTCAAAAGTCTTAGGCGGCTTCCAGAAAGAAGATTAGCGCGCGTCAATTGTCAGGCATTTTTATTACAAAGATTTTATGGAAGATATCCCTGAGAGACACCGGCCACGCACAGACAATGTCCGGCGGGCGCAAACAGGTCCTACACGAACCTTTTCTGCCAAAAAAAGGCAGAGGGCCCTAAGCTTAGAGCTTGCTTTCTGCATGACGCATCGTGGGCCCTCACATGAAAATTGCTTAAAGTAAAAGCCAGGACTCGCGGCGGTCTCAAGCCTCAGGCCTTCCCAGCGAAGAAGTATTTGTCCATTTGGAGCATGCCCCAGCTCCATATAGAGGTATAGACGAGGGACCTGGCAGCAAGCTTCTTCGAGTTTGCCTTCTGCTCGCCGGGGCGCATGTTGCGAGAGCCGAAAAAAGCTGGTCCTGCCATATTGAGAACTGCCTTTCCTTAAAAGGAATGCCTTTTTGCGATGTTTTTGGCAATTCTCTTTTGAGCATGTCCTTTCGCGGAGCGTATGTTTTTGCAAGAATCATGACGGGTTGCACTGCCCTCTCCGCACACGGGCGGGGGAAGGCTACGCTAGAAGATCTATGCGCCAGTTCTCTAAGGATCTCAGGAAAATAAAACTCTTTTCTGCAGGGATAAGTGCCCCTGGACAACAAGGGCTACTTCCAAAGTGAAAGTCTCTGCAGCCTGCAAAGATAGGTCTCTGCGGCCGGAGTGTGATAGGTGCATTTTCCTTCGGCGAGGCGGATCTGACCAGTCAGTTGGCTGCAAGAGGCCTGTTCGTGGGATCAAGGGTGCGGCTCTCTTCCTGCCCTTTTCCACCCCGCCTCGCGCCTTTCCCACGGCCACTCGCCGGCCTGCAAGGCTCCGCGCAGGAGCTCTGGAAGGGCCTCTGCTTCCAGCAATGCACATCTTTAAAACTTCTCTCATTTACCCAATTTGGACAATCTTTTTAAGGAAATGTCCTGGACGTGGCTCTGCTGTCCAGCGATCAGAGCCCGCTACCAGAGCGAGGCGCACTGCAAGGGACCAGGCGGCTGTGCACAGAGAGCTGGAGATCGGGTTCTTTGGGAGGGCCTCGCTGCGCCCTCAAGCAAAAGTCTAGAAAAAGGTTTTTGCTTCCTGCAGCATAAGGGACAGGAAAGGCGAAGAAGCTGCAGAAAAGAAGCTCTCGGAGATAGGGAGAGGACGCGCCGTTAAAAACATATTGGAAATCTAATCAGCCGATTCTGTCTTATACGTCAGTGCAAGTTCTTAAATAAAAATTTAAGCAGAACAATATCAAGTACCACGCTTCGACAGATGGAAAGTAGTAACCACCGGAAAACAAAGCACAACTTGCAAGGAGCCGGGCCCGACAAAGCTCTCCATCTCCAAAATAAGAGGCGCGCCGGCTGCGCTCTGGGCAAAAGAAGGCTTCCTGTGGAGCAGAGAGATGGAGGACAGCTGGCTGAGCGCAGCATTGAGAAAACGCTGCAGAAAAACAGCAGCGAGACAAGGAAGCTGCTCGAAATTGCGCATGTGTGCTACCGAGAGATGCTCAGAAAAGGAAGCGAGCGTGACGTGGCCCTTGGGCTGAAGAGATATATCATGGCTCTGGATCGCCTCAAGAAAAGCTTCTACTCCATGCGGGATGTTGCAGAGTATGCAGAGAGCGTGCGAGCCTGCCGGTGCGGCAGAGAGCCTTCTGCAGAGATTGTGGAGAAGATCGAGGCAATGAGCCTGGAGCGAAGCGAAGAGTTCCGTTTCTACGGGGTGTGCAGCACGGACATGCTGGAGGAGATTGGGAGGCTGCTATCGAAAAAAGCATGCAGCTCGCCCCCGTGCAAAGAAAAGTTCTCGGGCGCTCTCCAGAAGAAAGTGGCAGCCGTGGCCAAGGACATTGAGAAGACGAAGGCAGCTGTGCGGCGTCTCGAGGAAGAGCTGGCCGACCTGAAGTCCGGCGTGCTGGAGGCGCCCCTGGGAATACTGGATGCAGCTGCCAGGCAGGTCCTTGCAGACAAGAAGGCTGTGCCCGCGTTTGTAGACATTTTCGACATGGTTGGGGTTTCGGAGGCGATCCACTCTGCAAACCTGTGGTACAGCGAATCTGTCCTCTGCTCTGGAATAGAGGCCTGCTGCACGTGGCTGTACGTGGTGTTTGCAGCTCTCGACATCCGCATGCAGATCATTTCCTTCGACCTCGCATACCGGGAGTGCAGGCTCGGGCGCAAGTCTGGGGGAAGCTTTGTCGTCAACGAGCTCTATCCAGAGGCCCTCTCCTGCACAGGCCTTCTTGTCGACGGATATGTCCTTGGGTCTCCCACAAGCATCGCTCTTTGCATTGACAAGTTTTCAGGGAGAGCCTGCAGCTCCAGGAGGCAGGCCCTGGAGTATGCTCCTCTTGTGTTCAGGTGGGAGAGGCTTTCCGTGACTGTGGAGGGCTCAAGCGCATGGAAAGGCCCCTTTGGCACAGAGTACCTGCTTGCCTCCTGCACAAGCAAGCTGAAGTGGAACATTTCTGGGGGAGTCTCTGAGGGCGTCTTTGGCATGGTCGCCAAGGCAAGGGCCAGGGAGCTGATGATATACAACGACTCTGAGGGTAGCGAGGCAAACATGCAGTCCTTTTTGGGGAAGGCCTTGGCCCTGAAAAAAGACCCTTCCCTTGCAGGGAAGGGTCTCTTTCACACAACACAGCTCTTGGTGCTCATTGACCACAGCATCTGGAAAATGGACACAGATGCATTTCTTCCACTGAAGGCCTTCAAGAACCTGCAGCTTCTGAAGATGTATAGTTGCCTGGAAGGAGCTGCAAAGATAGAAGCAAAAGAAAACTCCCCGGCCTCTAGGAGCGCAGTCGGAGAAAACCCCTTTTTCCTGTCCATGCTCCTGGACGGGCACTTCCAGAAGATGAGGGAGGTTGTCCTGTACAACATCCCAATTGCTAACGAGGAGGCGGAGCGCCTCGCTGCGCTGGGATTCGAGGTGTGCAGAGGACTCCGCTTGGAGATAGAGACGCTCCAGAGCGTCTTTCTTCTGGACAGCGCTCTTCAAACGAAGTGCGGATCAGGTACCTAGGCCCAGTTCCTGCCCACGTTTATGTCGCCTCCAGGAAGGAGTACTGCGCCACGCTGAGCTCTCTTGCCGGAAGCTCCGTCGTGATAACAGAGACCGCAGGCATTCCTGTCTGGTACGAAAGCCTCCAGGAGACACAGAGCGCTTCCACTGGGCATGCGCGAGAGGTGCAAAGCGTCAAAAACATATACTTCAACACATTTCTCTCGTGTGTCTGCCCAGAGGAGCCTCATGTCCGCCGCTCACTCGAGTTTGTTTGCCTGTTTTGCCACAGCGCAGGAGACCTCACCGTGATTCTTACCTGCGGGCACTCCATCCACAAAGACTGCCTGGACATTTGGATACAAAAGAATGGAAGAGACTGCCTTGTATGTAAAGAGAAGCTCCCTGTCAAAAAAGGATGGCTCTTCCTGGATAATAAGCGAGTGTATTTGCCCCAAGAATAAAAACGTTCCCGGCAGCCCTCTCTCACGGCGTCTGGCCCAAGTGCTTTGCGGCACCTAAAGAAAAAAGCACCCCGTCAGGGACTCGAACCCTGGGCCCTTAGGTTAAAAGCCTAATGCTCTACCGGCTGAGCTAACGGGGTCTGCCTCCCATGGAGGGTACACCCTGAGGACAGTGCGATGTGGCCCCAAGAAAAAAAGTACGGCACCCTGCGTTCCCACGCGGTCTCCCATCGCAGTACTGACAAGGCTGTCACAGGCCTAACTTCGGAGATCGAACGGGATCCGGTGCTTATCTGTGCATATGGCCGTACGGCTCTGCAGAGGGCTCCGGCTTAGATTCTGTGCCTTCTCTGCCCATACAATTTCTGCATCCGCCCGCGGAAGGGGCAATGAGCGGATTGGCCCCCGCGCCTTTATGGGGAGCGCGAGGAAGGGGGGAATGGAGGTCTTTGCGCAGCAGCCGCACCCTGTCGAAGAGACGCTTTCCAGGCATGCAAGGCAGCGTAGAGCGTCAGGGGCCGTAACCAAGTCTGTCGGGTCCTCGCTTCTCAGGACCATATTCCTCATCACCCTTGGCATCCTCTTTATCTTCCTATCAAACGTGTTTGTGGTGGCATGGCTGGTGTGCAGTGCAGGCGGGATGCATCCGCGGGTAGGCTCTGAAAGAACCCTCCACTCCGGGAGGAAAGCGGCAGAAACATAAAAGACCACGAATACCTGCGTTTATCTTCTCCTAAGGGCATAGTCTAGCACGGCATACTGCTCCAGCGAGAAGTTCTTGAGCGTTCTTTCTGGGAGCGCTCTTCTGCCGGAGAGGCCTATGGCAGCAGCCGGGTTTCCCCACTCCTGCAAAAAGCTCCTCCTGAGAAGGCCCCCCTTCTTCCCTGCCGCGAGCATCTCGGAGACCTTGTACTTCTTCCTGGACCGCCTCTTCCTCTGGATTTTTCCCAGCGGGGCTCTTCCTGCCCCGTAGAAGATACCCTTGTACCGCGACCCCACGCTGCTCCGAGGGTTTCCTACGAATGCAGCTTTTTCCCACTGCGGAAGCCGCCAGGCGCTCTGAGGAAGAGCTGCTTCGTTGTGGAAAGAGTACTTCTTCATCAGGGTAGAGCCAAGCATGCCCCTCGCATACCCGAACCTGTTGTCCTTGTGGAACCTCAGGTTGATCCACTTTCCAGAGCCAGGCTCTACAGAAAACACCACGTTTGGGGTCTTAACCTGCAGCACATTCTGGGCTCGCTTTGCGCTGAGCACGCCTCCCGGATTCACAACCTGGATGTGCTCGCCCACCATGCTTGTCATGCAGGACCCCGGTAGTATCTTTGGAAGCCCCTTCCTCGAGGCGTATATAAATGCCTCCCTGTACTTTGTCCCCCTCTTCACAGGATCTTCCCTGTACACCCGCACTGCCAGGCTGGATATTTTCCCGTCCTCGGCCTCCGCGTTGATCGCCACGAACGGGTCTGTGTAGACCACGTACGAGCCGTCCTTGGGCATTTTAACCACCTCCCCGCAAAAGTCGTAGATCCTGTTCCCGGTCCACCTGCACCTGGACCTGTAATACGTTTTCTTGTACGGGTCCTGCAGGAGAGTCTTTGGCTTCCTGCCCTCGCTTAGATACTTGTGTATGGCTCTCCCCACCTTTTTCCAGGTAATTCTGTCTATTTTCTGCTTGGCGCTCCTCCCCATCGAGCTCCGCATCCTCGGCCTAGTCATCAGCATGTAGAGGGCGCTTGCCACGGCGCCCGCACTGTGATAGGGAACAACCACCCCGTACTTCGTGTATGTGATGGCGTCCTTCTGCTTCCGGGAAGTTGCTCCCGAGCTTCCCTCAGGAACCCTTGTTCTGAGCCCAAGCAGCTCTCCCGACATCCCAAATGGAGTGGCAATCACGGGAAGGCCGCAGGACATTGCAAATGTGAGGGTTCCCGAAGTGGGGACCTCTCCCTGGAAAGGAGCCAAAAACACATCCGCGAGGAGGTGCTCTTGCGTGAGCTCTTCAACCGTCGTGAATCTGCAGTCCCAGTGGAAGTGACTGCTGAGCCCCTTCTTCTCCACAAGATTGGTGACAAACCTGTGGTGCTCGCCATTTGTGTTGTCCCTTCCCACAATCCGCAGCTCGATGTTGCCCAGCAGCCCTCTCTTCTTCAGGATCTCAAGAGCCTTCACAGCCACCACAGTCCCCTTCTCTATCTTCATGATGCCGCTCATCAGCACAACGAACTTGCTCCTGTCTTTGCTTCGCTTCGCTCGCCCCCGCGCGGTTTTCACGCCGTGCGGAAGTAGAGGATCTTTGCGTCTTTGACCCCGTATGCGTGCCGGAGAGATTTCTTTACTTTCCATCCAAGCGCCACCAGCCCGTCCGAGTACGCCTCCAGCTTCTTGTAGTCGACCCTCCTGGCCATGTCCGGGTAGGGCAGCCCCGTGTGTATGAAAACATACGTCCGCACAGAGGGAGAAATTCTCCTCAGAAAGGGAATAAAGTCCCTGTAGTCGTGCATGAGCCCGTTCTCGTGCTGGACAATGAGCACGTCGAAGCGCCCTTTGTTTATCTCTCCTGCAACCCTTGCAAGGATGCTTTTTTCTCGCCCCTTTGTGAGCTCCACCTGCCGGACACTGATGTCCTCTATCGCTGGCGGACGCGAAAGGTGCGCGCTCTTGGCTGTGGAGTACACGCACACCTCTACGTTCCCAGGAGACGCCTGCACGATACTCTCAGACATGTTCCTTGTGAACTCTGCTATTCCGCAGTTTGTTCGAGGATAAGTCGAGATAACAGCTATTTTGAGCTTTCTTTCTTTGGGACCGCCTGAAAGGACAGGCTCAGGCACAGCAGTAGCGTCCAGGCAGCCCGCATCCGCGCTATCATTTGCGCACCTTAAGCAAGCGGGGATTAATTCCTGGCGCTTCCTCTTTAGGAATGATTTTGTTGTGGAGCCGCCTTCCGGTGCAGCATCTGGAACAGGGGAAAGGCTTCTGCCGGTCCGGGCCGTCTTTCAGCCCTATCTAGAAAGATTTGCCAATCTATCTCTATTCTTGCAAATGAAAAAAACGGTATAAATGGCACAAGGGCTGCCAAGGAATGGAAAGGAGAGGCGCAGTGCCTGAGATTCTTGTGCTGGTGCTCCTCGGGATAGCGGGCGCTACGACGCTCGACCGCAAGTGGCAGGCATTCGACGTGAGCCTCTACAACCTCTACGAAGTTCCGAGGCTTGGGCATTTCTACGTCGACAAGGTCACCTACGACTCCACAAAGAAGCAGCTTGCGCACGGGGTGTACTGGGAGGAGAACATCGGGAACCTGATTGAGGCAAACGCAGAAAAGGGCTCGACTGTCGTGGACGCAGGGTCGCACATCGGGCTGCACACAGTGAGGATGTCCAGGGCTGTTGGGCCCTCAGGGAAGGTGTACTCGTTCGAGCCCCAGAAGAAGCTCAACAGAGAGCAGCAAGAAAACCTGAGGATAAACGGCGCGGAAAACGTGTCTCTCTACAGACTGGCTCTCGGCAACAAAGAAGAAGACGTGGAAATGTGTCCGTACAACGCCGACAACGAGGGCGGGCAGCTTGTTGGCAAGGGCGGAGACCAGGTGCGGATGGTGACTCTTGACAGCTTCAGCCTCAAGAACGTGTCTCTGATCAAGGCCGATGTGGAGTACTACGAATACCTTTTGTTCAAGGGAGCGGAAAAAACAATCAAGGAAAGCTGGCCTGTAATCATCTTCGAGATGATTCCTGGGGGCCAGCCGTACGACTTTTGTCCCCAGGAAATGCTCGACACGTGGCACCAGTCAAAGGCCCTCCTCGAGAACTGGGGATACACCGTGGAGCTGATTTTTGGGGCAGACTACATTGCATTTCCACCGCACAAGAAGAACAGCCACCCACCAGTCACAAGATAATTTGTGCGCCGTGCTTATCTAATAAATGGCACACTCAGCTTTACTTTGTGCCTCTGGGCCTGCTTATATGGAGAGGATCAGTGGAAAAAATGCGCCGAGCAGCCCCGAGAAGATCGAGAGGAATGCAGGGACGTTGAGTCCGTTCTCGAACATGACTCCGACGAGGACGGCACCCCAGAGACGCGCAACCGCAGTGAACATGGGTATGACAAACGTGGCAGGGTAGTAGTAGAGAGCGCTTTCCATCGGAACCAGGAAGAGCGGGCACGCGGCAAGGTACACGAGCGGGTGGAAGTACACTGCCCAGTAGAGGAGGGCCATCGCAGACACCCCGCAAAATGCGCTTTCTGACGCATACATAACTGTGAACGCGATGTCCGAGAGGTGGATGTCTCCGAACTTTTCGCGGAAGTGCTTTGCTGCATTGAGCAGGCGAGCAATGGCAATCAGCACCATGACAACGAGGGAAAACACAAGCAGCCCGGGCATCTCTGTCCTGAGCCCGATGGGCGTATATCCAACCATGGCGAAGTACAGGCTCAGGACAGAGAGGCTCGTGGCCACGATTGTGTATGTGCTCAGGGTAAAGGACCCCACAAAGACCTGGTTTACAGCAGGGGCGATCTGCAGCGAGGAAATAGAGATCCCCAGGTTCGAGACTGCTGTGGAGAGCGCTACAAGCGTAAACGCGCCAAGGAGCGCCAGAATCGAGACGGTGTGCTCTCTGGTGAAGAACCTGGGGTTTGCCTTGTAGAAGTATATCGCTATCAGGAAAAGGGGCACCGAGGTGGCTCCCAGTAGAGTTCCGCAGAATGACCTGAGCGGAGGAGAGAGCTCAAAAGACGCCCCTCTCAAGCCCAAAATGCCAAGCTGCTCCGCCTTCACCATCGTACCTTCCAGGAATGCCATAATAGATTTGCTCTATGCTATTTCATGTTGTGTTTTATCTCTATGCGCCAGCTTGTTTCAGCTGCAAGACCCCGCTGTCCTGGGCGCAGCTCCATTTATTTTTTTAATTCCTCTCTGGCATGACAACGAAGACGTGGGGCTCCGAAACAAAACTGCGTGCCGGTCTGAGCAGAGCCCGTACACCGAGGACCTCTTCACCACATTCATTGTGCACTCTGCCCTCCTTCTGCTCTCGATCTTCCTCTACGCAGTATTTAGATACAGGCTCCTGTGGGCGCCCATTGGATACTTCTGCGCGAACATCCTGTTCCTCGGGGCGTCCATCTTCTTCACATTCTTTAGCGCAGAGCGGGAGCACAGGCGCGAGCAGGAAGCGCCGGAAAAGAAAAAGCCGGCTTCTTCGGCGAAGGCTCCTGCGTCCCAGGAGAGAAAGACAGAGAAGGCCGGCGTCCAGAAGGCGCAGCTTGGGCTTAGGAGAAGGGAAAGGGCAAGGGAGTCCAGGAAAATCACCATCAAGATGTACGAAGAGTATGCGCAGGAGTTTGGCCTCACGAAAACCCTTGAAAAGGACTTCAAGGCCTGGGTGCTGGCGCACGTGGTCGAGGCGGCTCTGGGGCGGGCAAGGCTTGTGGACTGCGCTGTGCAGGGGCAGGGAAGGGCTACGTCGAAGAGCATCACAAACGAGGACATGGAGGTGGCGCAGCTCATAAACAACAACGGGTTCATTTGCTACGACAGAAACAACTACGTGCACTCGAAGGCCCTCTTCAAGCTCCTGTACAACCACTTCAACACACAGATGCCCAACTACGGGTCGTACTACATCAACCCGATGGACGAGTTTGTCTTCGAGGACATAAACAAGCTGAAGATCAGCAGCTTTGGGCTGCTCGTTGAGGAGACAGAGTCGTTCCTGGAAAGCAAAAAGGTGTTCAACCTCTATTTTCTCTCGAAGAGCATCGTGTACGACTGCGGTGGAGACGTGATCCTTGCATTCCTTCTTCTGCTTGTGCACGCAAATGCACACTCTGGAGGGTATCTTGGGTCCCTCTCTCTCCGGCAGTTCAAGTTCCTTTATTAGGACCAGCAATAAAGATAGAATAAGCACGCGAAAGAGTCGATAAAGCATCTGCGAGGGAGCGGAAAAGGAGGAGCGAGCGGGCATAGGGACACAGCATAAGATCTGAAAGAGGTGGCGCATTTAATGATGGAGAGACCTGTGGCCGTAAACAGCCGCGCTGTGTCCCAGGGCGCCTATTGCCGAAGCATCCGAGACTCGGGCTAGTGGTCGACGACGCTCATGTTCCCATGCACGATCTTGTCGTCCAAAACAGAGCCCTCGGGAATGTGGATGCACCCGCCCTCGCTCGTCATTATGATCACAGTGCCCTTGAGGGTAACGTTCTTTTCGAAGAAGACGTTTCCATGGACGGTGAGGTGGTCGAGATCGGCCAGGCTTATCGGGCTCTTCACGCGCTTCTGGTACTCTTCCACGCTCTTGAACCACTTTCCTGCAAGCTTGATGATCAGGGTCTCCTCGGACGCCCTCTGTCCGCTGGGAACCAGGGTCCCATGCTTGATCTTGAAGATGTCGCTCTGCACGACGAAAAGGTCGCTGCACGTCTTCACGGGGAGAAACCGAGAGCGGGGCACAACAATTCCCTGCGCGTTGTTGAAATGCCTGATCGCTGCCCCAAGCGCAGTCTCCAGCTGGATAATGCCCTCCCCTGTGCTCAGCTTCTTTTTGTTCTCGATCACGTCCAGCTCGACCCCGCCGGCCCCCATCAGCTGCTTGAGCGCTGCAATGGAGACCCAGACAGAGTTTGTGTTGAAGATCTTGAACTTCCTTATGCTTGTGAAGTCTGTCTTGTGATACTCTGGGACCTGCGCAAGCTCCAGCAGGCGCGTCTTCCCCTCGTACTCAATCAGGGTGCCCCCCTTCACATCTGCCCGAGTTTTGTTTGTCACTTCCATCAGGAACTCAACCTGGCTCTCGTGCACGTGCTTGAGAATCGCAAGGTCCACGGTGGCCCTGAGGTTGTCTACGTTGCTGATAAATATGTACTCCTTGCCTTCGCCCAGAAGCTTGTCGACCATCCCCGAGTCCACCAGCGAGGAAAAAAGGTCTCCGTGCCCCGGAGGATACCATCCCTCGCTCTCCCTCACGGCTTCCGAGGCCTTTGTGTTGGACGGCACAGGGAGGAGCGTGTCCGCGTATATCCTCGGAAACGTGCTCTGCGTGAACGTGAAGACGTTCTCGTACTTCCCAATCATCTTCTTTGTCTGCTCCTCCGTGTTGAAGCTGTTCATGAGGATGAGCGGGACAGAGGTCTTGTACTTTGTGTTGAGGTGCTCCATCTGCCTGACAGAGAGGTCGAGGAAGCTCAGGTGCTCCCGCACCTGGATGGCACTCTTAGGCCCCACACACCCCATCGACGTTCCCAGGCCCCCGTTCAGCTTCAGGACAGCGAGCTTTTCCAGGAGGCTAGGAATCTCTTCTTCTGAAGGCGGGGAAATGTCTCCGTACGAGAGAATGGACGAGGGAGGGCTGATCTTCTCCCACTGGATCTTTGAAGATCTGCTCTCCAGGTATCTCGAGAACAGAGAGAAAAATTTTCCTGTTTCTTCCCGCGTGCTGGCCTTGCTCTCAACAATCTGGTCGAGCTCGCGCTGCATCTCGAGGAGAAGCTTGTTTCCTCCGCGCTTCCGGAAGTCTGCCGAGGAGTTCATCCGAGAAAGCTCTTCTGTATCTTCCACCTTCGATGGATCCATTTTTCTGCAAATGTTTCTCTTTAAAAAGCCTTCCCTGAAACAGTTTTAATATCCTCATCCCAATGAGAGAGGCAGCAGCAGTAGTACTTCTGCTGGGCAGTGGAATAGCCAACACCCTCCTGAACAAGCACATAAGCACGTCGTGCAAGAAGGCGATGTTCTTCATTCTGCTTGTCCAGGTCCTTATCTCGCTCGCGTTCTTCTATGTCCTTGCGCAGCTCAGGGAGAGCAAGGTGTCTATCGAGTACGAGACATTTCGCAGGGCTTTTCCCGTCTCGTTCTTCTTTGTGGCCATGATCTACTCGGGGCTGAAGGCCCTGGAGCTGCTCCCCATCTCGACAACCACGATCCTGAAAAACGGGACGCTGGTCATAGTTTTGGCCTACGATGTGGTGGTCACGGGTACGTGATCACGCTGCTTACACTTGTGTCCCTCATGCTCATCTCGATCAGCTCGGTGCTCGTCAGCCTCAATAGGGAGGGGCCTTTGAAAGAGGGGAGCAGGAACAGCAGGGCTGTTCCTGCTCTGGATAGGGGGAAATTGCGTGGCCACTGCTGCATACACAATCAACCTCAACAACCTCAGCAGGCAGGTCAGAAGCCCCGTCGAAGCCTCGATCTACATAAACCTGTTTGCAATCCCGCTCATCTTCCTGGGAGCCATCTGCACGGGAAGGCCTGTTGTAGACTCGCGCACCCTGTGCTGGATTGCCCTCTCCGGGGTGTCTTCCACCCTTGTTTCGTACTCGTACTCCCTGGCCTCGGGGATGTTTACGTCCACAACAGTGACCGTGATTGGTGCGATGAACAAGCTTCCGATTGCCATCAGCGGAATGTGCCTGGGCCTTGAGTCTGCCACCTCTCTGCTGAAGTGGGCGGCAATCATAGCAGGGTCTTTTTCTGCAGGCCTGTATGCATACTCAAGGAGTAAATAAGCGTTCGTTGTCCATGCGGCCCACTTTGTATGCAGGGTATCTGTGGTTTAGCTCTTTCTTGTCGTGGATCCGGGCCCTTCTTATGGCGCCCTCGGGGCGCTCTTCCAGGAAGTAGAGAGCCCTCACTCTCCCGTGGACCATTGCCATGGCACATGCAGTGCACGGCTCTGCAAGAGAAACTACCGCCTGCCCTGTGCAGAGATACCCGCTGGTGGTCTTGCTTATGGCCCTCACCCCGCTCATTACGGCGTGCTCAAGCACGCTTGCAGGGCGCTCCCTCACAAAGAGCGTGTATTCGGAGGGAGAGCTGACCACAGCAATAGCTGTAGAGCACTCCGCTGGCAGGAGGCCGGGGAGCGTTGCTTCGAGCACCCGCATTATCCTGCCAACCTCTTCCCTCGAAATGACTTCTTCTGGTAAAGGAGACGGCCTGTATGTGCATGGCCACACGCCAGAGAATTCTTCATACTCCTTCCTGCTCTCCGGAGCTCTTCCAGGGACCTCCACCTCCACAAGCCCTTCAGCCCCCTCTGGCATCTCCCCCACCCCCACAAGAACCAGAAGCACGCCCCTGTCCCTTCTTGCCCGCTTCAGATAGCTTTCTTCAAGGGGATGCTTTCCTGAAACGCTCTCTATCTTCTTGTGGCTGCCTGGAGCGAGGTCTATCTCCACCGCATATGCCTTTTTCCTTGTGCCTGGAAGGGCTGTTTGTCTCACGTATTCCACCGAATACATATGAAAATTTAATGAATCAACGATTTATTGTGCGTCAGTCTTGCAACACAAAGTAACGGCAGCACTATCAGCCGGGAAACTAGCATCCGCCTCCATATGAAAATCCTCCAGAGGAGAATCCTCCATTACAAAGGCCTCCGTACCCTCCTCCCCCGAGGTATCTGGGAGAGGTCTTGATGAGGTTCTTGTTCAGGACACACAGAAGGGTTTTCTGGAAGTCCTCGCAGAGGGGTGCATTGCAGCTGGCGCCCTGCTGGCCGAACTGAGGGGAGGACGTTTGCATTCCGCCCGTAGGGTTGGGGTTATTAATTCTGTTCACCAAGCTACAGATGTCGGAAGAGCCGGAGCCCCCAAAGGAGGAGCCTCCTCCGCATGGCCTGGATCCAAAGCCGAAGCTTCCTCCTCCGCCTGTCTGCGAAAAGCCCCCGGAGCATCCGCCTCCCATGCCGGAGCCAAACCCGATCATTGGAAGAAAGCTTCCGGAGCTGCCAACGCTTCCGCATCCACAGGGGCCTGCTGGCCCTGGCCCGCCCGAGATGGACGAGGATGACGAAGATGAAGGCGCGCAGGGGCACGAGGACGGCATGGGAATCTCCCCAAACTTTCCGTATCCCGAGGGAGTGAAAAGGTCGCCGAGACAGTCCGAGCCCATTTTCATGAGGCATCCCCGGAGCGGGGGAACTCCCCGAAACTCCCCCGGAGTCACGCCCTGGCACTGAGAAAGGCCTCCGTTGAGAATGGATCTGAGCCCTGTGTCTTCGAAGTCGTCGGCCCCGCATATGGCGCTGGGACTTACCTGGCTCATTCCTCCCCCTGCTCCACCGCCGTACCCGCAGATTCCGCTGATCCCCACTATGCTTCCTGCGCCCCCCGTGGAGGGCGTGTTGATTGAGGGGCCTCCAAAGAGCCCGCACGCCCCGCCGACCTGCTGTCCAAAAGACCCAATTGCCCCCGGACATGTCCCAGGAATCCCCTGTGCGGTGAGCGTACTCAGCGCAGACCCAAGCATTCCGCACGAAGTGCCGATCGACCCAAATCCTCCGAATCCGTAGGAGCCTCCGAAAGAAGAGCCGCCAATTCCGTTCAGGCCTCCCATGGTGCCGCAGGAGTTTCCTATCGAAGATCCGTACGAAGAGCCGCCGTAGGAGCTCCCTCCAAGCGAAAGCCCGCCCTGGGCCCCGTTGAATCCTCCTGCGCACGACTGCTGCGCCTTGCACTTCCCGACACAGTCGTTTGCTGCGGACTTCTCCAGCTGGCACATGAGCGTCTGCTGCAGGTACTGGCTCATCTGCTTGGTCAGAGACTGGATGGCCTCCTGGTTCTGCGGATCAATCCCGCCGCCGCTGCCGTAGTTCTCGCAGCTCTTCACACACCTGCCAAACTCTGGGGACCCGCACTGCAGGCCCATAGACGGGAGCCCGTAGCCTGCCCTTGCTCCCCCCAGAAAGAGGAGAGCCCACCCCACAGAGAGCATAATCGAACTTCTCTTGCGGAACATTTCCATGCTGCTCCAGCTCTTTTTATCCCTTTATAGTCCTATGTTTTAGAATCGCTCCAATCAGCAGAGATAGTCTATCACCAATGTATCATTCAAATACTACAAAGTAGCACGTTCCACGCACGCGCCCTCCAATTGGGGTTTTGTGATTAGCACTAATTTATTTTGCGCATCGCCGCCAGCTGCGTCTCGCTGCGGGGATCTCCCGGTGCGGTCAGCAGGCCTCAGGAAATGCACTCCATCAGCAGGCTGCACATGCGCTGGTCCGCAGAAACTATCGAGAGAGACACCCTGCATGAAGACCGGCCGTCCTGCAGAGAAACCCTGATAAATACATCGTCGTGCCCAAGGATGGTTGTGCCGTGCATGTAAAAGGTGTCTTCCTCCTCTCTGATAACAGGCAGGCCAAAAAGCAGCTTGATTTCTGCTGCCGCCTCGCTCATCCTCACCCCGAGCCTGAACTCCCTTTCGAGACCTCCTGCAAACTCCGGCAGATCTTCTGCCTCCCCGGCCCGCACAAAGTCTGCGGCAGTGACAGAAAACGGCTCCGTCTTTATCTCGCCGCTTTCATAGTCTCTATTGTCGTTGACCACATAGTGGAAGATGCTTGAAAAAGAGGCGCCGCATATTTCCTCTACAGAAGAGAATTCCGTCTTCACGTACAGCCTGCCCCTCTCCTTTCCCCTCAGGAAAAGGTCCTCAGACGTGGCTATTGCATTTGTCTTTCCGTTCAGAACATCGATGCGCCCCTCTTCCAGAACAAGATCTATCCGGCTCTCGACCTCGTACTCGAAAACAACAAAGCGGGCAAAGATATGCTTTCTCACAGAAACGCCAAACTCAGCCCCCTGCCTAGTGAGGACCGTTCTCGGAGAAACCTTGAGCTCCTCTGCCTTGTAGAGCTGCTCTGTCTCGGAAAGCGCTCTCTTTTCCTCCTCAAAAACTGCAGCGTACTTCCCCAGGCCCGCCTTGATCTCTTCTGCAATGGGGCCCAGCTCTGCAAGCTCGAACTTGTCGCCCAGAGGACATTCGAAGATGAGCTTGGCAACCCCGCTGCCCCTGCCTACAGATCCCAGCACGCACTTGGCCGCAAGCTTCACCTGCTCGTTGTCAAGAATGAGCCTGTTCATGATCGAGGGAACATACTGCTGGCCTGCGCTCCCCATGAGAATCCCGAGGATCTCCATGGTGACGCTGGGGTACTGCGAGTCCTCGATGTACTTGCACAGCACAGCCTTCATGTCGTCCTCAACCCTCTTGTCCCCGCAGCTCTGTATGGTCTGCGAAATGACGCCCACAACCTTGACCTTGTACTCAGAAGAGCCCCGCTCAGACAGGGCCTTTTCCAGCACAGGAATCCACGGCTTCGACCCAAACTTGGAGCAGAGTCTTCCGACCGAATCGATCATGGACATTTTTTGCTCGCCAGTCATGTCGGACATGAGCCTCGGGAGCTGCTTCGCGATGCGGACAGCAACTTTTTCCGTGCCTATCTTCAGAAGAACGCCGATCGCAAGGAGCGCCAGTCCCTGGCCCCTGTTGAGCATCTCCTCGATTTCCCCCCTGAGCGAGGACATTTTCTCTCTGTGCCCCCCGTGGGAAAGGAGCTCCACCGAGCGCAGGGCGGCAAAGCGGCAGGCGCTTTTTGAAGACGCGAGCAGCAGACGTATGCCTGGAAGAGCCATCTCCACGTAGCGCAAGGAGTCTCTTTCTATCTTCGGGATGGAGCGAACAGCCTCGATGAAAGCCGTCTCGTCTCCACCCTCCATCCTCAGGAAAGACTCAAACTTTTCCGTGGCAGCCTTCTCGGCGCCAACAAAGGGTACGAGAAACCTCACTGCAACCACAGCGCTGTAGCCCTTTGCAAAGACGGAGGACGTGAGCTTTACAAGCGCCCGGCTGTCGTGCGGCCTGACCCTGGACATCAGCCACAGCCCGTGCCCGAAAGAGCCTGTCTTGTCGAGGGAGCTGATCCACGCAACAGAAGAAAACCACCCCTCTATGGACTTTGGGGGAAGCTTGAGGCATACGGGAAGTATAAGCGCAAGGGTGGAGGACTGTCCCTCGATGAGGGCCTGGTGCACGTACCTTGCCACGTCCTCAAGCATTGGGGGAGGGGTGAGCTGCAGAAGCATCTTCAGAGACTCTGCCCTGACAGAGGGGTCCTTCTTGGAGCCGAGCTCGTTGATCAGGGCGTTCACGGCGATGAATGCTCCAGACGAAAGATGGTTTACCTGCCTGAGGAATGCATAGCAGACCATCCTCAGGTACTTGTCTTTGGACTGAAACACGTGGAGTATCTTGGAGATTACATTGTCTATCTCTATTTCTGTGAACGGGGCCGCGTCCATTGCCTGGGCTACCTCAACCAGAGAGTGCACGCACTTCCTTGCCACAAGAAACTTCTCTGTGAATGTGCTCAATCCAAGAAGAGCCTCTTCTTTTGTCCTTGAGCTGGCGCTCATCGTTGGAATAACAAAGAGAAATTAATTTAAATTCACTGGCTTAATGAAAGAGAAGGCGGAGCGAGAAAGCCAGGATCAAGCGAGGAAGAGGAGAGGAAAGAAGAAACTTTAGAAGAGGCATGCAGAAGCTTATTGAAAGCACCCCTCCCCACGGAACTGCCTCCTGGGACATCCCTCTCTGCCTTTCCAACTGGAGAAACAGGAGAGGCATCGCAGTTCCTCTGGAAGCAAGGGCCAGGAAGAGGCAGAGCCCGCTCCAGGGCATGTCTATTCCGCACAGCCATGGCGCCGTCCCTGGGCCTTCCTTGCTTCCTAGCCATATCCCTGGCCCTAATGCGCCATCCTAGGCTCCTGCCTTGCTGCGATTGTATCTGGGCCGTCTCGCTGGGCAGCAGGCTGGATCCATTCCGAGGCACGGGCCTCCACACTAGCCTCCGCCCTGCCTGCTCTTTCCCTGCAATAACTGCCGCGAAACGGCAGGGTGCCCTCCCCTTCCCATTAAAAACAAATTGACGTGCTTCTTTTTATGGCTTATTGCAGCTCAATTTGTCCAAATTCAATTTGAATTAGGCCGTTTAACCAGCTGTCGCGAAAAGCCCATGAAAATTGCCAGCTGGGAGGGCGCTTTCCTGGGAGCCATCGCAGTTGCAGGCGTGCTGATCAGAATACAGCCGTTCCTAAAGTACGGGAAAATGATCCATGAGTACGACCCGTGGTTCAACTACAGGTGCTCGAAGTACATCGAGGAAAACGGGTTCCGGGAGTTCTTCAGGTGGTTTGATAGCAAGACGTGGGTGCCGCGGGGAAGGAGCATCTACGAGACAGCGGCCCCTCTCTTCATGGTTGCGAATGCGCTGTGGCACCTTGCCGTAAGGCTTGTCTTCAGAACAGACGTGTCTCTGCACACGGTCTCCACGTTTTTTCCGGTGGCTTCCTACCTCTGCTCGCTCCTTCTATTCAACAAAATGTGCGCGCTTCTCTTCCCCAACAGGGAGACGGTCTTCCACATGGACTTTGCATGCTCTGCACACTCTGCCATGGCAAAGAGAGTGCTTGCGTCCCTGCTGTTCATGATTTCCGGGGCATATCTCGAGAAAAGCAAGAACGGCGCGTTTGACTACGAGTGCCTTTCAATGGTCCTGGTGATCTTCATCTCGTACTGCTACAGCTCGTACCTGAGGCGTGACTGGATGCAGAAGTACAAGAAGCCTGTTGGGGGCAGGCTCTGGGCCTTGCTGTGGATGGTTGCTGGAGAGACCCTGTTCCAGGCACTGTGGGGAGGAAGCTCAATCGTTTCGCTGATGATTGCCATGCACCAGCTGCTTTTCCTGAGGTCCGGGTATCCTCTGCTCCTCTCGTCGCTGGCGTCTGTCGTGGCCTCGTACTTCCTTCCGTTCTCCAGGGTTCTGACGCTCCCTCTAGCGATCAGGGTGGGATCAGCCCTGCTCTTGGTGGGGACTTTCCATGCCCGGAGGCGGGGGCGCGGGAAGGGAGAGATCTCCTTTGTGCTGGCACTGCTCCTGCTTGGGATGGCAGCGGGCCTGGGGCTCCTCGCAACGGGGAGCGGAGCAGCATCTGTGGTGGTGAGGAAGATCCTCTTCGACAACAAGCTTTACCACCTCTTTCTGAAGAGGTCTGAAGACCCAATGGTGGCGTCCATCTGCGAGCACACCCCCCCAGACCTGGCGCTCTCTGTGCGGCTCTTTGGGCTGCTCATGTTCCTGCTTCCCGTGGCACTTCCATGGTTTCTCTGGAGGCCCGAGGCGCCTGAGAACTCATTTATTTGTCTCTGCGCAGCTGCTTCTGCAGCCCTCTTTCTCAAGATGCGCAGGCTGGCGTTCCTCTCCTCCCCGTTCCTCTCGGTCATCAGCGCAGACTTGATTGCGTCAGCTCTCCTGACAAGAGAGAACACGCCGCTTCCTGGACTCAAGGGGGCTGTAAAGAGCAGGCCGGCGGGAGCGTTCGTCCTGAGCAACCTCAGGATGGCTGCCAAGGTCTTTTCTCTGCTGTTCATCTCTGCACACACAGCTATCTCAGTGCGATACGGGGTAACAAGCTTCAACGAGCCCCTGATTGTCATCCCCACGGTCAGCAACGTCCCCAGGATGTTTATCGACGACTTCAGAGAGGCAAACACATACCTCAGGTACAACTCTCCCGAGGACGCAGTCATCATCTCCTGGTGGGACTACGGATACCAGATCACGGGGATGTCTGACAGAGCAACCGTGGTAGATAACAACACGAACGACTTCGGGAGAATAGCAGAGGTGGCCAACTTTCTTGTGTCCGACGAAAAGGCGCTTGGGAGACACACCCCTCTGTTGCAGTCGCTCGGCATTGGGGAAAGACCCATCTTTGTGTACATTGTGAACGGGTACAAGAACAAGTACTCTGGAGACGACATAAACAAGCTGCACTGGATCATTTCCATTGCAAAATCATCTTTGATGTGGACGAAGACCGCTTCTACCTCAAGGTTGGAGACGAGTTTTCGCAGGGATTCCACGCCCTGAACTACGCAGATTACCAGAAGGGCCTCCTCGACGGAAAAGAGGTTTTTGTCTCTCCAAGCCTCTTCAACTCGGTGCTGTTCAAGCTCTCCTACTACGGATACTCTCCGGGAATACAGCTCGAAAACTTCACGCCCTTCTTTGACTCGCGGAACAAGGTGGTGCGGGTATACAGGATCTCTGCAGACTAGCCATAAATAAAGAAAAGAGCATTTTTTATTTTGGATGGCAGAAGAGAGGCACCAGGGACAAGGTGTAAAGGGCGCAGAGGGGGAAGACGAGAGGAGGGCGCAGGCTTCGCAGCTGGAGGTGAGCATGGAGAGGCTTTCCAGCCTTATTGGCCTCTTCAAGGAAAGGTCTCTACCCTCGACAGCTCAATCAAGGCCCTGGACGAGAAGGTAACGCTGTATGCAGAAGAGCTTGCGAGGGCGTACAAGGACCTGCCCAACTTTGAGGCCGCAGCAAATAAATAGGAAAGGCATGCTCGCATATTTTTTTATTTGATGGGCACAGGCGAGAGCTTTGTCGAGGAGCAGTCTGCGGTGTTCCGCGAAAAGTACGGATCCATAGAGCACGACATGAGGCACTCTAAGGAGTACCTGGCAAACATGAAGTTCAACTACATTGAGCTTCTCCACAAGGAAATATTCCTGAGAGTCCTTGGGGGAGAGGAGGCTCCTGTGCATGAAGAGAAAAAAGAGCAGCTGAAGAGGAAGAAGGAAGAAATAAAGGAGATAGACGAGGAGATGGAGCAGCTCTCAAGGAGCATGCACGAGGAAAGGAAAGGCCTCGAGGAGAGAAGAAGGCACCTAGAAGAGGTGCGGCAGAGAAAGAGAGAGATGGAGGAAAGGCTCGGCGAAGTTTCAAAGAAGCGCGAGCTTCTGAAGAAGATGAGGAGGCTGAGGCAGGAAGAGGAGGAGAATGTGGAGAAGATCAGCCGCATGGTGGTTGACGTGGACAACCTGAGGGCATGTGTGCAGGACAAGGAGCAGGGGTGCGCAGAGAGGGAAAGAAGGGCAGCTGGCGCAAGAGAGCGGAGGGCCCTTCTGGAGGCGCGGAGACGCGCTGTCGAGGAGGCGCAGAGTGAGGAGGCCCTCTATCTATACCGCTGGCACAAGCAGTTCAACGACGTGGCCACCAGGCTTCTTGGCCTTTCGGTGGAAGGCGTGGAGAGACACAGGTACAGGAAAGAAGGCGTGTTTCCGAGCAGCGGAGAGCGGAGCGAGGAAGTTCACTCGAGCGAAATCGCGGTTTCTGTGAAGATGGTCCTTGGAAAGAAGACAGTCCCCCTGCAGGTGGTCTTTACAGATGGGAGGCTGAGCGGAGTGTCCTTTTCGGGAGAGAGCCCTTTTGGGGACAGCCTTTCCCCCCTTCTCTCCTACTGCATGTCTGTGAACAGCGTGAAATACATGCTCTTTGAGATGGTTGCGTCCCTGGGGAAAGAACAATAAATCCGCCAGGGCTCCTGGGAGGGAAGGGCCGTGAACAGCAAAAATTTATTGGGCTAGATAGCGGCTCTCCTTTCTCCGCGGGCTGCTTCTTCCAGCGCAGTAGTGTTCATGGGAAGATTTCTTTCCTTGAAGGACATCTTGAACACAGGCTCCTCGAAGAAGCGGGAGAAGAAGTATGAGAGAGACCACCAGACCCCCGAGGAAATGTAGAGCCCGAGGAGCACGTCTATTGTGTAGTGGAGCCTGCCCACGACAATGAACACCATCACTAGGCCTGCGCTGGCCCAGCCAAAAAGCCCAGAGAGCACGTGCAGGGCCATCGAGTTTCCGAGGAGGTAGAAGGAGGAGTGGCAGTGCGCAAAAAGCGCAACAAGCAGCGTGTGCCCGCTGAAGATGAGGTCTCCTCCCCGCTCTGCAGAAAAGCTCGAGTAGAAGTCTGTGAGGATTCTGTTCCCTCTCTGCCAGGAGTCGGGCAGGTTTGTGATGGGGACTGTGGTGCACCGCAGAAAGTACGTGATTGTGAGGGCCACCAGGAGCTTGATGGCTATGAAGAGCGCCAGCCTGTTGATAACAATGAGAAAGATGGTCACTCCCCCGAACGCATACATCACTGCGTTTGCTGCCTCGTTGTAGGAGAGCCTGTATGTGTTTGAGTTGAAGAGCTCGTTCAGGGCGTCTGAGAGAGGGGGGTTGTATGCCTTTATGGGGCTCCAGAAAGACCCGAAGTTCGCAATGACGTTCATTGCGAAGATAATGAAGAGAAACGGAATGACGACAAGGACGAGAGAAAAGACCTTCATTGGGGTGAGCTGGTAATAAGTTACAACGTTGCTCCAATAGTGGTGGACCCTCCCTCTATCCATTGTTTACTTCTCTTCTCTTTCGCTTAAATTAATCTCGAGGCACTCTGCCTGCTGCTTTCCGCTGTTCCTTGCGAGAGCTTCTGCCAGGAGGAGCATTGCTGCGCCTCCCTTGAGGAGAAATTTGCTCCCAGCCTGCTCCTCCACGGTCACCTGGCCCTTGAGCACGTAGTAGACAGACCTCTTTTTCAGAGCCTCCTCCCTCCCCGGCTTAAGAGCGATCTTTTTGAAAGAGACCCCGCTATCTCTGAACAGAACCTTGTTGTTCATTTCGCTATTCTTTACATTCTGGAAAACCCTGCTCCTCCCCTCGCCTTCCATCTCCATACAGCCTAGAGGCCTTCCCGATGCACCTGCACCTCTTTCTCCAGATGGGTGCTCCCTCTGCGGCCGCTCCACATGCCCTATGTCTTCCGCGCCTGCCAGCTCAAGCCCCTTCTCCAGCTGGATGCTCTCCTCTGCCCAAGGCACCTCGTCCGCGCCCTCTGTCTGGAGTGTCCTGCCGACGCTTCCGCCCATCCCATTGATCTGAACCACCTGGAGACTTTCTGTATCGCCGGAGCAGTCCGAAAACCCAAGGAGGCGTGCCTCGCCAAAGCCTTCCTCAAACTCGCTGCAAAAGCTCGTCCTGGGCTTGCTCTCCTCCCGCTCTTTGTCCCAGTATGCGTCTATGCCTTGCTCGCTCTTCCTCTTTGCTCTACTCTCCTTCTCAGACATCTCTTTTGCAAGCAAATATGCCTGTCCCTCTCTTCGCTGCCTCCGATCTCTGTCCATAGATCTGCCTCCACTTCTCGATAAAAGACAGAAGAAAAAAATTAAAAATGCAGCTCTTTTCGTGCACGCCAACTGTCCAGGCGGTAGACCCCCATGGAAAGAGGTTCCAGTATGTCTCGAGAAGCGTGATGGCCACTAAAGACACGAACGTGCTCCTCGACCACCACTCTACGTTCTTTGCGCCCTCGCCAGAGGACAGGGTGGAAATGGAGGTGTATTCCTCGAAGGGGGGGTTCACGCACGCGCAGATAGCCCAGAGGTTCCAGTACGTGATGGGCACGGGGATTGTGTACAAAAAAGAGGAGGGCGAGCGGGCAAAGGTGCAGATCTCCTTTTCTGGCCTCCTCTTGCAAATAGAGGCTCCGCAGGAGACGCTCTCGGGGATATGCGAGGGAGAGGAGGACCTTCTTCTGGCGGCCAGGGTGCTTTGACAAATAAATCTGGAGGCCCTTTTATTCTCACTTGTTGTACATGCACGCGAGAGAGTTCACCATCACGAGAAGGAATGCCACCAGGAAGAAGACAGGCTCGAGGTTCCGCAGGGTGGTGCCAAACGGACTTATGTTTGAAAGAAAAAGGAGAGACCTCTTTCCAATCCTGTTTTCGTGCGGGCTTCTTATTTCTACAGAGTACCACCCTGCGGGAAGAGAGTCCACCACCCCTGCAAGCTTGTGTGCCCGCGAAAACGTGCTCGGCCTTCGCCAGTTTCTATAGACCTCCTTGTTTTCCACGAGCCTCTCCACTGGCCCCTCTTCCCGAGCATGCCAGTTGATATTCTTCCGGGATATAGAGATCTCGTCTCCCTCCGCGCTGAAGAGCCTGATTTCCTCGTCAGGAAACGTGCTTCCGGTCATTCCGCAGGGATACACGAATCGTTCGCCGTCGAGGTATCTTGCGCACGTTCCCGTGGGGCTCTCCTCCTCGGGCGTGTAGAGCATGTGGTTCTGAGAAACTCCTTCGACCCGGTGGTAGATAAACAGAGGAGCAGCATCTTTTGCAAGCTGGAACGTGTACGTGCACACGCCCTCGGTGCATTCGGAGTAGTCCACGACTTTTCTGTGGTCAAACCCAAATATGGAGACCAGGACAAAAAGCAGGCCCATCAGCGAGGCGCCCAAAATAGTGAAGACCCAGAGCTTCTCTGAAGGGGAGAGCTCGAGGCGGCACCTCTTCACCTGCTGTTTGCAGAGGAGCCTGTATGGGTTTGCCACGCTGCTGAAGAAGCTCTCCTGCTCTCTCTGCATTGTTTACCGCCTGCCCAGAAATAAATCACATGCATTCTGCTCTGTCTGTTTTGCGAGCTCTCCGCGGTCGACATGCTTTATCGCCGCAACAACATCGAGGACCTGGTGGACGTTCACCGGCTCGTTTCTCCCCCGGATCCCGCCTCCGGGAGACCACCTCTTCCCAGACTCCAGGTATGTCTGGGCGTAGCCGTGGTAGGGGGACTTTTTCCTCAGCGCACACCAAGGAGCATCGCTCTCAACCATCATCCTGTCGATGGGCAGCTCTTCTATCACATGCGTGTGCTCGTTTTCTCTGATCGAGGCCCCGTTTACTCCCATGTAGAACCCCCTCTTGATCAGGCTCTTTGCTTCCTCTGCGCTCCCTGTGAACGAGTGCACAACGCCGCTCACCTGGTAGTCGCTGACTATGTCAAGAAAGTCTCTCTCGCATTCCCTGTAGTGGAAGAGGTACGGAAGAGCGGTCACTCTGGACAGCTCCATCATGCTTGCAAACACCCTCTTCTGGTGCTCTTTTGGAGAGTGCTCTGTCCTCAGATAGTCCAGCCCGACCTCTCCAACCGCCACAATCCTGTTCTTCATTTCTGTCTCGCCAAGAGACCTGTACTCTGCGCGCACCTCCTCCTTGTACCTGTCCACGGCGGAAGACGTTAGCACGTCTTGTATTTTCTTCCTGCACTTTTCTACCTCCCCTGCGTACCTTCCTGCGCTTGTTGGGTGTATGCCTGCAGTTGAGTGCTCCCCAAACAGATTTGCCAGGAAGAGCGAATCTATAGACGAGGCATAGTCCACCCCGAGAAAAAGCATCCGCACCTTCTGCCTCTGCGCCCTCTCCACGACCTGCGCTATGTCTGGAGCGTGCCGCTGCTTCCCTCTGTACACCCCCAGGTACTGCGGGTCTGCTGAATTGAAGGCAATGTCAAAGGCCATGGGAAAGGAAAATATTAAAAATAACACATGGACGCAGTGCCGGCGCGCATTTTCGGGGTGGACGCAGAGAGCTACCTGGACGAGGAGAGAAACTTGGTGCTGCAGAGGCTGGCGGGGCTGGATGCGTCACTGGAGTACGAGGTGGGGATTGACGAGGCCGGCAGAGGGCCTGTGCTTGGGCCCATGGTGTACTCCCTTGTGCTCTGGCCCAAAGGAACTGCCGGCGTGCACTACAGAGACTCAAAGCTGCTGAGTGCAGAAAAAGGAGGTCTCTTTCTGCAGAAATACTCGCGGAAAAGAGCAGCGGCTTTATCCTATCAGTCCTCTTCCCGCTCTCGATCTCGATCAACATGCTTTCGAGCGAGAAGGCCCTGAAGAAGAAAAAAGGATGCGTGAAGGGAGACATAGAAAAGTTCTTTCCTCCGAAGAAGGAGGGAGGCAGGGCTGCTGTTCCCTCCATGAATCTGAACGAGCTGGCAATCGCTTATGTGGCAAAAATGATAGGCAAGGCGGAGGAGCAGGGAATAAGAATATCAGGCATATTTGTAGACACAATTGGGCCTCCTGGAACTCTGGAAAAGTTCATTAAAAAGCGCCTGAGAAGGAAGGACACAAGAGTCACTGTTTCAGAGAAAGCAGACTCCCGCTACAAGGTGGTCTCTGCAGCAAGCATCCTTGCAAAGGTGGCGCGAGACGCTTTCTTGGAGGAGCCATGCATCGGGCTCATATGCAAGGGGATGGAAACAGCGAACATTGGGTGCGGATATCCCTCAGACCCACAGACCAAGGCGTGGCTGCGCTCCCACTACGACCCAATCCTGGGGTTCAGCGCAATGGTGCGGTCCTCATGGAAGCCTGCTGCAGAGATTCTCCAGGAGCATCCCCTGCCTCCTGTAAGGCTGTCACTCGACTTGTCCAGGGCAGGCGACGAGAAACATAAGTGAGGGAGACACATAGGCGCGCTAAAAGCAGGCCTTGCAATTGATTTCCAGCACCCAGCACCAGGCGGAGGCGAAATCTTTTGCAGAAAATCGGCCAGGCAATAAATCGACAATTCTTTGCGCTTCATTTAAACAGATGGAGAAACAAACAAACATGGAGAGTAAGGTAGGCGAGGACGAGTGCCCTGCAAAAAAACTTTTGGCGATGGGGCTGGGGGCAAGCGGATACACGCAGGAGGAAATCGAGGAGGCCCTCAAGAACTCTGCAGACAAAAGCATGGAGGGCGTTGTCCACTATATCAACATGGTCAGGAAGTGCGCAAGAGAAAAAAGGGCCCGCGAAGACGCGGCAGCCGCAAGACAGGAAAAAGACGAGAGGGAGCGCCAGAGAAATTCTGCGCACATGGACAAAGCCCGCAAGGAGAAGGAGAAGGAGGCAAAGTATCTGGACGAGCTAAGGAGGCAGATACGGCAGGATGCAGAGTACGACTACATCGACATAGAGAAAAACTCGTCGGAAATAGTTGCCACTGCCCAGATAGGCCCCGCAGGAGACCTGATTCCCCTCACAAAGGGGGGGGCTTCCTGCGGCAGCGACAGAGCCAGGCAGGGAGAGGTCAGGGTGAAGCTCTCCTACTCGGGGAACTCTGTCCGCGTTGTGTTTAGGAAGGAGGACACGGTGAAGTCTCTGCGGGACCTGATTAAAAAGGAGTTCAAGCTGAAGAGCTGCAAGCTGCACCTCTCGAGCGGCATCAGCTGGATAAGCGGGGAGTCCGATGGATCGTCTCTCGAGGAGATGGGGATCGCCGATATGGACACGATCTATTTAACAAAGGAATAAAGGCTCCGCCGCTTTTTATTTTTGGGAAAAAAACGTTGATGGGCAGCAGGGAAGAGCACAAAGAGCTTGTGGAGCCGCATGTCGGGGGGTTTAATAGATTAGTCGAGGAGACGCTCCCGCGGATTGTAAAGGGGCTTCCGGAGGTGCATGTCAAGGACGTCGGAGAGGGATACGTGCGAATAAAGGTGAAGTCTCTGACTGTGGACAAGCCCGCAGGGGACGCAGGGAGCATGTATCCCCGCGAGTGCAGAGAAAGACAGCTGACCTACGGGGGAAAGATGACCATGGGGGTGGAAATAGACGTCAACGGAAGCGCCAGGGAGGACGTAAGGGAGGTGGGCATGCTTCCCATTATGGTGGGCAGCAGGCTGTGCAACCTTTCGGGGCTGCGCAGAAAAGAGCTCGTGCAGAAAAAGGAGGACGAGCTGGACTTCGGGGGATACTTTATAGTGCGGGGACACGAGAAGATAGTGCGCCTGCTCCAGATCCAGAAAAGGAACCTTCCTGTGGCAATCGTGAGGCAGTCCCTTGCAAAGCGGGGGAGCCTGTACACAAAGTACGGGGTGGCCATGAGGAGCGTCGACTCTTCCGGCGAGGCGCGCACGTTCACGCTGCACTACCTGAAGGACCACTCGGTGACTCTGCGGGCGTACTACGGGAGGGGAGAGTACCTCGTGCCTCTGATGCTCATCCTCAGGGCGCTCTCTGGGAAGAGCGACAAAGAGATCTTCGAGTCTGTTTCCGGGTCATTTGAGCACGAGGGGTCGAATGTAAAGGAGCGGGCAGAGCTCCTTGTGCGCTCCTTCATGCCGCACAAAATCTACTCTCAGAGAAAGTCGCTTGAGTACATTGGGAGGAAGTTCAGGTTGGTCTACAGCCAGGCTTCAAGGGTGAAAAGAGCTCTCTTCAGGAAGAAGGGGTTCGAAGACGTGCGGGACGAGGAGGTGGAGGAGATATACGAAAAGGCCACGCAGTTCCTTTCGGACGAGGAGTACGGGAAGATGTTCCTCAGGACAATGGTTGCTCCGCACCTCGAGGGGTTCCAGGCAAAGTACAACATTCTTATATACTCTCTTGTGAAGCTGTTCCTCCTGGTGGACGGGGACATCGCCGAGGACGACTGTGACAGCCTGATGACGCACGAGCTGGTTGGGGTGGACGACACGGTTGGGGGCCTGATCAGAGACACGCTGAGGGAGGCTTTGAAGAGCATTGAGTGTGCTCTGATTGCGCAGAAGGTAAGAAGGACAGAGGCGTTCACTGCAAAGGGCCTGGAGAAAGTTATGAGGCTAAGCCTGTCCAGCGTGGGGAAGAGGGTTGATTACTTTCTCTCAACAGGGAACCTGCGGACGCGCGCGGGCCTGGACATCCTGCAGGACTCTGGGCTGGTGATTGTGGCCGAGAGGCTGAACTTCTGGAGGTATATCAGCCACTTCAGGTCTGTGCACAGAGGGCGTTTTCGACGAGATGAAGAGCACCTCGGTAAGGAGGCTGAGCCCAGAGTCTTGGGGGTTTCTCTGCCCGGTGCACACGCCGGACGGAGGGTCTTGTGGGCTGCTGACCCATTTGGCACAGAAGTGCAGGGTGGTGCAGAGAAGCTCAGGGGCATCCGTTGCCAAGCTTGCCACTCTTGGCATGTCTGTGTCCCTTGGCCGGGCCGTGAGGGGGGTCCCAGTCATCCTGGATGGAGAGATTGTTGGGTCTTTGGGGAGCCGGGCTGCAGCCATGTTTGCAAAGAGGGTGCGGAAGGAGAAGGTGGCTGGAAGAATAGAGCGCTGCGCGGAGGTTGTGCACTTCTCTGGGAGCGGGTCTCTCGAAACAATTTTCATCTTCACCACGCCCGGGAGAATGGTCCGGCCTGTCCTCAACCTGGAAGAGGGCGAGGAGTATGTGGGAACTACCGAGCAGGTGTTCCTGCAGTTCGACTCTCTTTCAGAAGAAGCTGTCTGCAACCCCACGCACAGAGAAATCGCCGTCGCAAACACGCTCAGCATTGTGGCTTTGCTGACTCCCTTTGGAAACTTCAACCCAAGCCCAAGGAACATGTACCAGTGCCAGATGGGCAAGCAGTCGATGGGGGTGCCTGCGCACTCGCACAGGTACAGGACGGATAACACTTCCTACCACCTGGACACCCCGCACGTGCCTCTTGTCCAAACAGCCGCCTACGAGCAGTACCGCATGGGCGAGTATGCCAACGGGCAGAACGCCGTTGTTGCAGTGGTTTCCTACACGGGATACGACATGGAGGACGCGCTGATTCTGAACAAGTCGAGTGTGGAGCGGGGCTTCATGCGGGGAACCCTCTACAAAAGCCTGGCGATAAACATGGACAAGAAGAAGGAGCACGTCTTGGGAACAAAGTTTTCAGACGGCCTCCCCGATGTCGGAGACGTGCACAAGCCCGGAGACACAAGGTACACGCTCACAAACGTACACACAGGCCTCGAGGAGAGCGACAGGCACAAGGGATACGATGCCAGGCGCGTGGAAAGCGTGACTCTCTTCGAGGACCCCAAGGGAAAGAGGGGAGGCACGATCAAGTACATCGTTCCGCGGGTCCCCACAATAGGAGACAAGTACAGCAGCAGGCACGGGCAGAAAGGCGTTTGCTCCATTCTCTACCCGGCAGAGGACATGCCTTTCACAGAGGACGGAATGGCGCCGGACATAATCATAAACCCGCATGCATTCCCAAGCAGAATGTCGATTGGGATGTTCATCGAAAGCATGGCAGGGAAGGGGGGCGCGATGGCTGGGGCCAAGGTAGACGGGTCCCTCTTCTCCTTCGACGAGCAGAGGCGGGCAGACAAGGTTTTTGGAGATCTTCTTGCAGAGCACGGGTTCTCTCGGTATGGCAGCGAGACGCTCTTCAGCGGAGTGACGGGAGAGGAGCTGAAGGTAGACGTCTTTATTGGCGTGGTCTACTACCAGAGGCTGAGGCACATGGTCGGGGACAAGTACCAGATCAGGGCGCTTGGGCCGGTGGACGCGATCACAAAGCAGCCTGTGGGAGGAAGAAAGAGGTCGGGGGGAATTCGCCTGGGGGAAATGGAGAGAGACGTCCTCATCTCGCACGGGGCCTCGGCAGTGATCACAGACCGGATGGTCAAGTGCAGCGACAGGCATCTCCTGGGGTGTGTGTGGCCTGCGGGCACATTGGAGGTGCTTCCCAGCGGAAGTGCGAAGGGTGCGCCAAGGGAAGATGGCTCCAGTGCACCTGCCCTACATTTTCAAGTACCTCTCTGCTGAGATGGCAGCAATGAATGTGAAAATGCGCCTTTCCCTTAAAGATGGGCTAGATAGATGAGAAGGGCTCGAGAGACAATAAACCAGCAAAAGCCCATTTTTCTCGGAGCGGTGTGGCCCCAGCGTGCTTCATACAGTCTTTTGCCTCTGAGGCCGCAGACAGTGCCCCCCGGACATCAAGTCCCGAAGTTTTTTGTTTTTGCATGGAGCGGGACGAAGTGAGGAAGCTCTGGATGTGCCAAAAGACCGTCTACGAGATGATGCGTGACAGAGGATACCTGGTAAATGAGGGCGACGTGTCCATGACCATGGAGAGGTTTATGGAAGCATACCCGGTGCTCATGGCTACAGGGAGCAAGCACGCAATGTCCATGCTCTTCCAGCACGGGAGGGAGAGCGGGAACCAGCTCTTTGTGTTTTTTCCGGACGGGTCGAGCGTGAGTGTGAAGGACATTAAGGTCTACATCTCCATGCTTGAGGAGCAGAAGATCAGCAACGGCATCATTGTGTGCAGAGACAAGTTCTCTCACACGGCAGCCAAGGCCATCGAGGAGTCCAAGAAGAGCTACCGCCTCGAGGTCTTCTATATGAAAGAGCTTCTCTTCAACGTAACGCACCACGAGTACGTGCCCCAGCACATTTTGCTCACCGAGGCAGAGAAGGAAGAGGTGCTCAGGGAGAGGAAGGTGAGCGAAAGCAAGGCAAGGAAGATCCTTACCACGGACCCGGTCGCAAGGTACTACGGGGGCAAGCGGGGACAGATGTTTAGAATAATAAGAGAGTCCGAGACTGCAGGAAAGTCTGTCGACTACAGGGTGGTGGAGTAGCCGTAGCCAGGAATAAAAGACTACTTTTCCGCCAGAGCTCGCAAGCCTGTGGCGCTGCAGTCCCATATCATGCTAGCAAGCAATATTTATATTTGCAGAGGAATTTTCTGCAATGCCCGGAATAAGGAGAGACCTTGCGGACATCCTGGAGGAAAGCCCGGTTGTGGTTATGTTCAAGGCCACGTGCCCGGACTGCGTGCAAGTTTTCAGCTTCATTGACGAGAAGGGGTATGCGCCAGAGAAAATCGACGTGACCAGCTCCAGGGGAGCAGCCTTGCGGAAGGTAGCTGTCGAGGTTCTAAAGATAAAGACAGTCCCTGTGGTCTTCATCAAAGGAAGGTTTGTTGGGGGGTGCGACAAAACAACTTCTGGAGACGTCTTTGACAAGTTCATGGCCCAGGCCCCCAGCACGCAGGAGGAGATACACAAAATGCTCAACGTTCAATAAATCCTTTATCAGAAATGGCTAGGACAGCTTGCTCGACTCGATGACTCTCTTCACAACCCGCGAGGCGGCCTCCCTCATCTGGGGGATGCGCGAGGAGAGGAGCTGCGTGGCCATGGAAAGAATTTCTGGGTCCAGGAGGTCTGGCCCCAGCGCCAGGAGCCTCTCTAGGATGCACAAAGCCTCCTCCTTCCTGAACTGCGAGCACGTCCAGGGAGAAATCTGGGAGTAGGAAATAAACGCGCCAAGAGTGCCTGCAACTTTCTGGGACAGCGAGTCCCGTACAGAGACATGGGTGGCGGCAACATCGAAGAGCAAGCTAATTGATGCGGCAGAAACCTTGTGCAGCTCGTTGGCAGATGCGGAGTCTGCGAGCTGCACGATGAGGATGTAGAGCTCCCTGACCTCTCTCTGGGGGATGTGTTCTATGCTTCTCCTCAGAAACAAAAGATACTCCACCATCTCCTGCTCCTCCTCTGCAGCCCTCCTGGGGAACTCTTCCCTTCTTCTTTCTTCCTTCGAGGAGAAGTAGAGGGCAATCAGGTTCCTGTTGGTGATAAAGGGCGATCTGTTGTGGGGAATCGAGAGGAACTCCCGCAGATCGATTGCAGGAGGGGTTTCGCTGCACAGAGACTCTCTGGAAGAGCCCGCCTGCATCCCCAGCACCTCTCTGCTTGTCTCGAGGAACACAGGGAACGTGTGCTCGCAGAGTTCCTCGAGCCCGGACAGAAGAAGGGCTTTTATGATCTCCAAGGCCTGCCCCCAGTACTGCTTGCTCAGAAGGTATGTCTCTGGAGAAGCCTTTGCTTGCCTGTACTCGAGAAGGGCTCTAATTGCGCGCGCAAAGTACGCCTCCTCGTAAAGCTTCTTTTCTTTCTTGCGCATGAACTCGCCCGAGAATATTTCAAAGCACCTGATGGTGAAGGCAGGGGAGTCTCTCTCCACATTCCTGTAATCAACCCACGCTATGAGCGTGCTGAGCTTGTCGTAGTACGCAGAGCCGTCGCCTCTGACGCTCTCGAGGGCATAGAGGATTTCCTCCTCAAACAGGCTCGGCTGCTGTGCCTGTGCCAAAGAGCGATAGACTCGCCGGAGAGACGTGAGTGCACCAAGGAACGCCCGCAGCTCGGAGGTAGGGCTCCTTGTGTACGCCTCTCTAAGCACCTTTGCCAAGAAAAGATAGACGGCGTTGTCCAGCCCTGCGCATATCTCGCTGGAGACCTCTGTGAGCATTTTGAAGAGGGCTTCCCAGTACGCCTCTCCGTCCATTTCGTATGTCTGCACGCTCCTCAGAAGGAAGCAGATGAGCGGCTCTGCCATCGACTCTTCAGAGCAGATAAAGCGCTTCACTATTTCCAGAAGAAACCTCCACTCTCTGAGGAGCCTCTTCTCCTGCGAGAGCGAGGGAAAGTTCTGAAAGACGGTGTCCAGGAGAGAAACCGTGATGGAGAGAGCGCTCTCGGCAGAGCGGGCAGGGCTGGACGGAGGGAGTGCGCAGGAACAAGGTTGGCTCCACACCCAGAGATGTTTTTGCAGACACAGATCTCCTCCGCCTCCTCGCCCCCCGAGTCGTCGGAGGGCTCCTCGGCGTAAATCTCTCTTTCCCTTGCATATACAGCAGCCCTGGCCAGCCGCCTCATGAACACGCCCACAAATGGCTTCCACCCAACAAGCCCGTGCCGCTTGGCGCTTTGGAGAGCAGTAAAGATCTGCGGGATGGCGCTGTCTCGCACGTCGTCCCGGTGGTCGTATGCAAAGAAGGAGAGCACGCAGACAATGCTGTTCCAGATCCTCGTGTACTCCTCCTGCCCGCCCTGCTCGATCGTGAGGAGATAGTCTGTGATGCTCTGGAGAGCATTGAGCGAGTTCAGCGCAGTCTTGGTCGAGGAGCTTCCTATGCAGCAGAGCGCAAGATAGTGGATGCTCTTGGCGAGGCAGCTGAAAGAGAGCTGGTCAAGGTAGTTGTCGCATATGATCTGGAGGATCTCGAAGGACTGCGGTATGAAGCACTCCTCCTTGCATGAGTGCTCAAGCGTGAGGTAGAAGTTGTCCCAGGACTCGCCCATTTCCATCCCAGAGGTCTTCATCCCGCTGATGAGTATCGAGAGGATTGTCCTTCCTGTTCTGGCTGCTTGGTCGACAGACTCTTCCCTGGAGGGGCTTTCCCCGATGTCCTCCCTTGCGGAGAGCCTTCCGTAGGAGGTGCAGTTGATCACGAAGAACTCTGCCAGCTTCTCCGTGACTGCCCTGTGTCTCGACTCCTTGTGCTCTTCCTTGAAGTATGCGCTGCAGACTGCCTCGATGTTCCCCAGAGTCTCGGAAGAAGGCGGGTGCTCCGAGATCGAGAAAATGGTGTCGAGCACCCGCTCAAAAGAGTCTGCGCTGAGTCTCTCGATGTTCTCCACGAAGAACCCTGAGATGAGGCTTCTTGAGGACCAGTTCTCCAGGCAGGAGAGACAGAGCCCCGCAATGCAGGCATCTGTCTCTTCCTCAGAGAACCTCTCTGTCTTCCTCTCGATGCGCATCCAGTAGGGGTGGTCTGTCCCCGCGGAGCCAATGATTGCCACAGCCATGTCGAAGAAGCTCTTCCACTTGCCGCGCATTGCCCGCTTGACGCGCATTGTGCTCCGGAGAGACGCCAGCTGGAGCTGTGCTCTCTGACCCTCCGAAGGGAGCGAGAGCGAGAGCGTGTAAAGCAGCTGGAGGGCATCTCCCAGAGACTCTTTCTTGTATGCAGACGCAATGAGCACAAGCTTCTCCAGCGAGGAGACCACTTCGTGCAGAAAAGAGTCTCCAATCCTCTGGAGCGACCCGAACGTCTTCAGGGCGCTGGCAAAGAAGAGCTCAAAAAGCTCTCTATGGACGGTCTCCAAACAGAGCTGCTTTGTAAGACCAAAAAAGGCCTCTGTCTTCTCCGCATCCTGGTAGTCAGATCCGTCCGTGGTAGAGCCTGCTTCTTCTCTTCTTCTTTCTTTCTCCGATCTTGCTGAAGAAAGAGAGGAAAACCTGCACATCCTCCCAACAGCCACGCCCCCAAGATAGGAGGGATCTTCAGGAATGGCTGTTCTATCCAGCTGCAAGACATAGAACACTTTCGGGTCCACCCTGTCTCCACAGCCTCCTCTTCCACACAGAAGATGCACTCTGCAACCACAGAAAGCCCCGCTGATCACACCATTTGTAGATGAAAAGGAGTGTGTCGTGCTCCAGGGAATAGAAGAACTCCTCCCTGAGCACAGCAATGTTCCTGCTCTGTGTGGCCACAAGGGCTCCAAGCAGCTCCCTGATCTCGGAGGCAGCCTGCTCTCTCAGAGACAGAAGGAGGATGGACAGTATTTTGAAAGACCTTGTTATTTCTGGAAGAGAAGAGGCCTCCTGGAGCACCTGCTTGACTGCGGGAACCACGCTCTCCCGGACAAGCTCGCTGAACTCGTTTCTCCTGAAGACCCCCGCAGACTCGCTCATTGCGGCAATGATAAGGTCCAGGGCGAGAGAGAGAGATCTTTCTGTGACAGAGAAAATCTGCGACATCACAGAGAGAGCGTCTTCCACGGCAATCGAGAGGTCTATTTCTGTGGGCCTGGCGCCCTCTGCATCTGCCTTGCTTGCAAGTGCCTTCTCCATTGAAGACACTCTGTAGATTGCGTGCGAAACCATGTGGCACGTGATGAACTTTGCAGTGTTGGTTGTCTGCGGCTTTGAGTAGGAGACAAGGTTCAGGCAGATCGCGAACAGCCTCATTAGAATGTCTCCCCGCACGAGGGAGTGCTCCTGGATCAGCGGGGGAATGGACTGGAGGACCTTTAGGCGGATCTCGGGCATCTGCGCAACCTTCTCTTCAAACGCCTCGACGACCTCCCTTGCAGAGATTGGGGAGAGAAGCTGCCTGGAAATGAATTGGTAGATGGCAGAGAGCGCCAGCTGGAGAGACCTCTGCTTTCTCGTGGCGCCCTTGAAGGCGTGCACAAAGGGCTTGAAGAGAACGTCGTTTCCGCGCGCAAGCCTGAGAAAGCTGTTCTCCTTTTCCTCTTCCTGGCCCTCCTCGCTGGCTCCCTTGATGATGTCCAAGGAGGCGTCTATTTCCTGTCTGATCTGCATGTTCTTCTTCCCCAGCTCTGCCTTGATGGCCTCGAGGCTCTCGAGAGCCTCCTGCTTCATTGGCAGACTCATCAAAACAAACGACGAAAAAAGAAGAAAACCCTGCAGAAAAGACCGCGTCGGAAATTCTCCCTCAAGAGGATGTGGAAGACTCTTGGTTTATTTTAGTGTGGAGCACAAGCCCGGCGCTACTCCCTCCACGTGCATTCGCACGAAGTGCATGTGTTGAAAACTGTCATGGGCTCGTCGGCGCTCCGTGTCTGCATCTGGTAGTAGTATGCGCTTCTGTTGTCGCACTTTGGGCATCCAATGCTGCGCGTGGGAAGATCTCTCTTCCCTGCCAGCTCCGGCTCCAGCTTGAGCCTGTGCTTGTTCTTCTCCCGCTCCACAAACGCCCCGGGCACCTCGCACTCGTAGGGGCAGCTCTTGCACTTGAACCGGCTCCTCTCAGAGCTTATTTCAACCAAGAGCGAGTTCAGACAAAGAGCACAGAAGGGCATCGGAAGCACGAGCTCTTTTTTGCAGAATTTCGAAAATAATTTCCATGAACGCGCGCCTCACGTTCTTTCCGGTGTAGGCAGATGCTTCGACCACACGGACTTCCCTCAGCTCCTCGTCCTTCAGGCTGCAGCGCCCTTTGTTCATAAAGTCGAAGGGAACCTCCTTGCTGGCATAATCTCTCCGCGAGACCTTCACGCGCACAGAGGCCCTTTCTGCCGCGCCAGAGTCGACTTTGTTTGAGATGCACAGAAGAGCGCTTCCGTGCAGAGCGGGGTGCCTGACCACGCTGGAAAGCATCTCCTGGTAGTCCCGCGGATCGTGCGAGTCATAGACAAACAAGACTCCGTCTGTCTCCTCGTAGTAGGTGTCCCAGTAGCCCCGTATTGCCTCCTGGCCGCCTATGTCCAAAATTTTCAGCTCCAGCGGAGACGCCCCCACGCAGAGCCTGTGCTCAACCACCTGGTACCCGAACGTCGGGGAAATGTCTTCGACCTCCTCTCCAAGGAAGCTCTTGAGGAGAGAGGTCTTTCCTGCGTTGTCTGGCCCAACAATGACCAGCTTGAGCCGCCTTTCTCCCTCGGTGACTCTCCGCACAACAGCCTTGAAGTCCATGGGCTTTGAGTTTATCGGCCTTTATTTTTATTTTGGGGCTCATGCGGAAGGTCGAGAGCGAGTGCAGGTCCTCGTACTACAACGTGGCGCGGCTCATAAAAACGCGGAAGTCTGTGTTTGTTGTGGGAGCAGGAATTTCCACAGCTTCGGGGATCCCAGACTTCCGCTCGCCAAGCGGGATTTTCTCACGCATCAGAAAGAAATACAACCTTACAGGAGAAGACCTCTTTACCGAGTCTGTTGTGCGGGCAAGCGAGGAGCACATGCGCGTATACATGGAGCTCTTGGGGGAAATGAGGGTTCTCTTGGAGGAAGCAGGCCCAACAGAAACGCACCTGCTGCTCGCGCATCTGGGGAAGAAGCACAAGACCAGGATCTACACCCAAAACATCGACGGGCTGGAGGAAAAGGCAGGAATGGCGAAGCAGGGGCGGGTTGTGTACCTGCACGGGAGCATGGCCATGCTTGCATGCGGGAAGTGCAGGCACCGCGTGGAGTACACCCTTGAGATGAACACGGAGGTCGTAGAAGGGAGGACGGCGTGCCCAGCATGCTTAAGGAGAGACGAGGAGCAGGCGCGCATGGGAAAGAGGCTGCGCGGCGTGGGAAGGCTCTCTCCAGACATCGTGCTGTACGGGGGATACAACCCAGCAGACGCAGAGATAGCAAGGAAAGTCAAAGGCGACATGGACCTCTCTGTTCTTGTCACGATGGGGACCTCTCTCAGGGTGCATGGCGTGAGGCAAATGGTGCGGGAGATGAGCAAGGCTGCGCGGACAGGCGGGGGGCTTTCTGTTTTTGTGGGAAGAGAGTTCCCTCAGAAGAGCATGGAGAAGTGCTTTGATCTCTACTTCCCAGGAGAGTGCGACATGTTTTCAGCGAAGCTCAGGGAGGTGATGTGTGGGGTAGAAATCCTCAGAGATCTGCGCAGAGCCTCTCTGGAGGAAAGGAGCGCTCCAGCCAGCTGGACCTCATTGTAGATGACGTGAGGAGGCTCAGCATAGAGGCCTGCAAGAGAGTGGATTCAGAGAGAAGCTGGCCTTGAGGCAGAAAGCTCTGGCAGTGGGCCCTAGCAATGAGGCTGGGTGCCGGGCAAGTAAAGATGCGGCTGGGGTTGGAGCGTGAAATAAATCTGTGCCCCCTGAGCCGGTTGTGTCTTTTGGCCTGGCAGGGCTAAAGGAACAGCCATTTTTTATTTTATGCTGGGCCTTCGGACGCATCCACACACGCTGGGGCTCCTGATGCGCTTCAAAAGATCCAGTGACCTCTTCCCTTCAGAAGACCTTTTCGCCTTGTTCCTTGAGCTCCACACTCTGAGCGGGGCTCTCTGGAAAGAGTCTCTGGTTTCACAGGCATACGAATACTTCTACTTGCACAAGAGACAGAGGCCTGAGGCGGAGGCGTTCAAGGCATGCATGGAAGAGAGAATCGAGAGGTATCTTGGGGAGGGCGTGAAGGTGGAAATAAGAAGCAAAGAGGGAAGCCTGGTAGAGGAGCGGCGCTGCTGCCTGCTCAGGGGGGAAATCTCTGTCTTCCTGAGCCCCAGGAGTGTCGAGGTAGTCGACAAGTTCAGGCAGTCTTTCCTGAGAGAATACAAGGCGAGCTACATGCTGCGGGGCGGCAGAGAGGTTTTCGTGGAGGCAGACAGAGAGGTGGGGAAAATGGGAGAGGAGCCAAAGGGCGGCCGGCAAGACAGCAAGACACTTCTCAAGTACTTCACAGAGAAAAGGGTAGAAGAAAGAAACACCGAGCTGTTCAGGCAGGGGCAGTGAAGTATGGGCACGCGTTCCTCGGGGCTGCAGGGTCTTTCAGGAGGCAGGAGGATGTGCTCGCCCCAGTGAAGATGGTCTTTTACAAGGTGCATGGGCAAGTGCGGCCTGCATACTACAACAGGAAAGAAGCGAGGCACGAAAGGTGGCGCAATACACTGCGGAGGATTCTTCCCGAGGGCGAGTACGAGTACAACTCGGACGAGGAGTGGGTTGAGGGGGATGGCGAGTGCACCGACAACATAAGCAGCGAGGAGCACGAAGAAGAGGAGTCTGGGGAGTGCGAGTGGATAGAAGCAGACACGGAGGAGGCCCTCCTCAAGGGAAGGAACCTCCCGTCCATGGACTTCCCTAGTTGCGGAGAAACCATTCTTGCTGCAGGCCAGAAGTGGGCGGAAATCGAGAGAGCCGGAAAAGAATAAGCGTGGAAAATACCCGGTTGCAGCGCCTGCTGTTTTTCCCGTCGCTCTTCCCTCCTGTCCTGGCTCGCTAGACCCGCTTTCTGGCTGGCCGGCGGTTGTAAAGTAAATTTCTCACAATCCTTTATTCCTTGGATAGATCTCTATGAACATAAATACTCTGGCTGCTTACCTCCGCTTCAGTGCATTCCTCAGGGCCTGCTCGAACTGGGCATTGCCCTTTGTGCTGGAGAGAGAGCGGACCTTCTCCAAAGAGCGCCCCACTGCCTCTGGCCCACTCGGTAGAACTTCTCGGACTCCGCCAGAAATAGCTGGTTTTGACCAGATAGAAGGAAACAGACCCGAATGTCCCCAGGTGTCCCCTCACTGTCTCGGGGAAGTATTGCGCATTTGTCTCTTTCAGGGCCGCCTCCTCCTCCTTCAGCTCTTTCAGGAGCTTCTGCACGGGCTTGCTGCTCTTGTGCTCCTCGGAAGCTTCTTCAGCCTCCTGCCTTCTTCCTTTCGGCATCTTCAAGAGCTCCTCCCTCTTCTTTCCAGGGCCTCCCTCTGTTTCCTGAGACAGCTCCGCGCTTATCTTGCAGATCCGCGCCAGATGTTCGTGCCGCAGCTTCTCCACCTCCCGCAGCTCCTCAAAGGCCCTATCAAAGAACAGCCTGAAGCGTGTCCCGCAAAGACACACCTCAGTGAGGAAGTGCAGAAAGAGAAGCCTGTCTGCCAGAAGGGCTCCCCTGCACTCCCTGGATGCCCCCTCCTTGAGCTGCACTCTGTAGTCAAACTCATTTGTCACAACGCTTTTCAGCTCGTACGAGTGGACGATGTCGTAGAAGAAGCTCTTCAGATACAGAGCCCAGCTCTTCATGCTTCCCTCTCCGCTGAACCACTGGATGCGCGTAAATTTACTTTTTGTCTCCTTGCGGCCGTCTGGGGAAGCCTCTTCGTAGTACTCCGTCCGCCCGTCCTCTATTTTTCTGCGCAGGCCAGAGTTCTCTGTGTTCCCGTAGACAAAGGAAGCAGCCAGGTCGATCACGTCTGCAAGCCCATCCTTCCCGCTCTTCCTTCTCTCGTGCGAAATTGCCTTCATCACCTTCGAGTGTATCGAGCATATTGCCCGGGTGTGGTATGCAGGGGAGAGCAGCCCGTCCACAAGCTCGTCCAGCCTGAACGACTCGAGCTTGAAGAACCCGGAGAACGTGGACAGAAACGCAGTCAGAGAGAGAATGAGGCTCTGGTCTGCAAAAGACGCTTCTTCCACCTCCCACTGCTTCTTTTCTATCTCCATGATCTCGGCTGTCTGCTTTGTACACAGCTCCTCCTTCTCTCTCTTCCCGTCCTCGCTCTTCCTTCCCCTCCGCTCGCCCCTGCCCTCCGCGCATCCCGCGGGCCCCTCTTCCGGCCCCCGCGCTGCACACGCCCTCTTCTGCTCTCCCCGCTCCTCCGGCCACTGCGGCTCCCTTTTGGTGCATGCAGCGCCGAGGTTTCTGATTACGTTGTTTGCAAGAACACGCCCAAAAGGCGTTTCCTGCGTAACACTCAGGATAAAAGACAGCACGTCGTTTTTCCCGACGCTGTCCTTCCTCATTATCTCTTCCCCCAGAACCTCCACGCACACGCTTCCTCCGCGCTCGTCGCACATCTTCACTTTGTACGTGCCATGCGCAGCCTCCACGATCTTCCCTGCAGCCTCTCTTCCCTTTACAAAGACCACCTCTCCCTTTACAAATCTAGTTCCCAGAAACCGCGACAGCTGGTTGACCTGCTCTATTATTGGTCTTGCGGGGTTTTTTATGAAGTGCGAGACTATGTACTGTCTTATGGCGATGGCCTCAATCATTGACGAAAATTAAAATATTGTGGGCTTAAGATAGGGACGGCCGAGGAATTAATTTAATTAAGGGAAAAATATGTAAAACATGGGGCTCGAGGAGAAGCACAGGCAGATGAAGGAGATGGAGAGGAAGATGGACGAGATGATAGGGAGGCTTACAAACGAGTACAACGTGACGCTGGGGGAGCCTCTGGTCGACAAGAGCGGGTTTCCCAGGGAAGACGTGGACGTGTACATGGCGAGGAAGCTGGTGGGAGAGTACTACAAGATAAAGGGGGAGTGGGCTGCGCTGCGGAGCGAGGTTGAGTCCATGCTTGAGGAAAAGATGCGGCCCGAAGAGGAGTGAAGGTTCGGTTTTTGGGTTTTTTATTTCGAAAAGTTTGAGTGCGCGATGTCAAGGGTGCGTCTGGACGGAGAGCAGTTTAGAAGGCGCGTACAGAGAGTGCGCGAGGCGATGAAGGGAAGCGTGGAGACGCTGCTGGTGGTTTTGGGGAAGAGGGCAGAGATCTCTGTCTCGGCAATGAACCCTGCCATGTTTATGTATCTTCTGGAGTACGAGTTTCCCGAGACGTGCCTGTTTGTGCGCGAGGGGGATGTTGTCGTGGTGACGAGTGCAAAGAAAAGCGCGATTCTCGAGCAGCTGAAGCCCTTCGAAAAGATGCAGCTTTTTGTCAGGGAAAAGGAAGAGGGCGGCGGGGGCACCGCAGCAGCTGTGAGGAGCGTGGTAGGAGAAAAAGTGGGCGTGATAGGGGGGACGGAGAGCCACGGAGAGTTTGTAGAGGAGTGGGCGGGACAGTTCGAGACGGTGGATGTCTCTGCTGCGATCGAGAGGGTGTTCAAAGCCAAAGACAAAAAGGAGCTCGAGCTTGCGCATCTCTCGGGAAGATGTGCGGTGCATCTGGCCGGAATGCTTGAGGGGAGGATTAGGCAGGTAATCAAGGCAGACGACAGGGTGACGCACGAGGAGGTGGGCGACAAGCTTGAGTCTGCGCTGGAGACAGAGATAAAAAGGCTTCCTGGAGAGATCGACCAGTCGTACCTCGAGCTCTCTTTCCCGCCGATCGTGCAAAGCGGCGGGTTCTACCAAATGGGGAGAGGGCTGCCTGGAAGCGGGGAGCGGGGCGAGTACAAAAACGAGTACAGCGAGCAGCTGCTCTACTTCGACATAGTTCTCTACGAGCTGGGGGTGATGTACAAGGGATATTCCTCAAGAGTGGGAAGGACACTCCTCGTGAGCCCAACTGCCCGTGCAGAAGAGGCGCTCAAGGAGGCGCTTGTTCTGATGGAGTTTCTTATTGGGTCTGTTCGCGTGGGGAGGACGTACTCGGAGATATACAAAGAGGCGGAAGAGTACCTTGGCCTGCGGATCAAGAACAGCGAAAACTCCAGCACTCCCCTCTCCTTTTTGCGGGGCACGCTTTCCCCGGCGCTGGGAAGATCGATTGGGCTGCGGCCTGCAGAGGGAAGAGAGATTTCTCTTGGCGCAGAGGAGCAGATCGAGGACGGGATGGTGCTAAACATAGAGGTGTGCTTTGAGGATGTCCCCTCTCTTCTAGAGAGCGGCGAGAGTGCCGCCATTAGGGTCTCCAACACAGTCTTGGTCGAGGGAGGCGCCCCACGGGTGGCCACGCCCTTCTCGACCGACGTTAGCGAGTACTGTGTCGAGAAGGCCCCGGACCAGTCGAAGCGAACCGCCTCTGGGAGGAGGCTCAGGAACAGAGACAAGGAGATGGAGAGGACAAATGCAATCAACGAGCACCAGAAGCAGCTCATGGACGACCTGATCGAAGAGCAGCTGCGCATTTGCAAGGGCGGCGTCTCAAGAAAGGGCGAGAGGGAGAAGGCAAAGAAGAGGAGTGCTGTGTACGAGAAGGAAAGGCAGGTGCCCAGAGGGAGGCCAGGATACACGTCGATAAGAGGACGGAGTCGGTGGTAGTTCCTGTCTTTGGCGCGCAGGTGCCCTTCCACATCGAGGCGATCAAGAGCGTGAGCAAGAGCAGTGAAGGAGAGCATGGATTCCTGAAGATCAACTTTGTCCCTCCCGCTGGAGAGGAGGGGGCCAGGGGATGCCACCTGCTCCTCTCGCTGGTCTTCAAGGACGACCTGCAGGAGGTGGCCAGGGCGTGGAAAGAGATAAACGAGATGAAGAAGGAGCGAGGCGAGAAGCCGGAGGAAGCCCTGGAGCACGGGGAGCAGGAAGAGCTGCAGACGCAGGGGAGGCCGGAAATACTTCCTTCGCTCACGGTGAAGATAGACCACCGCATCAGCACAAAGAAAAACTCGCTCGCCACCATGGAGCTGCACAGAAACGGGCTGAGGTGTGTTCAGTTCAGAAACGACGAGGAGATAGACATTCTCTTCTCGAATGTAAAACACATGGTTTTCCAGCCAGGCACGGAGGAGTTCCCCACAATCCTGCACTTCAGGCTGAGCGCCCCAATTGTGGTTGCGGGCAAGAAGAGCTACGACGTCCAGCTCAACAGAGAGTGCGTGATGAATGCGGTCCACGACACAAGGAAGGCTGCAGCCAGGTACGGAAAGATGGGCGAGGAGGCAGAGCTCTACGAGGAGGAGGAGGAGCGGATGCGGCAGGAGGTAAACGGGGCCTTCAGGCACTTTGCTGCCAAGGTCAGCTCGGCCTCGGGCATCATTCTTGAGGAGCCCCTGAAAGAGCGCGGGTTCTACGGGGTGCCCTTCAAGCAAAACGTGCTCATACAGCCCACGTCAGAGTCCCTTGTGAACGTCTTTGAGTACCCGTTCCTGATCCTCCCGTTCAAGGAAATCGAGATCCTCAACCTCGAAAGGAGGGTTTCAGGGGTGAAGACGTGCGACATGGTTTTTGTGCTCAAGGACAAGACAAGGGCGCCTGTGCACATCTGCAGCGTGAATGTGCTGGACGTGCCCAGCCTCATAGACTTCTTCGACTCGAAGGACATCTGCTTTACGGAGACGCGCATCAACATCCAGTGGCACAACGTCCTGAAGAGCGTGCTGAGCGACCCCGTTGCCTTCTACGAAAATGGGGCCTGGGCCATGCTCAAGCCAAGCAGAGAGGCCGAGGAAGAAAACGAGAGAGAAGGCTCTGACGTAGTGGACCTGGAAACAACCTCCGAGGAAGGCGAGGAGGAAGAGTTTTCTACGAACGACGGCCTCACCGACAACGACAGCGAGCCGGGAACAGCGACGGGAACAAGCGCGGACGAAAGCGAGGTCGACGACGAAGACTTCGTGGTTTCTGACGAGGACGAGGATGAGGATGACGCAAGGAAGAAGAGGAAAAGAATGCGGAAATAAACGAGCTTTACTATCCTGCGCTATGAAAAGAAGTACACAAGCTTGTCCCTGCACCCAGCCACTGCCATAGACTTGTCGATGGCCACAGAAAAGACCTGGTCTCCGCACACAAAGTCCGAGAGGAGCTTTTTCTGCTCCACGGAGAAAATCTTCACAGTCTTGTCTGCGGAGCACGAGGCAAGAAGATTCCCTGTGCTGGAAAAAGCCACTTGGTATGCAGGCGAGACGTGGGACTTGAAAACATGGACGGCGGAGCCTGTGAGGAGGTTCCAGAGCCTGACGGTCCTGTCAAAGGACGCGCTTGCAAAGTAAAGGCCGTTTGGCGAAACAGCTCCGCTGGTGATCACGTCCCTGTGTCCCACAAGCTTCTTGGCGGCCACAAAGCCGCCCTCTCTCTGTTCCCAGACGATGATCGACCTGTCGTCGCTCGTTGTGACAAAGAAGGACTGCTTCTTGCTTCTAAAAGAGTGGATTCCCGTGACCCACCCGCTGTGCCCCTTGAGGGAGGGCCCCTGCACCCCGCTTTTCTCTGCGACCCGCACGAGACAGTCTCTCCCCGCTGAAAGCGCTAGGTCCCCAAAAAAAGACACGGCCAGCACTGGAGACGAGTGCGGGATGGAGAAGAGAAACGACTCTGTGCTCCAGAGGGACGCAGAGGAATCTCTGGAGGCAGAGAGGAAGCGCGAAGAGTCCTCGCTCCACGCAAGCGCAGTTACTCCGTTTTGTGGGCACGCTCCTTGTAGACGATGTCCATGGTCTCGGTGGAAATGAGGCACACAGACCCATCCATGGACCCGGACGCAAGATACTTGGAGTCTGGCGAGAACTTGGCCGCCTGCACCCAGTGGTTGTGGATGGAGAGAGTCTTTGCAATGGACTTTGTGGCTCCGCTCCAGAAGCGAACAGTCCCGTCGCCGCCTGCGCTGGCAATAAACCTCCCACACCGGCTGATCTCCACAGCAAGAACTGCTGCCTTGTGTCCAGAGGCAGATGAGGCCACGTATCCAGGCGCCCTGGCTTTTTTCTGCTCCTCGTCGCGGAAGCAGTGTATCTTCACAACCTCTTCCTTGGAAACGCTCTCTCCAGCCAGGGCCTCTGCCAGAGTGGTGACTATTTCAGAGCCGAAGACAAACATCCTGATTGTCTCTGGGGAGCAAGTGTTCTCCGGAAGGAGCTGTCTGAGAGAGGCTGCAGAAACAAAGAGAGGGAGCTGCATCGAAGGGCCTAGCAGTGTTTTGTCCTCGGACTGGAACTGCGCAATGATCTGGCGGTGGAGCTCCATGCAAAAATTTTGCAGCGAGGCGCCATAACAGCGCAGAAAGGAATATGGAAAGTAGAGCTTAAATCTTTGGGATTTATTGCTGGTCTGGGCTAGTTCACCTCCTCGACCCTTGGCTCAGAGCTTTCTGCGCCTGCCTGGGCCTGGGCTCCCTGCGAGAGCATCTGCATGGCAATCTCTTCAACCTCCTTTTTCTTTGCCTCGTACTCCTCGAAGCTTCTGTTGAGCGGATCCACCTCTCCTGCCTTCCACCTCTCGACCTCGGCAATTTTTGCCTCCACAGAGTCCTTCAGGTCGGGCGTGCACGAGGAAAGCTTCTCCCTTGCAAGATAAATAGCAGTGTCGAGCTCGTTGAATGCCTCCATCTTCTTCTTGTTGAGCTCGTCTTGCTCCTTGTTCCTCTCTGCGTCCTCCTTCATCTTCTTGACCTGCTCGTCGCTTGTGGAGAGGTTCTCCCTCGAGATCTGGACAGAGTTGGAGCTTCCAGATGACTCCTCCTTGGCCGTGACAGAGAGAATTCCGTCCGCGCAGACGGAGCACTTCACGACAATCTGCGGAACATTTCTCTTTGCAGGAGGAATGCCGGTGAGGTTGAAGTCGCCAAGCTTCCTGTTGTCCCTGACAAGGGGCCTCTCTCCCTCGTATATGGAGATGGTGACAGAGGTCTGGTTGTCCGAGTACGTAGTGAAGATCTGCTCCTTGGCGGCAGGGATCTGCGTGTTCCTCGAGATGAGGGGGGTAAAGACTCCTCCCGCAGTCTCGATACCAATGGAGAGGGGAAGCACGTCGATGAGAAGCAGCTGCTGGGACTCGTCGAGGTCCCCGTTCAGGTTGGCTGCCTGGATAGCTGCCCCGTGCGCAACCGCCTCGTCGGGATTGACCCTCTTGTTCACCTCCTTTCCGTTGAAGTAGTCCGAGAGCATTTTCTGCACCTTTGGAATCCTGGTGGATCCTCCCACAAGAACAAGCTCGTGGATCTCGGCCTTCGAGAGCTTCGAGTCTGCAAGGACCTTCTCGACTGCAGGAAGAAGCTTGTCGAAGAACTCCTTGCAGATCATCTCGAACTTGGCCCTTGTGATTGTGCACGTGAAGTCCTCTCCCTTGTAGAAAGAGTCGATCATGACGGTTGTGCTGGTTGCAGAGGAGAGGTTTTTCTTTGCGTTCTCGATCTGCGCCTTCAGCCTGCTCAGGGGGCGGCCCTTGAGCTCGTCGTAGGAGAGCGAGTGCTGCCTGGCAAACTCCCGCGCATAGTGCTCAGCGAGCTTGTGGTCCAGGTCGGACCCCCCCAGATGCGTGTCTCCTCCAGTGGACTTCACCTCGAAAACCCCGTCGTCAATGGTCAGAATGGAGACGTCGAAGGTGCCTCCTCCAAAGTCGAAGACAAGCACGTTCTTCTCTCCCTTCACGTGGTCCATTCCGTACGAAATAGCTGCTGCAGTGGGCTCGTTGATGATACGGAGCACCTCCATGCCTGCCATCTCTCCAGCGGTCTTGGTGAGGGCCCTCTGGTCGTTTCTGAAGTACGCAGGAACCGTGATGACGGCCTTCTTCACCTTTTCCCCAAGATACGCCTCTGCAGTTTCCTTCAGGTACCCGAGAAGCAGCGCGCCAATTTCCTCAGGGAAGTACTTTGTGACGGTGCCCTTGAAGGTAACTTCTATCTGGGGCTTTCCTCCGGGGCCTGCCACCACCTTGAAAGGCAAGTTTTTGATGTCTGCCTGGACAACAGGGTCGCTGAAGTTCATTCCAATCAGCCTCTTCGCGTCGTACACGGTGTTCTTCGGGTCGTTCCTTGCGTTGTTTGCTGCAGGCTCTCCGAAGAGGAGCTCGTTCGAGGTGAATCCCACAATAGAGGGCGTGGTTCTTCCTCCGTTTGTGTTGACAATCACCTCAGGCTTCCCGTGCTGCATGATGGCCACGCACGAGTTTGTGGTTCCCAAGTCAATTCCAATTGCAAATTCTTTCTTCCTTTCTGCCATTCGGCAGATTTTTTATATTTTACTTATAGCTTTAAGTTTCCAGAAACTTCCTTTTTGTCCAGAACTGCTCCTGGGGCCGCCCATCTGCTAAACGAACAAGACGAAAGCGCGCTTTATTCCAGGGTCAGATCCTGCTCTCCAGCTCTCTTGTTTGCGGGGAGCACTTCTCCCTGTAGAGGGCCTTTTCCACAAGAAACCCGTGCATGTACACACGCACGCTTTTCCCGACCTCCTCCTCAACGCCAAGCGCTGCCAGCTCTTCCCTTGTCACAAACCTGTACTTGTCAAAGAAGAGGTCCTTCTTTTCCTCCGCCATTTCCTCTGTCACCCTCTCCAGATGGCTGCACCACCTGGGGATGGCTCCGAGCGAGGGAACATAGAATGTCTGCACGTCCCGGGCCTCTCCCCCCGCGAAGAGAATACCCTCCGAGAAGCAGAACGCGTTGAGGTCGAATCCCGTCTCTATGGAGCATAGGGTATTTCCTGCGCCCCTGTCCCACACCTTTATGCCCTTTCTGTCCAGGCTCAGCACATTCTTTCCGTGGTACGCAACCTGCTTGATCGGGAAGTCGTACATGTGGTCCTTGACAAGGAGAGGGCTCTGGCTGCGGATGTCGTAGGCAAGTATCTTTCCGGAAGCAGTTCCCACAGAGAAGAAAAGCCCCTCGCGCTCGAAGGCAGAGGCTGTGATGCAGTCCTTGACGGACGTGCTTTTCACAGCGCGCCGGTCTCTTGGGTCCACAAACTCCATCTCCCCACCAGCGCCAAAGAGGGCGTAGAGCCCGTGGGCCTTGGAAAGCGAAAAGGAGTCGATTCGCGCAACCCCGCTTTCCAGAGGGGCATAGAACTTGCCCTCCTCCACGTTGAACCGAAGCAGCTCGTGGTTGCCTCCGACAAGCACCTCTGCCCTCACAAGGTCGCTCTCTATCGTGTGCCCCTGCCGCGGAAGAGACAGGGTGTAGTGCTTCCCGAACTGCGTGTGGAATTCAACCGTCCGGTTTTTCTGGAGAAGGGCAATTTTCTTCCAGTCTCTCCCAAGAAGCGCAAGGGCCTTTGTTTCCGAGTCACAGCTCCGCTCGCACTTTAGAGAGTGCTGTGTAAGGTCGTATATTGCCGCCACAGGCTTATAAACCCCTGCGGACACAATGCTTTCTCCGTCCTCCGTTGTCTGCAGGAGGTTGCATGCTGCTGGGAACTTGAACTCGTGTATGACCGAGAGCGGGACTGTCTTGGCCATGCTAAAATTTTTTGCGCTCGCTTTCAACCCTCTCGCTGGCCATCCTCACAACCTCGTCCGGGAAGCCTGCGTGCCGCGCCACGTTGATTCCGTGCGACTGGTCTCCAGTTCCGTCCTCGATCCTATACGTCATGATCATTTTCCCGTCGCTCTCTGCGTACGCAACTCTTTTGTTCACTGCTCCCGGGAGGCTGCACAGCTCGTGGAAGTGCGTGGCAAAGAGCGCCGTGCATCCTTTCTCGATGAGGAGAGCGCCGATGCGTGTGCAATTGCATAGCCGTCCACGTTGCTTGTGCCTCTGCCCAGCTCGTCGACAAGCACGAGAGACCGCCTGTCCGAGAGATTGAGGATCCTCGAGAGATCAAGCATCTCCGCCATGAACGTGCTGATTCCGCGCGCAGGGAGGTCGGAGGCACCGATTCTTATGAAGAGGGAGGCAAAGATGGGGATGTGTGCAGACTCGGCAGGCACAAAGCACCCTGCTTGTGCCAGAATGCTGACCAGGGCGCACGTCTTGAGAAAAGTCGTCTTTCCCCCCATATTTGGCCCCGTGATCACGCAGAAGGAGGACTCGCCCAGGGCCAGGCTGTTTCTCACCACCCCCGTCTCCTGCAGCTTCCTTTCCTGAATGGCCTTCAGGAGAGGATGCCTAGCTCCAATCACCTCGTACCTCTCTGCGAACACGGGGCGGGTGAACGAATGCTTTTCTGAAAACGAGGCAAAGCTGCTCAGGACGTCGAGATACGCCACCAGGTGCGTGTAGAGCTCAATGCTCGTGGCATAAAGGGAAGCTTTTTCCAGGAGCGCGGAAAGAATGCCCTTTCTTTCGCTCTCTATTCTGGAGGCAAGCTCTTTGTGCCTCGCGTCAATCTGCTTCATCTTCATCGTTGTAAATAGAACCCCACTCCTCTGCGTGCTTACTTGAATAAAGTCTTTTTTGAGCAGCGCATAGTCGTTCCTCGATATCCTCATGTGGTATCCGTATATCGGGCTGTCCTCGAGCTTCACCTTCTTCTCGCCCATCCCGCACTTCTCCATGCTCTCAGCGAACTCCTTTTCCAGCTCCCTCTTGATTGCACTCTTCTCTCGGTGGAGAACAGCCATCTCGTCAGTCACATCCCGCCTCACCTCCTCCTCCTCCAGGTCGATCTTGTCCTCGATTTCCTCGACGAGCGAGCAGAGGCTCTTCTATCCTCTCCAGACTCTGCGCCTCTCCAAGGAGAATGTTCTCGCTTGCACGCTGTCTGAGAAGAGACGCAATCTCGGGAATTCTTTTCAGCGCAAAGTAGAGGGAGGCCAGGTCTGCAGGCGCGGCTTTTCCCGAAGAGACCTTCTTCGTTACCACAAGGAGGTCTGGCATGCCGCTCAGCAGAGGCCTTAGCTCCTTGTAGAAGCCCAGCACAAGCTCGACAGAGTCGAGCCTCCCTTCTATCTCGTCTCTGTCGACCAGGGGCCCCCTGAGATACGAGTTCAGGAGGCGCCTCCCTGGCGAGTCAGACAGCCCATCTCCTCTTCCAAAGAGACCTCTCCCTTCATCAGGACAGCCACCACATTTTCGTCCATCCTCATCACCCTCTTTGCCACGCCCTCCTTTGTCTCATACTCGTCCAGCCTGCTGTTCAGGAACCCCTGCATCATGGAAAGAGCCTCCGTCCCCACCTCCTTTCCATCCACCTCGCTGCCCCTGAAGCCTTGCTTCCCTCTGTAGAGGTGCCCCGACATCTCGCTCGTCATAAGCACCTTCTCCACCAAGGGGCTGCTGTACACAAGCTCGGAAACACTCTTCTCGTAGAGGAGGTGCGAGAGCCCCGAAAGAATGTCGTCGTCAAGGAACTCGTACACCTCTGCCGTCTTCTCGAGGCTGTTGACCACGGCGCACCCAACCACACACCTCTCCCTGCTTGCTCTGAGCGCAACTCCTGCCATCGTGGATGCGTTCCTGTTTTCAAGGAGGTGCTCGACATAGTCGCTCCAGTCCCCGAGGGACCCTGTCCTCGCAAGAACCTCTCTGCCTCCAACGCTCCTGTACTCCTCCACCTTCATCTTCTTCTCGAGTATCAGCCTCTTTATCATCGACGGGAAAAGGTCTGCATGGAACCTGCACTCCTCGTCGGGCTTTCCTCTGCTGAACAGGTCCCGGCACTCGCCCACGCCCTCCCCAGAGAGGTAGAAAAACTCCCCCCGCAAGTGCAGCTTCACAACCTTCATAAAAAGTAAAATATTCCCTTCGTTTAATGCCTCACGGCCTGTTCTTGCTCCGGTGCCACTTGATCGTGCCGCCAAGCCTGAGCAGAGCCTCCATCTGCGACATCTCGCTCCCGTATATTTTTTCTCGTTGGCACATGCCGTAAACTTACCTTTTATTGCGCTGTCCACAGCAGCACACAGGTCCTTCCGTCTCTCAGGATCCATGTACTTTCCGAGCAGCGAGTTCTGGCTGGGGTCTTTGTATGCCAGGAGAGAGAAGATCTCTTCGTAGGGATTGCCTGCAGGCCTGTTCTGGAACCGCTCCTGCGCAAGCTCGAGCGCCTCTTCGTACTTTCCGTCCCGCACACACTCGACAAAGTACTGGCAGTAGAGCGAGGTCTCAATCGAGCTGGGCCCCTCGAGAATGAACGGAAACGCCTCCCTGATCTTCTCTATGGCGTCCAGGATCCTCCCGCTCGCGAGCCTCTCCATGATTGCTCGCCTGGGCCCGATCCAGTTGTTCTTCTCGGGAGCTGTGCCCAGCGACCTGCTGAAGCTCTCGAAAGTCTTTGCGTAGCAGTTGGACTTCAGGTAGTCTGAGACAATCCCATTCACAAACTCTTCCTCTCCCTCGCTTTTCTTTTTCTCCATGGCGCCCCTTCCCCGCCCCCTTAAGTAGCAGCGCCTCGCTTTGTACTTTTTTGGCATAATTGCGCCGGCTCTTTTGCGACAGGCCCTACCCCATCCACAGAGCTGAAAGGAAGAACAGCACGTGAAGATATCTTCTTTATTCTATGCTCTACACAAATCTATGGACAGCCCCGTTCAGGGTAATGAACCCGTGGAACAAGCGCACCCTGTCTGTGCACTTGGCTCTGCATAAACTTGCCTTGGGAAGGGCCTCAATGGTCCTTATCCTCTTTTCTATTTCCCCTGCCCACTCCCTCCACCTCACCTCCCTTTCTGTTATCTCTGCGTCTCTCCGCAGCCTCTCGAGGAGAGAGCTCCTCATTGGGCTGATCATTTCCGGAAAGAGCTTTACCGCAAGGTCGACTATCTGCCCGCCCTCTCTCCGGATACTTGCCTCCGTAGACTCCATTACCACGTCCAGATACAGCCTCAGCGCCCTGCTCCACGCCTTTGTTCGCACGGCCGTCTTCCCAATGGCTTTGTATGCCGCGCTCCGGATCTCTTTTCTGTCCTCGAGAATCATGCGAACCACCTCCCGCACCATCTCCTCCGGATGCTCCTCCAGGGAAAGGACGCCCCGCAGCCCCCGCAGCTTGAGAGAAATCGACCTGTTGGAGAGCATGGCCATGAGCTGCTTCTCTCTGCTCTCTGTTCGCGAGGCCACCTCCACCTTCCTGGCCTTGAGCGCCAGAGGCTTCTCCTTCTTTGGCCGCAGCTTGTACCGCTTGAACATTAAAATTTTTCCCGCCTCGCTCGAGAAAAATCCTGTAGATGAGCCTGCCGTCGTGCAGGAAAAAGGTGTCTTCTTTCACAACCAGCCTTGTGTTTTCCAGGAAGGTGTCTTCGCAGCACCCCGTCCCTGAGAGTGAAGATTTTAACGAACTTTTGAAGAGCACCACAACATAGTCGCCAACAATCTCGATCTGCGTGCACTTCCCATGCCAGAGGAAGAGAACCTTCCTGTCGACACGCGTCCCCAGCTTGTTGATGAAAAACCCCAGCTCGTCAAAGGCAACAAAGTACCTGTTCTCCTCAATCTTCCTGGCAAGCATCGTCTTCGTGTCCGAGCGGTCCGTGTTGGCCTGGATGGAGAGGTCCAGCGGGTCAAGAAGCTCCTGCGTCGTGAGGTCGTCGATGTTGACCATTTCAAAGTCGTTCGAGGCAATCACGATCTGCCTTTCGAAGAACGCGAGGTCCCGTATGCTTCCTGCCATGTACATCCTCCTGTAAACGTTGTGGTTGACCTTCTTCTTGTCTGCCTCCAGCTTGAGCAGGAGAAGCTCTCCTGAGGCCAGAGAGCCCTCCTTCGCGATGGCCACGTGCTCCTCGTTTGCAATCCGCCCAAAGAACATGTCCTCTGCGCCGCCGCATATCTTTGAGGGAAATGGAGAGCTCTCCCGCTCAAAAGTGACTATCGACCCCCAAAGAGACCGCTTCCTGATGAAAAACAGCGTGTTCAGGCCTCGGTGGTAGTGGATCTTGTTTATGGCTGCCTTCCTGTACAGAACAACTCTTCTGTTCCTGTAGAGCGCCTCGATGCCCTTCGCCGTGAGAATAAAGCCCATGAACCACATCTTTGTCTTTGGCACCGGCTTGATCTCAAAGAGCTGTCCCCTCTGCCGGTAGGACTTCTCCTCAAGCTCAATGATTTCTTTGTCCGAGAGGCTTTTCTCTGCGGACATGGCCCCTGGGGAGCTCTCCAGCATTTCTGGGCCCTCCCTCTCGTCGCTCATGGCGATCCACTCCTCTTCCTCGACAGCCGTGGCGGCAGGCCTGCCAGCATACTCGCTGTATATTTCGATGGAGGATATGGGGCCCTCCTCTGCACCCTTCGGGATCTCCATGCTCTGCACGCTGCACTCGAAGTAGTGCTTGGCTCGCTCCTCCACCAGCTCGGAAATGGCTGTGTAGAGGGAGTCTCGCAGGATTTCGTTGCACTCGACCAGGTAGAAGCTTTTCCTTGCACACTCCATCCGCATGTATATGAAAAATTCGTCCTCCTCGTCCTCTTCCTCGTCCTCTTCCTCGTCAGAGTGCTCTTTTACGACCCGGTCTCTCTTTTTGAGGAAGAGCCCGTCGAGGGAAAGGATCTCGATGAGGTGGAGCTCCTGCTTGATCACATCCGATCTTCCTGTGCCCTCGAAGAACAGAATGGAGTTGTCGAGGACCACAAGCACTCCTTCTATCCACGGGCTGTCTCCGCCCTTTATCCGCACGTTTTCCTTCTTCACCAGCCTCCGGTCCTTCTGGAGAAGGCCCACGCTCGTGTACTCGCTGTAGTCGTTGTCGATTGTGATGGAGTGTGCAAGCAGGTACAGGTAGAAGTAGTTTGTTGAGTACTCGAGGTCCTTGTTCACGTTTGCATTGATGTCCCTGAAGCACTCCAAAAGCACCTGCAGCCTTTCCAGTTCCTTCTGGTCCCAGCTCTTGCTTGAAATGGCACTGATCAGCACAGGGTACCTCGCCACCTTCTGGGTTGGCCGGAAGATGAAGTGCGAGCACCCGAGGTGCAGCTTGTTCCGCGCAGTGAGGAACGCTATGACCTCCTCCCTGAACTGTTGGCTCCCAGAAGCAGACTCCTCCATCACAAAGATCGACTTTGGCGTGGCCTGTGCACACTTGAGGTACACTTCTCTTATCCGCGCGCTCTGGCCTATGAAAATGTCGCACATCCTCACAACCTTCTCTGCCTCCAGCTCGCACGAGGAAAAAGCCTCCTCCGAGAAGTCTGGGAAGAGCTGCATCATTTCATCGAGGATCTCCTTGTGCAGGAGATAGACCTCTGGGAAGTTTGAAAACACGTCGGACACGAACTGCCTTTTGACGTGCCTTTTGTATGAAGAGTGCTCCACCATGCCTCGGAAGTGCACTGCCCATGTCTCCAGGTCTTCCACGTACGACTGCTCCGACAGGCACAGCTCGAGCACCGCGCGCGCCCTCTTGTACTCCCGCTTGTCATTTTGAAACATTCCATCGGGTTAAAGCCCTGCTTTATTCCCTTTTCTTTTCTTCCAGGAGCTTTTCTCCTGTTTCAGGATCGACTTTGAAGGTGCACATCTTCCGCACGAGCATCCGGATGACCTCCTTGTTTGCGGGGTGCCGCTTGATCTGCCCCTTGAACTTTTCCAGGAAGCCCTTGATCCCCAAAGGGCCTGCTGCGAGCACCGCGCGCACGTCGGCCTCCTTTATGGTCTTGTCTTCCTGCACGCCGTCAGACTCTGTTTCTGACTCCGTCTCCTTCTCGTAGCTCTTCACAAGCTTCTTCAGATCCTTTCCTGCGGAGTCAAGCCTCTTCTTCTTCACAACCTCCCCAACAGTCATTTCCTCGTCGTCGTCGTCAAACACCTCCTTGTACTCCAGCTCCTCCTCCTTGTCAGTTTCCTCTGCATGCCTTGCCCACTCCGGCTCCCTCTTCTGCGCCATCCGCGCCTCTGCCTCTTCGAGAGTGAGCGTCTCGTACGGGATTTTCTGTGTAAAGCGATACCACTTCTTCAGCGGGTAGATCTTTATCTCGTTCTTCTCCCGAGACATGACGTAGTATGCGCTCTGCTGCGAGACAAGCCTCCCCACATACGACCTCTGCTCGCTGTCCTCGAACACCCACGGGTCCTTCTCCTCCAGCCTCAGCCGCTCGCACTCTGGGCTCTCGTACTCCACAACCTCCGCCCGCTTTCTCTTCTGCGGCTCCTCGTCCTTCAGGGCCATTTTTGCGTCCCTGTACATCTTGAACGGGGGCACCAGCTCTTCTATGGACTCGCTCAGTCCCATCAGGCATCGCTCTCCCTCCTCGCTCCCCAGGACCACTCTGTACTTCATTAAAAATTTTGGGCTCCCCGTAATAAGCCCTGCCTGCCTCTGCTATTCCGCGCGCCGGCAGATTCCCTTAATAAAGCTTCTTCGCTCCTAATGCATGTACTCGGGAAGAATCACCGCAGAGGACGTCGAGAAGGCCAGGCGCGAGTGCTACAGAAGGGGCTGCAAGAAGGAGGGGAGGCCATACACATGGAAATGCCTTCTAGGCTACTTCCCCAGGGGGGAGGGCTGGGAAACATTTCTCGCAGGCCGAAGGTTTCTGTACAGGATATACGTGGGCACGGCGCTCGCCTCTGGGCAGAAGTGGGCTGCAGAAATAGAGAGGGACGTGAAGAGGACACACATCCTCCCAGACGGGAACGGGGCATGCAGGTTCCTTGACTCGGGCGCGCGCAGGGAGGCGCTCTTCAGAATACTTCTTGTGTACTCCACGACAAACTCAACCATCGGGTACACCCAAGGCATGAACAGAGTCGCTGCAGTGATTTACTACACGTTTGAGCGGGAAGAGGCTGCAGAGGAAGACGCGTTTTTCGTCTTCTTCAACCTGATGGCAGAGATTGGAGACGGCTTTTGCCGGGCCATGGACGACTCTCCCTCGGGGCTTTACAGGCAAATGGGGAGGGTCTTCGAGATACTTGCGGTAACCGACCCCCGTCTCCACCAGTCTCTTTGCAAGACTGGGGTGGTCTCGAGAGGGCTCTTCCATCTACGGTGGGTGCTCCTGATGGTGTCCGACCAGTTTTCTGTCGACAGCGTGCAGGCGCTCTGGGACAGATTCCTATCAGACAAAAACAGGTTCAGGCTGGTGCCGTTCTTCTGCGCAGAAATGCTCTCCTCTGCACGAGAGCTCCTCCTGGAGAGGCCTCTCGAGGAAGTGCTGGCCACGCTGCAGAGCTACTCGTTTTCCGACCCAGGACGCATTTTGGAAAGAGCATTGAGAAAGGCCCGGCCATAATTTTATTTTGTTTTGTTTCCCCAGGAATGTCCTACGATCTAAAGTGGAGTGTAAAGCACAAGCAGGGGGACAAAAACAGGTTCAGCGATTATTTCGAGTCCGAGGGCTTCAAGTGGAGAGCAGGAGTGGTTTCTGCAAAGAAGCACATGGCCTTCCTCGAGTATGCAGGATACCTCCCATTCGACGTCTTCACCAGCTACACGGTGGCTGTCAAGTACGAGAGCGGCGGGGAGGAGGAGCACTCGCTCTTCTACGCGTTCAACAGCTACGAGTCTGACTTCGGTGTCCCCATTTCAGACGAGCGCGTGCGCGCTATCAAGGTAAAAATCAAGCGGGCAACCAGGTCGTACCACGACGTGGAAAAGACCGGGTTTGCAGGCATGCGCAATCTGGGGGCCACGTGCTACATAAACGCCCTGATACAGTCTCTGTTCCATATTCCCCAGTTCAGGAGAGAGCTCCTCGTACAGCAGACAGAGAGCGGAAAAGAAAAGACCCTGGAGATGCAGAAGCTCTTCTACAAGCTGGAGAGCGACAGAGAGGTGGTGGAGACATACTCGTTTGCAGAGGCCTTCAAGCTGAAGGAAAGCATAGACGCGCAGCAGGACATACAGGAGTTCTGCAAGCTGCTTCTGGACATCCTCGAGAACGAGTCCAAGAAGGAGCCTTTTTTTGCGTACCTGGAAGAGACCTTCTACGGAGAGACGTGCTGCCAGATTTCGTGCGAAAAGGGGTGTGTGAGCGAAAAGGTGGAGAAGTACAACGACATCCAGCTGGTGATCTCCTCGCCGTTCACAAAGGCCTCGAGCACCCTGCAGGATGCGCTTGAAACGTATGTCACAACCACCCGGCTGGAGAAGTCGAACATGTACAAGTGCGAGAAACATGGGTACGTGAACGCAGAGAGAAAGGACTACTTCAAGACGTTCCCGCCAGTGCTGTTCTTCCACATCAAGCGCTTTGACATGGACTACGACATTGGGCAGACCTTCAAGCTGAACAACGAGTTCAGGTTTCCGGTCCAGGTGAATCTGAGCAGGTTCAAGGGCGAGGCGCAGAGCGCAGAGGAGAACTACACCCTGCACTCGATCAACGTGCACTCGGGAGAGGGCCCGTGCGAGGGGCACTACTACGCATACATCAGGAAGCCAGAGGGGTGGTGCAAGTTCAACGACGGACAGGTGACCAGGGTGAGCGAATACGAGGCCGTGGACTCAAACTTCGGGGGGAGGCACGAGTACAAGAACAGGATGAAGAGCGCGAACGCGTACTTCCTTGTGTACACGAAGGATGCCGCAGACCTCCTCAACCCGGTGAAGATGGATGTTCCCGCAAACGTCGAGAACGAAGTGAACAGCGAGAGAGAGTCCCTGCGGAGGAAGATCAAGGTCTATGGAGACAGGAGCTTTCGCGGCTACTGGGGCCTGGGAAAGTGCTCATGGGAGGGCAGAGACTACGGGTGCTCCCCATACTTTCTGGCAGGGCCCTCGATCTCGTCTGTCTCCGAGCTGAAGTCTCTTCTCGACTCCCGGGCATGCGAGCAGGAGATCTACGTGTTCTCTGCCGAGGAGGAAATGAAGGAGATAAGAAGCGGGCCGCCTCCAGAGAGCGTCTTTGTCCTCAGAGAGGAGGCAGGGCTGGACTTCTCCTCCAAGCACACGCTGCTCTTCGTGAAGACATATGACTCGGAAAGGGGGAAGATATGCGGAGACCTGATCTGCTGGATCAAGAGAGGGGAGTCCCTGTTCAAGAGGCTGGGGAAACAGCAACTCTTCATCGAGGAGCATGGAAAGGCGGCCGAGCTCAAGGAAGACGCCCCTCTTGCGGACAAGACGTCGCTTGTGGTGCTTGTTGACAAGAATGGATTCGAGGGCCTGGAGAAGTGCTACGAAGAGCTTAGGACGCACTCGCTTGTCAGGTGCATTTTCGACTCGGAAACAGAAATCTCTCTTTGGATAAAGAAGGGCTCCTCCACAGAGGCAGCTCTCAGCGAGAAAGTCTTCTCCACACGCTTCTCTCTGGAGGGTGGGGAGGGCAGAAACGAGGCGAAGGTGGTTCCGGAGAGAGGACATGTATTTATTTCTCTTCGCTCGCTTGAGGAGAGCACAGGAAACCCGAACTTCTCTCCTGCACAGGTGAGAATATTACCTGAATCTGCGGAGCTTTCTGCTCTTTGCGAGCTTGCCGGGTGCTCAGAGACGGGAGCAACTGCAACCAGGGCTAGGAGGGGGTCTGTTTCGATAGAAAAATGCAGTGCAGGAAAGCTGCAGCTGGAGAATGGGGAGCTAGTTTCTGTGTACACGAGTGCTGGATCCCTGGCAGATGCAGCCATTGTGGAGGGAAAGGGGGGCCTGGTGATGGGCTTTCCCTTTCTGATCGAGTACGAACAGAGGAGCGCTGCCGAAGTGAAGCGAGCATATGGGATGGAGAGCTCTGCGCTGTTCAGGGTGCGCGACGGTAGGGAGAAGGAAATGAGGGACGGGAAGACCCTGAGGAAGAGCGGGAACGAGGAGAGATTTCTTTTCAAGATAGACACAAGCAAGCGGGCCCGCCTGTGATTCCTGGCCTGAAGAGCTCGGCCCCACGGCCTAGCCCGAATTAATTCTCTTTTCTTTTGAATAAACAATGAAGTTTAAAGTAGTCCTGGATAACAGCTCCTTCGTGGAGCAGGTGGAGGGGAGCAAGACGCTCATAGATCTGTACGACATAATCCAAGGCAAGGTCGGGGAAGACGTGCTGCTTTTCAGGAACTCTCCCAGAAGAGTGATCGAGAAGCACGCTGTTCCCATCTCCGAGGTGCTTGAGGACCTGGAGTGCCTCTATGCATATTCCTCGACGGAGGGCAAGGGGCCGCAGCAGACAAAGCGCGACCCAGGCATAAAGGAATACGTCTTTGCTGTAGTTGAGGTTCCTGCAGACAACTCTTGTCTTTTCCACTCGCTCAGCGAGCTGCTGGATGCACGGAGTGCCAGCGAGCTGAGGCGGATGGTCTCCGAGGCGATCTCTTCCAGGCCTACCCACTTTAAAGGGTTTCTGGAAATGTCCTCTGGGGAGTATTCGAAATGGATTCTCAACAGCGACAGCTGGGGAAGCGACATAGAGATAGTCATTATTTCCAGGATGTACCAGACGCAGGTGTGTGTGATAGATGCCCACACCCTGTCCACGCTGCGGTTTGGCGAGGAGTATCCCTCTGTTGTGTTTCTCATGTACACAGGGTCGCACTACAACGCAGTTGCAGCCAGGCAGCGGGGAAAGCTCTTGAAAAAATTTCCTGCAGAGAGCCCCGAGGTCGAAAAGCTAGCAATCGCGGCAGTAGCTTCTTCGAACAGAAGCGACAATTAATTTTTTAGCATGGAGTACCTCGAGAAAGTCCTGGAAATCGTCGGCAAGAAGACGGTTGGAGAGATAGGAGGCATCGTCGCGGGAAGGGAGCTGATCCCCCCGGCAATGAAGGCCGCCATTGAAGCGCGCGTTCTGGAGGAGATGGAGCAGGAAGGTGTCGAGGAGGAGGTTGCAAGACACCTTCTGGACGGAATACTCATGGCGTACTCAGGGGCCTTGGTTGCGCGAGAGGGCAGCCGCGACCTGTCCCAATTCAGCACTGCAGGAGTTATTTCTTTTATACAGACGGGATGCGTGGAGGAGTACCTGGAGGCTGCGCTCAAAGAAGACTTCGAGCGGATCCGGGGAGTCTTCCCTCATTCGCTCTTCTCGTGCTTCACCTCTCTGTTTCTGCTGGAGAGATGATAGGTCCTGTGAGGCGGAAGTCTATACACTCTTCTCGGCAGAAATAGAACTCTTGCTGTGTCTTCCTCGCTGCTCTGCGAGAAGTTTGGGAGGGGCAGAGGCAAGCATAGAGTACGCAAAAGTGGCAGGGCTTGCAGAGCTGATGCGGGAGTGCTTGAAAGAAAGGACGTGCTTGAGGAGCTGTCTATCCGCAGCAGAAGGGAGGAGTCTGAGATAAAAGAGGCCCTGGAAAAAGAGAGCAGGAGTGTGTCGGAGAAGGCCCTGCAGATTGCAGAGCAAGTTCCGCAGTGGAAAAGAGAAGTAATTGGAAGATTTGCAAGCAATCTCCTACTCGTGCTTTAAGTAAAGTTTCAGTTACGATCACACCGATGTGGCATTGTCTTGTGGCTTTGCGATGACTGGTTGTTTATGAGAACTTAAAGCTATAAATAGCGTGGGGCCAGAAAGGCCAAGATGAGAAGAGGAACGCTATTAAAAAGCATGGTGCTGGGTACAGTTCTGCTAGGAAATCTGCTCCTGGTGCTTGCGGGAGACGCAGGAGAGTCAATGTCGGAGTCAAGCGGGTCATCTTCGTCAAGCGAGGAGATGGTTTCTTCTTCAGAAGAGTCTGGTGGAAGTACATCTAGCGAAGGGTCTGAAAGTGCAGAGTCTAAAAGCGCAGGTTCTGAAAGCGCAGCTAGTGGATCGAGCGGGTCGAGTGGATCTAAGGGGGGATCTAAGAGGAGCTCGGGTAACCCCAAGAAATAGTAAAGACAGTAATTCTTGTATATCACTTTTCAAGGATTTACCTGTCTCTACTTTCTGTTGGGCCAGCCGATTTATTTGTGGGTGTCTGATCGGCCAGTTCATTTATCTGCGCCGAAATTTAAAATTTGCTTGATGACTGAGGAGAGGGGCACGCGCAAGCTGTTCTCGCTGCCAGGAATAAGAATGGGAGAGGTTGTAGCACACGGTGCCACTGCAGAGGTGCGGAAGGGGATTTGCACAAAGACAAACAGAGAGTACGCAATCAAGATTGTACACACCAAGGGAGAAATGCAGAGAGTGCATGTCCAGAGAGAGGCAAAAATACAGGAGCTTCTCGAACATAAAAATATCGTGCGCCTGCACAGGATGCACGCAAGCGGAGAGCTCACATTCCTCCTTCTGGACTATGCCCATGGACAGGAGCTTTTCAACTACATCGACCCCGGAGCAGGAATCCCCGAGGACCTCTGCCATCTCTACCTACGGCAGCTGCACTCTGCTCTCTCCTACATCCATTCGAAGGGAGTGTGCCACAGAGACATCAAGCCGGAAAACCTGCTCCTCGACAGGAACTACAACCTGCTTTTGGCAGACTTTGGGTGTGCCACCGTGTACAGGGACAGGGAGACACGGAGGCCGCTGGAGAGGCAGAGCGGAAGCCAGAGCTACATGGCCCCAGAGATCTTCCACGAACCATACGACGGAGAAGAGGTGGATGTTTGGTCTTTCGGCGTCCTTGCCCTCGTGATGCTTACAGGAGTTGTTCCCTGGAGCAAGCCGTCTGTGGAAAACAGGGACTACGAGAGGTACATGCTTAGCAGGTACCGAAACTATGCGCCCTTTTCTTCTCTCCCGAGAGAGGCCAAGAAGCTTGTGGAGTCTATGGTCTGTGTGGAGAGGAAGCAGAGGGCCAGCATGAGGGAGATTGGGGAGCATGCATGGATGAAGAAAGGCAGCCCCTTCATGGGCGAGGACGGAATGGTGAAGAACAGGGAGGTCGTGAAGGACGCTCTCATGAAGCAGCAGGGCCCGTCTCTTTCGCAGCCAGGAGAGTACGTGTCGCCTGCAGAGTGGGAGCACTCTTCGCAGCCAGTGTTCCTGTCGTATGACAAGGACCACATTCCCACAAGGGTCTATGTCTCTGGGACGCACAGGGAGAGCCTCCGCTTGCTTGGACAGGTCTTCAGAGAGATGCTGATACAGAGCAGGTTCTCAGAGAGCTCTGCGTCATTCAACACGGTGGATGGAGGCAACAACCCTCTTTGTGGGAGGGTTTCGTGCAGAAGCGGGGGCAACGAAGCTCTTCTGATCTTCAGGAAGACCCGGGGGGACTGCATAGAGTTCAAGAAGCTCTTCAACCTGATAAAAGACAGGCTTTGTAGCGAGGGGGCAGATAAATAAAAAACCAACGCTAATGAGAAAGAAGGGTCTGATTGTAGTCGAGGAGGGGCTATTCACCAGGAGAGCGAAAAATAAAATTTGAATGTACGCATCTCTGGTGAAGCAGGTGAAGGGCTCGCTCTCTTCCGTGATCTCAAGAGTGCTGGGCCCTTTGGGGAGAAGCATGTGCTACAGAGAGACGCGGATGAAAAACGGCGTAGGAGTCATTACGCACTACAAGAAAGGAAACGAGTTCTCGATGAGGGTGTGGATTAACTCGGGGAGTGCTGCAGGCCCCCCGGGAGTCGCGCACTTTGCAGAGCACATGCTTTTTGGCGGGACAGAAAAGAGGAGCGCAGAGATGATAAGGGAGGAGATCAAGAGACACTCGCTCGAGATGAATGGATACACGACAAGAGACTACCTTGCGCTCAGCGCCAGGGGGCCTCTTAGCTCGTTTGAAGCTGCGCTCGGCCTGTCCCTGGACATGGCAGTCAACTCAGCTGTGCCGAGAGAAAGAGTGGAGGCCGAGAGAAAGAGGATCAGGGACGAGGAGAGGGCAGTTCATGGGGTGGGCGAGGAGAGGCTCATAGAGAATGCGCATGCAGCCGCTCTCCGGGGGACATATGGAAGCTCTGTTCTGGGCCGTGCGTGGGAGATAGAGGCAGTTGCGAGGGAGCAGATTGTGGCGTACAGAGAAGACGCTCTCTACGGGGAAAACGTAAAGATCGTTGTTTCTGGAGGAGTGCGGCACGAGGACGCTGTGGAAAAGGTCAGGAGGAGCGGAGAGATGGAGAAAATAAAGAGCAGAGGGGCTCGGGGCATCAAGGCCCAGGAAATGGCACTTGTCTTCAGGTATCCTGGGAGAGAAGGGCTGTTCTACCCGGCTGTGCTGCTGCAGTGTCTCCTTGGGTCTTACGCAGAGGGGGAAAGCAAGGGGTCTCTTCTGGAGAGGGCAGTGCAGAAGGTGGGAGTTCAGGGCGTGAGCGAAATCAGGTCCATGTATTTCCCCTACAGGAGCGAGGGCCTTCTTTTATTCCTGGTCAGGTCTGAAAATTTGTTGAGCAGCATTGCTGTCTTAGAGAAGGCCGCAGAGGTAAAGCGGGCGCTAGAAGGAGAGCTGCAGAAGAGCATCCCCCGCCAGTTCTGGAAAAAGCTTGCGGAAAAGCTAAGCGCATATCTTGACGACCTCGACAGACACTGCGACTTTATTGGCGAGCAGAGCGCCTCTGCGAACGAAATAGTGGGACAGAAAGAGTTCTTGCAGAGGCTGAAAGAAGTGACTCCGAGAGAGCTGGGCGCTCTGTTCAGGCGCGCGCTTCTGCAGCAAGACCCGGTGGTGGTTACTGCGGACGAAAAAAGATACTTGCACAGGTAGCGCGGGCAAGGGCCATGCAAGAAGAGACATCGCAGGCGCAACAACGTGGCAGCCTTTCTTTATATATAAATTAGTCACACAAAATACGACTCAATCGTCTTTGCGGTTTCCTCAGGAGAAAGCTTCTTATCTAAAATAAAAGGATGTGCGAGGAGATCCTCAGGCAAGGGCCGCAGGCGCCGGTCCCTTTGCATGCACACCTTGATGAAGCTTGCAAGCTCAGGAGTTGCGCTGACTGGAATGGGGGCAGAAATGCTTCCTGCCAGGAACTCCTTGAACTTCGTGTAGTCCTTCCTCCCGTCCCGCGTGCGCGCATTCTTTCTCTGGAAGAACGAGGTGCCCTTGTCTGCCATAAACAGGGCCATTGCGCCCACGCACCAGATATCCGCCTTCATCCCGTGCACGTTCTCTCTGCACACTTCGGGGGGCTTGTACGGAAACGTGCCGTAGCTTCTTCCCGGAAACACCGCCTCTTCTCGCCCTCTTTTCAGCCTCCTGCTGAAGCCGAAGTCAATGATCTTGTACACAATCCGCCTGTCCTCCTCGGAGTACTCGCCCATCACGTTTGTCATCTTCAGGTCCAGGTGCGCCACGCTCACAGCATGCATGTGGCCCAGCCCCTTCAGCACGTCGCGCAGAATAAGCTTCATTCGCTTCTCGTCCCTGTCTATTTCCCTGTGGGTGACCTTCACAGAGAGGTACTCTGCAAAGATCCAGAGGATGTCTTGGTCCAAGTCGTCGAAGTTCTTGTACGTGCTCCTGTGCGTGAAGAACGTCCTCATCAGGTGCTTGTCCACAAGCAGCCTGGAAACCTCCTCTTCTTCCGGGTGGTTCTCCTTTTTCAGGATCACTCTCTTTATGATGAACTTCTTCCTCGGGAAGGGCGCCTCTTTTCGAGGGGAATCTCGCTCCCGTCTATTCCCCGGTGGAAGGTGCGCGCGCTCGGGAAGAAGTGCTCTCCCTCCCGCGGGGCGTACGAAAACACTGCAGTCACCTCTGACATGCGGATGGGGTGTAGGTTGTGGGCAACCTTCAGCTCTGCAAAGCACTCGTTCTGCTCTTTTCTGTCGATGTGGACCAGGCACTCGTCGACGGCGTCGTCTATCTCCGACAGCAGATTCATAAAGACGCGCACCTCCTTCATTTCCCCCACGCTCACTATTTTTCTTTTTGTGCTCCGAAATAAAAAGAATACTGTGGATGTTGCTGCAATGTAGAAGAGTATTCTGAACACAATCCACGCTTCTTTCCCCCTCTGCTTAGGGACGTGTTCCTTCCCGTGCACAGTTCTTTCCATATATTTTAGTTTATTTGTTTGAGCTCTATTTACGCTGCAGCTTCCCATGGATTCATTTGCGCAGTGCAACAGGGTTTAATTTATTGGAAATGGCTCTGCACAGAAAGAGCCTGGCAGAGCTACGGGCTTCCAGGGCAGAGGCCTCTCTCCGGAAGCGTTTGCGTAGTGGCTTTTGGGACAGCAGTAAGCGCTGCTGGGTCCTCTCCAGAAGAACGCGCTATATATCAGAGATTCGTATCCATGGGGAGCACGCAAGAACCCGTTTGCGGATGGACGCCAGAGCAGGAAAGGCGCTTCTCGAAGACACTCGCCGCGGAGAGGAGCATAAATTTTACGAAAAATTTGAGCGAAAGACCATGCGCTTCCACTTTAACAGACGAATTCTGGGGAGGCCCGATGGATGTGTGTGCTTAGCAGAGGGAACGAGGTACATCGTCTCTGTTATGGAGTCGGGGCTGCTTCATGTTTATGGGAGGTGTGCGCTTTCGCTCTTGGCGAAGATGGACCCGGGCGTGCGAGACGTATATGGATGCGGGTTCCGGGGAGATGCACTGGTTCTGGGATCGCTCAGCACAGGCGTGACCACTGTGGACATGGAGACTCTTGAGGTTGTGCATAGAGGTGGGAAGGGCGTCTCTGCCGTGTGCTGCGACAGAGGGCGCGTGGCGCTTGTGCGGTGCAGGGAGAGCGGCGGGAGCGAGGTAGAGGTGGACGGGGAGACCGTTTACGTCTCTTCCCTCGCCGTGGTTGCGCTTGCGTTTTCCAAAGATGGGAAAGTGCTTGCTCTTGCGCTTGAGGGAGGGTCGATCGTGGTTGTGGAGGAGAAGGAGGTGAAGAATAAAGTACAACTCGGAAGGAAGTGTAGGGAGCAGGCCCGGGAGCAGGAAGAGGTCCTGGTGGCTTCGATGTGTGCGCTGGGCCCAGAAACCTTTGTGATCGGCGCAGTTTCTGGGGAGGTGTATTTTTCAGCAGCAGGACGGGTCATGTGTCAGACGTGGTCAAGATGCGAGACTCGAGCATCAACGGGCTCTGCGTTGTGGGAGAGAAGGTCTTCTTTGCAGGAGCAGACCCGCGAATCGTCTGCCTTACGTCCTCGGAGAACGGAAAGTACAGGCTCAACTACCAGAGGAGCACGCATCTCTGTGACGTGATGGCGCTGATTGAAAGCGGGGGGAGAGTTGTGAGCGGGGGGCGCGATGGGCTGGTCAACCTGCAATGGCCTGGAGAAGAGGGGTTCTGGGCAGGAAGAAGATACCCCTATGTGGAGGCAAGCGTCCAGGGAAAGGTGCTTATGGGGCACTCGGAAAACACCCTTCACTTTTTCGAGGTGTTTGAGCTGCCAGATGAGCCGCAGGATCTCTTCGGAAACATAATTGGGGAGGTGGGCGAAGATGAGCTAGAAAAAGCACGCGCGGCGCTGGGCGAGGAAAACGCGCTGGGAGACGTGAGAAAAAGGTATGTGCGAACAAGAGAGGTCATGAGCATAAAGGCGGCGTCTACGGTTGTCGCCACAGCCCTGCATAGGTCAGGGAACATCTTTTCGTATGCAACAGGTAGCGAGGTACGGATTTTTCACCTGGAGAAAGGGGCAGAGGGCATGCTTGTGAGGAAGGAAGAGGAGATCCCTCTTCCAGCGATCTCGCACGTCTTTGCAAAGGACCACCTGGCGGTTTTTGTGCGGGAAAGGGTGGGGAAGCACGGCGTGGGAATGCGGGTGTACTCGCTGGAACAGGCAAGCGGCAGCGAGGAGGGGAGGAGGGCATTGAGGGTCGTCAAAGACTTCCCGGCAGACAAGCTGGGAATGGATTTTATCCCTGGAAGCATCAAGTACAGCGAGGACAAGAACCTTCTCTTTGCTTTCGGGGAGAGCGGGATGCTCATCGACATGCACACATTCAAGACAAGCAGGGTCTCTATTCCTGGGCGCTCGATCATTGCAGGGGCTTTCCACAAAGACGTGCTTCTTCTCGTTTCGAGAGAGAACGGCCTTATCGAGGAGAACACTCCCATGCTGAGGGCATATTCGCTCGAGGAGAAAAAGCTGCTTGCGCCAAAGGCTCTTCTCCACGTGGACGGCATCAGAGACATCTGCGTGTCTGGGGAGTATGCCATTGTGTACGGAGTGAGGAAGATATTTATTGTCTTTCTGGCCCAAGAGAAGATAGAGGTTGTGAGGGAGTTTGTTCTTCCCGAAGGAGTGATAGAAACGATATGCGATGTCGAGGGCGAGCTGTGCGTTCTCCAGACTCCGTGGAGTGCACTTGTTAAACATAGAATGGAGCCATCCGTGGTAATGGAGAGGTACAGAAACAAATAAAAGCGTTTCGGAAAATTCCTTCTCGAATAAAGCACTTTTTTTGGCTGCGGATACATGCGCAAGGATTTTGCAAGCCTTCCTCATGCGAGGAAGCCCATCGCGAGCGGGAGGGCTTCTGCAGAGAGAGGGGGAGGCGGTGAACGGAAGAGTCAGTAAATGAGAATTTAATTCAACTAGAAATCACAGCCTTCTGCCGCGCCGACCTCCCTTCTTCCTGGTTCTGTCCGTGGGTATCGGCGTCACGTCCTCGATTCTTCCAATTCTAATGCCTGCCCTGGCCAGCGCCCTCAGTGCGCTCTGGGCCCCGGGCCCGGGAGTCTTTGTCTTGACACCCCCGCTTGCCCGCACCCTGATGTGCACAGCATTGAATCCTGCGGCCTTCATCTTCTCTGCTGCCTGCTGCGCAGCAAACATGGCTGCGTACGGAGAGCTCTCGTCTTTGTGCGCCTTGACGATCATTCCTCCTGTGATCCTGCAAATGGTCTCCCTTGATGTCATGTCGGTGATGTGCACGAACGTGTCGTTGTACGACGCATAAACATGTGCAATGGCAAAGACGTACTCGGAACTTGTGTTGATTGCAGTCTTTTCCTGCTCTGCCTCCATGGGCACGCTCTCCATTGAGACGTGTTCCCACTCCTCGTTTTCGCCTGCGACGGGTGCTTTCTGTGCTGCGACTTCCATTTCTCAAGGGCCTAAAAAATAAAATTGAAAAAGAGCGGAACAAAATTTGTTGTGGCTGCCGATGTTTCCAGGAATAAGCAGGTTTAGAGGGAGTGCGTCTACTGCTACAAAAGTGTGTATTCCGAGGACGGGCTGGCTCTCTGCGAGTGCAGGGTGTGCACATGCTCCACACACGGAGACAGGCACAGGGCGGGGCCTGCACACAGGTCTATCAAGGTGAAAGCAAGGCGGGGAAGCCCTCCTGCAGTTGAGGTTTCTGGGATGGAAGGCACGGACGCAAGAGAGACCGAGGAGGAGATAGCGAGCATGCTCATGGCCCCAAGACACCTGGTAGGAAAGAGAACCCAGAAAGAGTGTGCCCATCTGAGGCACAGGCCAGAAAAGACGCAGGGGCAGCAGCGCGCTCTGCAGAGCAAGTGCGGCAAATGCGAGATAGAGTCGAACACGTGGCTGTGCACAGACTGCGGGCAGGTTTTCTGCGGGAGGAAGCAATACGGAATAGAAGGAACGGGCACGGGAGAGAGCACTACGAGGAGCACAGGAAGAGCAGGGACGGGGGAGAAAAGGGCAGGAGCGATAACAAGGCGCATAGCGGTGGCGCAGACGCAGACCAGAGCGAGCACTGTGCATTTGTGAAGCTCCAGAGCATCACGAAGAGCGGGAAGAACGACACCTTCTGCTACATCTGCGACGAGTTTGTGGAGAACAGGGGGGTGAAGGAGCTTGCAGCGCGCTTCGGGCTGGACACCAGCAAGTGCAGCGGAGAGAGCTCGGAAGAGATAGAGCGGAGGCTGAACCAGAAAAAGAAGAGACAGTCAAAGAAACGCGGCAGACAGAGTACGAGGTGACAAGTGCAAACGGAGGCATAGAGAACCTGGGTAACACGTGCTACATCTCGTCTGTTCTCCAGCTGCTCGCGTACTTCCTCGGAGACTCGGAGATAGAGGGCGCCTGCTTTTCAGAGGACCCGAGCGGGTGCTTTGGGTGCCAGTTTGTGAAGGTGATGGACATGCTCAGGGAGCTGTGGAGAACCTCTTTCAGAAGGGAGGGGCAGCACGAGGGCGGCGTGTCTATCGCGGAGCTGAGGGACGTGGTAGAGAAGTGGAACCCCCTCTTTGAGCTTGGGCTCCAGCAGGACGCCTCTGAGTTCCTCTGCTTTCTCATGAACCTCGTGATTGAACACGAGGCCATTGGCCACCTAAAGAACGCCTCTGAGCCATTCATGTTCAACATGGAGTCCCTGACGAGGTGTGCGCGTTGCGGGGAGGAGAGGAGGGAAGTCACCAAGGAGTTCATGCTGAACGTGGGGAGCAAGGAGGAGGTTGCAGACTTCTTCAAGGAAGAAGAGGTCTCTGTGCGGTGCGAGTGCGGGGCATCCTCCAAGTACAAGAAGATGGGCCTGCTCACGTTCCCGCAGGCGCTCCTGGCCTCGATAACAAGAATAGAGTACGATGACGCGCAGAAGCAGAAGACAAAGGCGTCGCATGTTGACGAGAAGATAGAGATAGAGAGGCACGAGAGGGAGCCCTGCAGAGAAGGTGTGCAGATCCTCACCTCGATGGGGTTCTCAGAGAAGCAGGCACGTGCAGCTCTTGCTGTAGACCCCCTTCCGGAAAGGGCTGCAGAGCGCCTGCTTGCGGGAGAGGTGCAGGAGCATTCCACTGCAAGCTTCTCTCTGGAAGGCTCTGTGATCCACAAGGGAAGCGCCAATGCAGGACACTACTTTGTGCAGCTGAAGAAGGAGAAGGAGTGGATTGTTATCGACGACGAAAAGGTGGGTAGGGCAGGGCTTTCTGTGGACGACCTATACATCCTTGGGTACAGAAGAAAATAAAGCAGCGTTTATTTGCTGAGCGCAATGTACTCCACGTTGGAACCCTTCATGAACATCGAGGCAAGTCTTGTCTGCTCGGAGTTGGAGGACATCTCTGCATTCCGCACCACCACATTGAGATATCCGTCTATGGCGATGAGAGTTCCCTTTATCTTGCATCCGCTGTTGGACCCCACTACAACCTCTGAGTCTATGAACTCTCCGACATGCCTTTCCATGGAGAGAAAAAGAAGAAGATTTTATTTTCCATGGGGCGCAGGGTAAACGAGGTCTTCTATCGGCTGGGAAAGACGGGGAAGGTGTTTAGGATTGTGGAAGAAAAGTACCTGAGAGACAGGGTGCCCTGCGGCTTTGCCTGCTGCGGGGGGGCGCCTGTCCCGAAGAAGCTCTTTGTTCTCACGGGAGAGTTCCTCAGAGAGCACGCCTGCCTCCTCGAAGAAGAAGTGATTGACAGCTGCGTCGTGACAAAAAGTGCTCTGGATGCGCTGCGAGAGAGCTCCAAAAGCAGGTTCAGAAAGGTAGGCGAGTACATAGACGGCAGCGAGAGGTTTGTTTTCATGAACGAGTACTTCACAGAAACATACGAGCCGGAGGAGGCCCTGAAGTACGAGCGAGTGCGAGAGTGGTACGAAAGACATCTCGGGATAGAAGTGGCTGTGCTGGGGCTTGAGGACAGGAAGACTCCGCGGGTGCTTGGCACCACGGCGTATGCAGAGAAGCATAGGAACAAAGACGAGATACTGCGAGCTGTGGAGCGCGTCCCTGGGCCACGGGAGCCGTGCCGGGAGTACATGAGCTCCGTGGAGATAGCAAGGCTGCTGGCAAGCGGGCAGGTTTTCAGGGGAACTGTGAGCACAGAGAGGTACAACTGCGAGCAGGGGCGGATCTTCTGCATGATAGAGGGGAGGCAGCAAGAGGTTTGTCTGATGGGCAGAAAGAACATGAACAGGGCTCTGCATGGAGACGGAGTGTACTTCGAGATAGTTCCGGGAGACAGCTCCTGCGCAGACTTGCTTGAGTGCGAGGAAGAGGAGGAGAGGCGAGAGAAAAGAAGGCCCGCGCCCCAGGCGTATACGGCAGGGTTGTTGGAATTGAGTCGAGGGAGTGGAAGCAGCACTGCTGCATAATTGACAGGGCGAGCGTCTATGGAGACGGAGGCGTGCAGGTGGTGATGGCCGTCCCCATAGACAAGCAAGTCCCCAAGATCCGCGTTAATCTCAGGGCTCCGGAAGAGCTGCTTGGAGAGATAGTTGTCGTGCAGCTCTACGGGTGGCCAGAAGACAGCCTTTATCCGATTGGGCACTATGTCAAGAGGCTCGGGAAGATCGGGGAGTGTGTTTCCGAGAGCAGGGCCATTATCCTTGAGAACGGCGTAATAGACAGGGACTTCAGGGAGGCTGCGAAGAGCGAGCTCCCTCCAGAGGACTGGGCGCCCACAGAGGAGGAGGCCCGGGGGAGAGAAGACCTGAGGGAGCTTTTTGTGATGAGCATCGATCCAGAGGGGTGCGTGGATATAGATGATGCGCTGCATGCTGTTGAGGTGGGAGAGGATCTCTACGAGGTGGGCGTGCACATCGCAGACGTCACGCACTTCGTGAAGAAAGCCTCTGCGTTGGACAGAGAAGGCCGGGAGAGGGGGTGCACGGTCTATCTGACCGGAAGGAGAGTAGATATGCTTCCTCCTCTTCTGGGGACGAATCTCTGCTCCCTGCGCTCGAATGTGGACAGGCTTGCATTCTCCCTGGTCTGGAGAATGACCGGAAAAGGAGAGGTAACCAGCACGCGCTTTGCTAAAAGCGTCATACGGTCCAGAAGATCCTTCACATATGAGCAGGCGGAGAAAATCCTCAGAAAAGATGTGGAAGACGGAGAGGCGCTGGGGCCCCTGCGGATGCTTGACTCCATCTCGAGGGAACTGAAGAAACACAGAAAGCAGGAAGGAGCCCTCTTTCTTGCATCGCCTGAGGTGAGGGTCAGTGCGCGCGAGGGCGCACAGGTGGAGGAGGCTGCAGACAAAATCGAGGGAGCTGGGGAGGAGGAAGACGGGCTGGCAGACACGCACTCGCTTGTTGAAGAGTTCATGCTGCTTGCCAACACGACCGTCGCCAGCAAAATCACAGAGATATTCCCCAGCACGTCCCTGATCAGGATACACCCGCGCCCTGCACAGGAGGCATTTTCTGCGCTGCAGGAAGCCTTGCGCGGCAGAGGAGTGGAAATAAACATAGAGAGCTCGAAGGAGCTCGGAAGGTCTCTTGAGGCGGTAAAGGCCGAAGACCCGTTCCTCAGAACGCTTGTGAAAATGATGGTTACCCGGTGCATGACGCAGGCTGTCTATGTCTCCTCTGGGGAGGTGGGGGACCTTGCACAGGCGCACTACGGGCTGGCAGCAAGGCTGTACACGCACTTCACGTCTCCGATCAGGAGATATGCAGACGTGGTGGTGCACAGGCTCCTGGAGGCCGCAGTTCTGGGGGAGCACATCCCCTGGACGAGGCAGAACTGCAGGAAATCTGCAGAAACGTGAACTACCGCGCAAGGATGGCAAAGGCTGCCTCGAGGCAGTCCAGCCAGCTCTTTGCCTTTGCGCTGTTCAAGAAGCATGGAGGTTCTGGAGATGCATATGTTGTCAAGGTTGTGTCAAACGGAGTGGTTGTCTTTATTCCCGAGTACGGGCTCGAGGGGATTGTCTACCTCGAGGGCCCAGGAAGCCTTTCTGTCTTCGAGAGGGTTTCCGTTGTTCTGCATCCAGAGCGGGGAGAGGAGTTCTACAGATCGAGGAGGATAGTCTTGGAAATCTCCGGCAGATAGTGCGCTGCCCCCGCTCCCCAGCACACTCCTCGCCTTCCCAGCTCCTCTTTCGTGCCCCAGAAAATTACTACTTTCCAGATGCCTAAAAGAAAATTTCGGACGCCCTGAGCAGCTTCAATTGGCTGTGGCGAAAAATTTGAAGAAATAAAAGAAAAAAAATATCCCCTGCAGAATGGCGAGTAGGAAAGAAGCAGTTAGCGCAAGGGGAAAGAAGGAGCAGATAGCAAAGAAGGACGAGAAAAAAGAAAAGGCCTCGTCCAAGAAGGCTGAGGAAGAAAGTCTTTCGGAGCAGCCCGGGTCCGAGTCTGAGTCTGAGGCAAGTTCGGAAGAGTCTGAGTCTGATTCTGGAGTGAGCTCGGGAGGGTCTGAGTCCTGCTCTGCAGAGGAGGAGCCGGCGAGCGAGTCCGAGAAGGACCCCTCCTCCGAGTCCCAGTCTGGAGACGCCAGCGAGTCCCAAAGCGAAGGAGAAGAGGACTCCAAGAGCGAGGAGGAGGCAGAAAACGTCGACGACAAGAGCAGCAGAACCATTTTTATCAAGGGGATCAGCTACAGCGCAACCGAGGGAGATCTTAAGGCGCTCTGCAAGCAGTACGGCGACATCAAAGAAATCCGCATTCCTATGGGAAAAGATGGAAGAGGAAAAGGGTTTGCGTATATCGAGTTCTCGACCGAGGCAGCAGCCAAGAAGGCCATGGCCATCACCGGAACTCTGTGCGAGGGAAGAACCCTTGTTGCAGACTCTGCCAAAGGAGGCCCCAGAAGAGACTTCAAGGACAATGCAGTGAGCGCAGCGCCTCCCAGGAAGAACAGCCCAGACGGAGGCTCCGTTTTCCTCGGTAATCTTCCGTACGAGTTTGACAAGGACGAGCTTCTTGCATACCTGAAGGACTTCGCCCGCGTGAAGGACATCAGGATCCCACTCAACAGGGACACTGGCAGGCCCAGAGGGTTTGGGTTTGTTGAGTGCGAGTCCAGGGAGGAGGCCGAGAAGCTAGTTGGTGCCAGCAGCAGCCTTGTCTTCCAGGAAAGACAGATGCGCGCCAGCTTTTCAGACAGCAAGCCTGCAGGCAGAGACAATAGGCAGCAGAGAGACTTCGGCCAGAAGAGGTTCGGAGCCAAGGAGAACGCAGGAATGCCAAGCATGTTAGATTCTCAAACGAAGATGAATGAAGCCTCTCCCTGACAGAAAGAAGGTCATAATAAACACATTCCTTCATCTTCTCTTGCCTTCCACTGCCGCTGTTTTCATGGGGTGTGCCTCGCGCCCAGGCGGATGCTCGCCCCAGCGTCTTGGGTGTAAAGGAGCGGTCCAGCCGCTGTCTTTGAGTGGGAGGGAGGCGTGTTCGGCTCGAATAAAGAGGCAGAATAAATTTTTGCATGATCCTTTCGTTCAAGGGCGGGCTGGAGGAGCATGCGGGGAGCAGCGAGATCTCCGTGAGACTCTCCGAACTCCCCGGCATGCGCATAAAAAACCTGATCAAGTACGTGGGCGAGAGCGTCATGTCTCCCGAGTACAAGCACTTCTGCGACGGCGAGGAGCTCGGAGGAGGCATTATCTGCGTGGTGAATGAATGCGACTGGGAAGTGTTTGAAAAAGAAAACACGCTTCTTTCGGAGGAGGACAGGGTCCACTTCATCTCGTCCATGCATGGGGGCTAGCATGTAGAGCATTAAAGGAAAGTGTTTCTGTAGCAGCATGCGGATACCTTCTAGCATATTCACGGTTTATTAGGAGCCTTCCCTCTTTACACTGAGGTTATACCCAATGTTGAGAAAGAAGGAGGAGAAAAAGCAGAACACGCCCTTTGCAAGGTTCTCTATGGGCTGCGCTTCCCTGAACACGACCTGCACCTTCACGCTGTTGAGCATCCGGAAGAGCGTGAAGAGCAGCAGGAGCGCGAAAAGCATTTTGTTGAGGTACAGGGCGAGCATCGAGCCTATCATTATGTATGTGCAGATCACAGAGATCCGAGGGATGAGAGGCGCTGCGAACAGGCCCCTCTTCTTTGTGACTAGGTACACCTTCCCGTCTATCTTGATTAGGCTTTCCCGCTCAACCTCGATGTGCTCGCCTGTGGACGTAATCTGTACACGCACCTTTTCCTGCCGCATATTCTTAGGCTGTGCAGATCTGCGGCTTTCCTCCGCTTGTGTCTCAACGGAGCTCAAGGGCGCGTTTTCCTTTTCCTCCTCCCTCACAGCCTGTCTGGAGAGGCCCTCTCGATGTGCCTCGCCCTTTTCCTCGGCTCTCTCGGTCTCCATCTGTGCCAGCAAAAACTTTTTCATTTCTGCCGGCCGATCGACGGGCGTGGCAAACTCAAAGTCCATTTCAAGGTACATGTCCCCGAGAGCCCCCGCTCCAAAGACGTCTGCAAGTGAAACCTCGTCCTCCAGAACCCTTCCGTTGTGTTTCACAACGATCTCCTCTTTTCAGGGCCTGTGTATTGAACTCCTGAGAAGTATGCTCTTTTTGTAGAGATTCTGTTCCTGCTCTGTGAGGCCAGCGAAGACAAAGGGGGTTTTCTCTGGAAGGCCTCTGAGCACCTGCTGGAGCACGTGTGCCTCTCTCTGGAGGATCCGCTGCTTGATTTCGGCCACGCGCTCCTCTCTGTTCAGCAGGGCTTCTGACACAAGGACCCCGCTCACTTTTATCCGAAGCGACGGCTTTGGCAATTTTTCCATGCCTCTTGCCCCTCGGGTGTATAAATAGCTCCTGCAACCAATTACCACTTTTCTTTTCCGCGCTGCTATTGGCCTTTCTCTGCCAGCCGCCTGTGCCCGGCCAAGATCTGCTCCGTGTTTGGGAAGAAGCTCAGGCATATTCCTCGCACCACCTCCTCCACATCTTCTGCCCCGGCTTTTTTTCTGATGCCCTTCTCGTACTCAAGATACTTGAGGATCTGCACAATCAGCACCTCGTTCCTGTACCTCTCCTCTACTTCCTGCAGCAGAGCGTATATGCGCTTGCTCACGTGCACGCAGCCGCCCCTCAGCGCTATAAGCTCTTCTCCCTTCCCGAGGTACTCGACGCACTTGTACTGGAGCGAGAGCTCTGTGACAGGCAAAGCCCTTATTTCTGGAACCTTCTTGTAAAGAAGCCTTGATGAAAAGTAGTTGATGACAATCCTCTTCTTCTTGGCGAGCGCACAACACAGAGCGGCATTCACGCGCGCACACTCTTTGCACTTGGGCCTGCAGCTATTCACCGGACAGTGGTTCACCACAAGCGTGCCCTCCAAAAGAGCCTCGATCTCCGCTGCATATGCGCTGAGCACTCTGCTGCACTGCACCACAATGACGCCTGTGCCCTCCACCTCTGCAGCTCTCCTCCTGAGGAGCTCTTTCCTGAAGACCTCGTGGGGCGCGCTTCCCATGAGGGCAAAAATTGGCGAGAATAAAAGCTCCGCTGCTGACGACCGGCTTTATAGATATATTTATTAACAGGAGTGGATGGTGTCTACGAATATTTCGTAGGCAAGGATGATGAGCGAGTCCACAACCACGAGGAAAAGAATCGTGTACAGCACCAGCTTGCCAAGCGCTTCGAGAGCCATGACGTCCCGCATCCCGGTGAGCAGCCTCCCCAAGACAGGAAGGCCGTCTGCTGTCCCAGAGAGAGCAAGGACAAGGAGGACCACAAAGGTCCCGTGCGCTGCATAGAAAAGCAGGAACGGGGTGTTTGATCTGCGGGCCTGTCTAAAGGGCTTTCCCGTCGTGTAGCAGACCCCAGAGAAGAGAATCTGCGCTGTATAAAGCAGGAATATTGCGCTGCCAAGCCTGCTTTTCTCTGGAAGCACAGAGGCCACAGCCCTGCCCTCCTCAAGATCTGGGCATGCCGGGGAAATCTGGGGGAAGAGCCAAGCAAGGATAAGGAGGTGTGCCAGGTGGATGGTAAAGTGCCCCCCAATCGAGAGGAGCGTGTTCTTGCTCCAGATCCTCTTCCTTGGGCGCTTGGGGTCATTTTGCCGCTGCTCTTGAACTTGGACATAAGCACAGAGAGAGGCAGGGCGACTGTTATGTCTGAGTAGATAGACTGCATGTCTGAGAAGAACTTCAGGTTCACCTTGAGGATCGACAGCGCTGCAAACTGGAGAAACGTGTTCACAACCATCTGCTCGACCTTCTTGATCGTTGTGACGAGCGTGGATTTTCCCTCCATGATAATCTGCACGGTGGAGGAAATGCACTTCTCGTAGCAGAGGTATGTAGACCCGTCGCAGTATGCAGAGTCGCTTTTGTCTCCCGCAAGGATCACGCCCACGTCTGCAGCCTTGATTGCATGGCAGTCGTTCGCTCCGTCGCCAACAAAGCACACTGTCCCTCTTTCCTTGAAGACCTCCACAATGAACTGCTTCTGCAGGGGATCCATCCGCGCAAAAACCTTGCACCGCCTGAGGAGGAGGCTTCTGTACTCCTCGTGCGCAAAGAAGAAGCCCAGGTCCTTCCCCTCGACAGCCAGATTGAACTCTACGTACGAAGCATAGTCCATGCCCTTGGAGACCTTCATCAGAAGCTTGTCAAAAACCACTTCTTCGTCGTTGATGCAGTGCCAGCTCACGTCGTGCACACTCGTGGCGCCCTCGGGCACAGCCGGATAGAGAAGCGGGATGTGCATTTCGCTGATCCCGCAGTGCAGGGACACAGAGGAGGCTGTGAGTATGTTGTCCCCCGTGCACATCAGGCAGAGGATGTCCGAGGAGACGAGCTCCTTAATTGTGGGGAGCGTCTGCTCCTTGAGCTTGTTCTCAAACACAAGAAAGCTCATGAACGTCAGGTCTCTCTCGCACTCCTCCCTTGTCCCAGGGGCCTTTTCACTTGTCGCCCTGAACCCCATCGCAAGCACCCGGAACCCCTCGAGGGAGTACCTCCTTGTGGTCTCGTCGTACTCTTCTGGCAGGTGTGCAAGGAGCTTTTTGATTTCCTCTGGAGAGCCCTTGCAGAAGAGATATCTCTGCTCGTTGTGCTCTACAACCACGCTCATCCTCCTGAAGACGGAGTCGAACTCGAAGATCTCAACGACCTTCGCAGTGCCCTCTTCGCTCTGTATGAACCTCCCTTGTTCGTTGCAGTCCATCGCTCCGCTTGTAAAGAGAAACATTTTCATGTCGAGGGGGTCTCCGGTGAGCTCGTGGTCTATTACTTCGAGAGAGTGGCACGTGCTCATCGCCAGCCTGAGGAGCCTGTCCGCATCCTTGTACACGACAGACTCCGTGGCTCCGTCAGAGAGGCACTTGATGTCCAGCCCCTCCTCTGTGAGCGTGCCTGTCTTGTCAAAGCACACGATGTCTATGTCTCCAGAGATGTTCACCCCGTCTGTGTTCTTGCACTCAATTCCCTTTGAGTACAGCCTCTGCACGCAGACGGATATCCCGATCCAGATGGCCGCAGGAAGAGACGGGGACACCACCGAGTAGAAGAGGTCGAGGGCATACACAACAATCGTTTTGGGAGAAGCGCCCTTTGCATACAGCACGCCAGAGGTGAATGCAAGGCTGGCTGCCGAGAGCGCTGCAACAACCCCCATCAGCCAGATAATGTCGTAGTAGATCTTCGGAGGTCTCTTGCTCCCGTTCAGGAGCGCCTTGAATGTCCGCCCCTTTGCAGACGAAAAAGAGGTCCTCGTGGCCCTTATCACCGCGAAGTTCCCTGACTCGAAGTTCGTGAACTGCGTAACCTTCCTTTTTCCCGAGGACTTCAGCACTCTTGTTCCCCCGAGGACCTCTGCGCCCTTCTTCTTGCTGATGGGCAGGGACTCTCCGGAAATAAACCCCTCGTCCACCACAAGAGAGCCCTCGTCCACCATGCAGTCGCATGGGACCTCTGCGAAGGGCTTGGCCACCAGGAGGTCCCCCGGGACTATCTCTTCCACGCTGATCTCTCTGAGCTCCTCGCCCACCAGGAGAATCTTTTCCGCGTTTTTTGTGCTCTGCTCTATCTTGAAGTGTCCACGCAGAATGACGTGCACCTCGGAAAGGATGCTAAAGAATGTCAGCGCAGTGATGATCCCTGCATACAGCTTGTAGTTGATTCCTATCCAGAGACACACCCCTATAAAGGTGTATATGTTCACAAACCCAAAAACCGCGTCAAATAGCTTGTGAAACAGGTTGGTGTCCATCGGCCTGAGCGTGTTCCTTCCAAACAGAACCTCCCTTTCTTTGCGGGTAAACATGCCGAGGTCGTCTCTTGCTTCGGGAACCTCGAACAGCTGCGACTCCCAGTTGTAGAGGAGCCTCGTGCACTCAACCCAGCACGTCCGCATTTCTCCGTTCTTGGCATACATGTCCACGATAGGGCCCACGCTGTCTGTCTTTTCCACGTGCACGCGATACCTTTTTTTCTTTGTGCAGAGATATTCAGCTTCTGCCACGCTCGCTTTTTTTGTCTCGAGGAAGAGCCTGGCTTGCGGCCACGCCGTGCAAACCGCGTGGAACACCCCAAGGGTGAGCAGCGAGGCGGCATAGTACAGAGGCACCGAGCATCTGCGCTTCCTTCCCATCAGAGGAATCTCTCTTCCAGACACAAGGGCCAGCTGCTTTTCCTCCATGATCTCTCTCCGCTGAAAATTATTAAAAACACCGGGTAGCCAATTATTGCGCAATCTAACGGAGAAATTGGGGAGGGAGTTTATTCCTCTCTGAAGAACCTTTTCGCCTGGAGAACAGCCATGTCTATACTCAGGTTGCAGAGAGCAGGAGAGAGTGCCCTCTGTATCCATCTGGGCAGCATTGCCTTCCTCTCGTTCCTATCAAACTCCCTGTCTACAAAGAGCACAATGCCTCGCCCGCTCTTCTTCTCTACAGCCCTTCCTGCGCAGTGGGACGCATACCGCATGCTGTCGAAGGCATGGTACTCCTCCTCTCTAAAGCCCTTCTCGCTCATAAACTCCACTCTCCGGGACATCCCTGGCTTGTCTCTTGCCTCGCATGGAAGGCCCACAATGAGAATCGCTCTTTCCCGCGTGCCCACAAGCACACTGTCCAGCTCCCTGGAAACTCCCATGAAGATGGCACCGCGCCCGGTCTCGCATGCGCGGTTGAACATGGGGGCACAGCCTCGGTGCGAGAAGACAAGCTTGCTCTTCATGATGGACATAAGCACCCCTGAGTCTGCCCATGCGCCGACTGCCTCCTCTATATGTGCTGCCGTGGGGAAGAGGCACACAATGCCGTCCGGAATCACTTTGCTGAACTCGAGGAGCAGGCTCCCGTAGTTCCTGAGGATGGCGGGCTCGGTGGGAGGGGGCCTCTTTCCCTTCTCAGGGACCCCTTGCGAGAAAGTCAGCCTCATCTGGTCGCTGCCCTTCGTCACAATCATCGGCAGAAACCTGCTGTAAACCGCTGGGATCTCAACGAACCTCGCCTCCACTCCTAGCAGTCTCTGGAGCTCCTGCGCAAAAATAGAGTTTCCCACAAGAATGATGTTTCTGAAAGATTTCTTCGCAGCCTCGAGGGCAATGGACGGGTCTACACAGAGAAGTCGCAGGCATGCACACCGCCCCTTGTCCGTGTCTGGGGCATCCACCTCCACAAAAAACCCTGACTCGAACTGCGCTGCAATCGAGGAGAACTCGCATACCTTCTCCAGATCCGGGGCCTGCCTCCTTCCCAAAAGCCTTCCCAGGCGCGTGGAGAAGAACGAGAGCGTGTTCGCGTCCAAGAAGACTGCAGGCCAGATGGAAGAGACAAACTCCCTCAGCGACTCTGAGGAGGAGGAGCCCTTGAGAGACATCTTCATAAACTCGATCATCCTCTTCAGAGCCCCAAGGAAGTCTTTTGGCTTCCGCAGATTTCCTGGAACGCTCCACACGTCCTGCTCGCGTGAGCGGGCCGAGATGGAGGGAGGCACTGTCCGCTCTATCCTCTCGCCAACACGCTCTCGCTCGTCCCTTTTTACTTTTTTGTACTCCTCGTCTGCCTCCACGGGGTCTAGGGAGCCTTCTATGGAAAGAAGGCTCTTCCAGGCCGAGTCAAGGGTGCTTCGCGTGATCTCTATTGAGAGGGCACGAAGGGACCTCTGGTCTAGGTCGTATCCGTCGTCTATCACACAGAAATCTCCTTCGTGAAGCGCCTTTGGATCGACTATGTCTGTGTGCGTGACCACATGAACTGCCTCGCTGTCTATCTGCTCCGCCACCCAGGCCTTCTCTTCCTTGCCCCTGACCGCAAGGACGGTCCTCATCCCTGTGCTCCTGGAATAGGCTGAAAGGAAAGACGCAAGCGCAGACGTCCTTCCTGTTCCCGGGGGCATCTCCACAATGAGGCTCTCCTTCTTGTCCATCGACTCCTTCATTTCGCGCATCAGAGCCTCCTGCTCCACGTAGGGGAGGTGGGGGAAGGGCACCTCCAGCCCGTCGAGGCCAACCATAAAAATTATTCGCGTCGTTTATTTCTAGAGGGGAAAAGGAATCATCTCCTCGGCCGCATCAGCCTCTGTCTGAGCCGCGTGTTCCTGGCTTTTGTCGATGTATATGTGGAGCGAGCTCTTCTCTGCCTCGTCTTCTGGGGGAATTGTATAGAACCTTATCTTGCCTACTTGGAGGTCTCTCAGCACAACGAGAGCTGCAGCTTTTCTGCTGGGATAGCCCCCCTTTTCGAGCTTCCCGTACTTAATTGCAAGAGAAAGAAGAAACTCGTCCTCGTCCCCGAACTCCGGAAGAGCATACAGCATCATCAGGTCCCTGGGAATCCTCTTTACAAGGCATCTGACCACCTCGGAGGCATCTACCTCGGTCCGGAGCGCCTTCCCTAGAACACTTCCGTGCGTGAAGACAACTCCTGGGGAGTCCACAAGCCGAATGTCTTTGTCTACCGCCACGTGCTGGAGATTCTTTGTGATCCCCGGAAGAGACCCCACCTCGCAGGCCTTGCCTCTCTTCAGCGAGTTTATCAGAGAGCTCTTTCCTGCGTTGGGGCACCCAATTACCCCCACGCTGATGGAAGCTCCTCCCCGCGTGTAGTTCTTCAGAAGCCCCAGCAGGCCCTTCACTCCATACGCCTCTTTGCCCTTCTCGCTCTTGTCATTCTGCCCCAAATTGCTTCGCTGCTTCTGGGTCGATGCCTTGAACGGAACCGTTGGGAAAGACTTTCTGAGGAGGGAAACCCATCCCTCCCACACGTCCCTGGGAACCAGGTCAATTTTGTTCAGGAGAAGCACAAGCTTTTTCTCCGCCTTCAGCACCTCCTCTTCTATCCTTGCGCACCTGCTTCCCACGGGGTCCCTTGCATCGAGAACTTCTATTACCACATCGCACTCCGCAATCACTTTCCTCAGGTCTCCTGCATACTTTCTGGAGGCGTCTGCAAGCTCCCGTATCTCCTCTTCCTTGTTCATCTCTCTCTCCTCGTGCGCCCGCTGCCGGACCTCGGCGCTTCTTCTTATTTCCTCCAGAGTCTGGATCTCGCTTTCTGTCTTCAGCACGTTTTCCGGGATACGTGCCACCTCCCTCGCTGTTTTTTTCTTCTGCCGCCTCTTGTCTCTGTTGTGCTTGGTCACGCTCTTTCTTATCCTCTCCCTCCTCTTTGTGGACAGCCTCTTGCTGAGCCGCTTCTTCTCGACCATCCTCAAAATTTTATTCTGCACGCAGGAAATAACACGCCCCTCCCAAGGCCAAACATTGCGTCCCAGAGGGCATGGGGGCGCAAGAGTTCGCTCTGCTGCCCAAGGCAGGGCCCAGAGGCAAGGGAAGCAGCAGAGAAAATAGTAGACCAGAGTGATGGCGGAAAGCAGAGATCTTTACTGATAGTGGTGGTAGCTGTCCCCATCTGCTCCTGCGATTGCGTCTTGGTATTGGTGGTACTCGCTGTGGAGGTCGTTGGCGTTTGCCTCGGCCTCCGTGAACTCCATCTCGTCCATGCCCTCTCCTGTGTACCAGTGGAGGAAGGCCTTCTTCCTGAACATGGCGCTGAACTGCTCGCTCACCCTCTTGAAGAGCTCTTGGATTGCAGTGCTGTTTCCGATGAACGTGGAGGACATTGCCATGCCCTGCGGGGGAATATCGCAGACAGACGTCTTCACGTTGTGCGGAATCCACTCAACAAAGTTCTCTGCATACTTCTTCTGCACCCCAAGAATCTGCTCGTCCACCTCCTTCATGGACATTTTCCCGCGGAACATCGCGGCGGCCGTCAGGTATCGCCCCTTTCTCGGGTCGCATGCAGCCATCATGTTCCGGGGGCTGAAGATCTGCTGCGTCAGCTCTGACACAGACGAGGCCCTATATGCTGTGGAGTCCTGCGAGGCCAGAGGCGCGAACCCAACCATGAAGAAGTGGAGCCTTGGGAACGGAATCATGTTCACAGCCAGCTTTCTCAGGTCAGAGTTCAGCTGGCCAGGAAACCTCAGGCACGTGGTCACCCCGCTCATCACCGCAGAAACAAGGTTGTTCAGCTCGTCGTACCTCGGCTCCTTGATCTTCAGCGTGTTGAAGCAGATGTCGTAGAGGGCCTCGTTGTCGATGCAGAACGTTTCGTCGCTGTTCTCTACCAGCTGGTGGATGCTCAGGGTTGCGTTGTACGGCTCCACAACTGTGTCGCTTACCTTGGGCGAGGGCACCACGCTGAACGTGCACATCATCCTTTCAGGAAACTCCTCCCTGATCTTGGAAACAAGCAGTGTCCCCATCCCGGACCCCGTTCCTCCTCCCAGGGAGTGGATCATCTGGAATCCCTGCAGGCAGTCGCAGTTTTCTGCCTCTTTCCTCACCACGTCGAGCACCGCATCGACCTTCTCTGCGCCCTCTGTGTAGTGCCCCTTTGCCCAGTTGTTTCCTGCGCCAGACTGCCCCGAGATAGAGTTGTCCGGCCTGTAGAGCTTTCCGTACCTGCTCCTCTTGATCACATCGATTGTCCCTGGCTCGAGGTCCACTAGGACTGCCCTCGGCACGTACTTCTTGGTCGAGGACTCGTTGTAGTAGACCGAGATCTTGTCGAGCTGCAGGGGGTCATTTCCCACGTACACCCGTCCTCGTTGATTCCGTGCTCCCCGCTGATCACCTCCCAGAACTTAGTCCCAATCTGGTTTCCGCACTGCCCTGTCTGTATGTGAACGATTTCGCGCATCGATTCGCAGGGGGGGAGAAAAGGATAATTAAAAAGAAAAAAGGATCAATTTTAATTAGCAGCTCAAATGGGCCTTCTTTTTGCTGCTGTGTACAGCCACAGAGACGACCTCCTGGCAGAAAGCAGCGCAGACCAGGGCAGGCGGATCCGGTACCTCATGCTCACGTACTCCGCGACGGACACCCTCAGGACGCTGATGGCATCAAGCGATGCAGAGTACTTCGAGGGGATCGTAAAGTACGACGGGATGGAGGTTTCTGTGCTGCTTCTCCCCAACGGATTCAAGGTGATGGGGCTGGCAGACCCCTCTGCAGAAGAGAGTGCAAAGGCGGCCATCAGATCTATTGCGCAAACCCTCCTGCCCTGCATCCTGGACCCTGCTTTTGACGAAAACACTTGTCTTTCAGAAAAGTCTCTGCAGATAGAATAAATTTGCTGTTTTGTTTCTTCTCATGTTTAGCTTGGACGGGGGAAGAGTCCTCCTGAGGGAGGAGGAGGACGCAGTGTCCTTCACGTATCTGAAGGCCACAGATGGCTCTGAGGAAGACAGCGAGGCCGTGGTGAGGGGGATATCCCGGAAAGAGGGGGCTGCACAGTTCAGGCAGGGAGGGAAGCGCATATACGGGGTGTACGGGGCCATCGATGTGGAGGGCGCAGACTACGTGGTGTATGTAAGAGAGGCAAAGGTGTTTGGCAGTTTCCGTGGGTCCAAGGTGTACGAGGTGGTCCGGGCAGGAGCTATTTCTGTCTCTGGAGAAGAGAGCTCCAAGGTAAACTCGATAGTCGACTCGTTCTTTAAGATCCCAGGACTCATCTTCTCAGACAGCTCCCTTGCAGCCGTCGGGGTCGACAGGAGCAACGAGGAATTCGTTTTCAACGCGGCTCCCCTCAAGCGGGTGAAGGAGAAGTATCCGGGCATAAGAGAGTTCACAAAGGAGTTCATCAGGGGGTTCTTTGGGATGATTGCCATGGACGTGCAGGGCAGGGCTGTTGACTACTATCTGCTCAGCAGGCGGGCCTGGAAGAACGCAGGGACAAGGTACCACACACGAGGAGCAGACAGGGAGGGAAATGCAGCAAACTTCGTGGAAACAGTTTACGTACTGTGCAGGGACGGAGAGAGCGACAAAGAGTATCTTCAGGTGCGCGGGTCCATTCCCGTTGTGTGGGAGCAGAGGATCAACCTCTCGTACAAGCCCCCGGTGACAATTGGCGACAGGAACGAGAGCAGGGCGCGCGTGCGAAAGCACTTCGAGCTGCTCAAGAAGAGGTATGGAAAGGAGGTGGCCGTGGTGAACCTCCTGGACGAAGAGGGCCACGAGGAGGAGCTGAACTTCCTCTTTAGGACCGAGCTAGAGGCTGCTGAGATAGAGACGCTGAATGCAGACTACCACAAGGTTATCAAGGGCGGGCGGGGGAAGGCAGACGAGCTGAGTGCCCGCCTCTGCTCTCTGGTCTTTGGGGGATACCTTATGCGCACGAACTGCGTGGACTGCATAGACAGAACAAACGTGGTGCAGTTCCAGATTGCAAAAATAAAGATGTACGAGGACGTCTGCTCGGCACAGGGGAAGAGCTTTGACGAGCTCATCGGGGAGTTCGACGCAAAAAAGCTCTCCCAGCTCTGGAACTCGAACGCAAACAAGCTTTCTGTGCAGTACACGGGAACATCCGCGCTGAAAACGACATTGCTGAGCACGGGTGCGGACTCTCGGAGGCATGCTCAAGGACGTGATCAGCAGCGGGAGGCGCTACGTCCACAACAACTTCACTGACGGCGAGATGCAGGAGATAATAGAGGTATTTACAGGGACAAGGAACTCCCTGGGAAACTCGAGTAGGGGGATGGCGCTGCTTGCTGTCTTACTTCTGGCTGTCCTGGGCCTGCTCCTACGGGACAGCAGAAACGGGCTCTTTTTGTGTGCTCTTGTGCCAGCAGCCTTTTTTGTCTTTGGAAGGGCTTGTCTCTCACGCCCATCCCCCAATAAATAAACAACTTTTTTGTTTGGCATGGACAGGAAGAGCGAGCTGGAAATGCTTGAGTGGATCAAGGGCATTGTGGGCATCAAGGGCGAGAGCGAGGACCTCTTTTCTCTCATTGAAGACGGCGTTGTTCTCTGCAAGCTGGTAAATAAGTTTCTTCCCAAAAAATGTCCGTACACAGAGTCCCCTGTGGTCTTCAAGAAAATGGAGAACATAGAGTCCTTCCTGCGGGCTGCAAAGGAGGTCGGGGTTCTGGACACAGAGACCTTCCAGACATGCGACCTGGTCTTCCCTGAGAAGCGAAATGAGAAGCAGGTGGCCATATGCATCTACTCGCTGAGCAGAAACCTGAAGAAGAAGTTCCCAAGGATGAAGCACAGGGTCATTGGGCCAAGCCTGGCAACCCAGAACATAAGGAGCTTCAGCGAGGAGAAGCTCCGGGAGGGAGAGAAGATCATCGGCTTGCAGATGGGCAGCAACAAGGGCGCCACGCAGTCCGGGCTGGGCGTGGGAAAGAGGCAGATTGTCCACAAATAAATCGCACGCCTCTGGCGTATTTTTTTATCGAGTCTCTTACTAAAGGGGAAGGAGGCGCAGGACTCGCCTGCCGGTTTGTGCGTGAATCCAAGAAAAGTTTTCATCGAGATGGCTTGCACAAGAAGGCTTTTCATGGCGAACATTTTCGCTGCTGCCGTCTGTCTTTGGGGGCTAGTTTCGGCAATAGGCGAGGGCCCAATCGCCGGAAACACGCAGTGCATGGCGATTGTTTCCATGGGAGCCAGAACACACAGCACTGCTTCCAGCTCTCAGGCGCCGGAAACGAGGCCTTGCGGACCTGCAGGAAAGCCTATCTCTGCGGAGATCGCAGATCTCATCGCGCAGGCGGGGGAGGAACTCGACTTGGCAGGCAGGGAGCTAGAAACGCTTTCTGAGGAGCTTTTTCGGAAGACTGGAATTAAGACCCTCATCCTCGACGACAACAATCTCAAAGAGCTGCCAGACGAGCTGGTTGGCCTAGGGAAAAGCCTGGTGCGCCTCTCTATAAGGAACAACGCGATCAAGGAGATCCCCTCCTCCAAGTTTTTCAAGCACGGCATGTTTCAGTCCCTTGATCTCAGTAAGAACCCGCTCAAGAAGATATCTCTGTCTGTTTTCCAGAACTCGCGCCTGAAAGTCTTGGATGTGAGCGACACTCTCCTCGATGCCCTTCCAGATGGGTTTAGGGAAGCAATATCTCTGGAAGAGCTGTATGCAAGGAGCACGGGAATCACGGAGGTGCATGCTTCGATCAAGGAGGCTCTGTGGCAGATCAAGCACGTGAGCTTCAAGGGATCTCCTCTTGTAGAAAGCAGGGAGGGAAAGACATTGGGCAAGAAAGAGCTGTGTATGCTGTTTGCCTCCTCCGAGGAGCGCAGATTTGTCTACGAAGACGACCTGACGTGGCGTGCACTTCCCAAAAAAGAGCCTGGGCAGTAGCCGCTCCTCCTCTGGCGGCATTTATTCTCTTGAAAGATAGCATTGCTTGGCACGCACGGAGGGAGGGAGCGAGCCCAGCTACTGCACCTCATTGTCACCGCATGCGCTATCTTTTTAGAAAAGGCCTCTGCTTGGGCCTCAGCCCTTAAGTGCGCTCACTTAGGATAAATTAAAGGGACCGGATAAATATGGCTACTCTGGGCGAGCATGGTGGTTTGGATTTTGTTTCTGCTTGGGGCAGCCGCAGGAGACACTTTCCACTCCACAGGGATAGTGCCAATATACTACAGGGGCCAGAGGCTTAGCACGCCAGAGCTGCCGGAGCAGGGAAGCTACAGGTGGAAAATTTCGTTCCTGGGCTCAGACGAAATCAGGGCAGAGGAGACAGACGGGCATGTTCTGGTCTATGGCGAGTCAGAAATCACGTGCCAAGAGAAGAGAGGCAAGGGCATTGTTCTCTGTCCAGGGGGGTGCCCGGTGGTAGTCGAAGCAGACCGCATGCACGGAATAGTTCCACAGCGGGTAGTAGAAATGGCCGTTGCAATTGCACTTGTCACGCTCTTTGGGGCCCTCGCGACGCCTGCCATTGAAAAGCTTATCCTATTGTAAGAAATATTTGCGCCTCCATGGAAAAGCTTGCCTGCGGGCTGACAGAGCTGCACGGCCTGCCAAGCTCGGGAAAGACTGCTCTCTGCCTAGAGCTCTGCAGAAAAAACAGGGTGCTCTGGGTCTCAAAGTGCAGGGGGCTGCGCGTAAGAAGGATGCTCCAGATGGGGGTTCCCCTCGAGAATCTCTTGCACATCAGAAGACATAGCCTCGAGGTGCTTGCAGACAACTTCCACATCGACGTGCTCGTTGAGAGAGAAGGAGTGCGCTACGTAGTGATACACAAGATCAGCGACTACTATGTGGACCGTGCGCAGATGGTCTCTGTGTCGTATGCCCTGAGGGGGTCGTTGCGCGGAAAAACATCACTGTGATCATGATAAGCGACTCTGTTGCAGGGAGGAAGACTGTTCCCCTTGTGTGGGGGCTTTTCTGGTCGTACTGCGTCACAAGAAGAATGCTTGTTTCCAGAGATGGGAGCAAGAGGCACATAAGAACAGAGATCCCCGAGGCAGAGGGCGAGTGGGAGGTGCAAATAGGAGAGCGCGGAAATAAAATTTGCATGAGAGCTGTGCCGGTGCCTGCGTTTACTTCGCTGAAGAGAAGGGAGTTTGTGATTGCAGGGAGCGTGGTCTCCGTGGAGGGCGCAACTGCCGTGATTGCAGACGCATTCTCGGCGATAGCTGTCTCTGCTGGGAGGCACTCTGCGAAGCTGCGGGCGTGTCTCGAAAAGGGAGTGCCTCTTGCAGCGAGGATAAGAAAGCGCGAGAAAACCATGGAGGTCGTTGGTGCGGAGGAAATCACGATCTACGAGGAGATGTACCGCGCAGTCGAGACAATGGAGTTCTGGAAGGTGGTTGTTGCAAGGACAAGCAAAGATAACTCGGAAAAACAAATAGACAAATAAAGGGAGTATTTAGATGGGGCAGGCGTGGGAGAGATGCTCGCAACTCCGCTCTCGTACTCTGCAAGGAAGGCAGCGGACATGGAGGACCTCGAGCTCCTCGCCGAGCTTGCGTTTGACCTGGAGATAAACAGCCAGCGGGAGATCAAGGAGGCCTTCGTTAGGCTCGTGTCTCTCCTCGGCACAGAGAGATTTATCGAGGAGTATCTCACACTGTACAACAAAATACGGGCGGTTTCCGAGGAGAAAAGAAGGAGTGCCGCATACGAGGAAATTGCAGGGATTGACTTTGGGACAAGGGGCGACGGGATGTTTAGGGAAATTGGCATGAGCGAGATAGACAAGTTTCTTTCGGAGTAGGGCGGCGAGGAGTGTGCGCCTCCATCGCATGTGTGTAGAGTAAAGGCAGAGCCTGCTGTGCGCCTGGCTTGCGCGGCCTTGCGTTTATTGGGGGCCTGGGGATAAATTTTTGCCATGGGAATAAAGAAGCTTATGAGCCTCATCAAGGAAAAGGCTCCTGCAGCTGTGCGGGAGAAAAAGCTCGCTGCATACTCGGGGAAGAAGGTGGCAATAGACGCTTCAATGGTGATGTACCAGTCGCTCATTGCCATCAGAATGGGAGCACACTCTCTCTGCAACGAAGGGGGAGAGGTGACCGCGCACCTGATGGGAATGTTCTACCGCACAGTCCGCATGCTCGAGATAGGGGTGATTCCTGTGTACATCTTCGACGGAGCTCCCCCTGAGATGAAGAGAGAAACCCTGGCCAAGCGGCAGGAGAGGCGCGATGCCGTAGCGCTTGCCGCGGAGGAAGAGCAGTCCGACGAGGAAGAGCAGATCAGAGCGGCCAAGATCTCCGTCAAGGTCACAAAACAGCACAGAGACGCCTGCTGCAGGCTGCTCACGCTTCTTGGGGTTCCGTGGCTCGTCGCGCCCAGCGAGGCAGAGGCCTACTGCGCGTTCTTGTGCAAGAAAGGGCACGTGGACGCCATTTCCAGCGACGACATGGACTCGCTCACCTTCGGGGGAGAGACGCTGCTCAGGAACTTTGGCCCAGAGAAAAAGCCGGTTGTAGAGGTGCGGCTGAGGGACGTCCTCCGTGGCTTTGGAATGGAAATGGCCTCCTTCATAGACCTGTGCATTCTGCTGGGGTGCGACTACTCTCGGGGCGTGAAGGGCGTGGGGACGAAGAGGGCATTTGACCTGATCAAGAAGCATGGGAAAATCGAGGAGATTGGGAAGCTCCCTGAGGGCTTTTTATTCAAGGAGGCGCGCGACCTTTTCGTGCGTCTTGGGAACGGAGAGGGCGAGCCCGTGCCTGCTCTAGAAGAGCTGCTCCCCTTCGAGGCTGGCCCTCCGAGGAGAGGCGAGCTTGTCTCCTTCATGGTTAAGGAAAACTCCTTTGACGAAGGCAAGATCGTGGCCGCCCTTGGGAAGATAAATACGGCTGCCGGGCAGAAAAAGATAGGCGCGTTTCTCTCTAGGAAGCGTGCATAAATAAAATTCTCTTTTTCTCTGGATGTCTTTTGCTGGAATGTACAGGCGGATTGCAGAGAACGCCGGAAAGGCAGCAAATCTCTCTGTGCCTCTCTCTGCTGCTCTTTCGCAGATTATGACGCTTGGGGCGGTCGCAGTGCTTCCTGTGGTGCTTACTCTTGAGGCGCTGAGAGAGAAGAGGGGTTCCTCCATTCTCCATGCACATTGATACCGACATTGATAAACAGCGCACTGCTTTCTAGCTCTCGGCTGTCCAACCGGCCGGTAGTGTGTGCATTGGAGGGCCTGAGGTCACACTCCCTGCACAGCTACTTCTTCTTGCGGATCTCGTTTATCTTTTTCGCCACCTGCAGCTCCTTCATCTCGTTCTCCACCTCCCTTTTTGCCTCAAAAAGCTCCTCTGAGACCTCAGGGACTTCTCCCTTGTCTATCTCATACTCGCCCATTTTCTCTCCCACGTAGTGCTCTATTCTCTGGAAGTCTTCCACGTCGTACTGGCTTACAAAAGTGACAGCTATTCCAGAGGCCCCTGCCCTTGCTGTCCTTCCCACACGGTGAACATAGTCCTTTGTGTACTCAGGCACGTCGTAGTTGAGCACGCACTTGATTCCCGAAACGTCTATTCCCCGCGCTGCCACGTCCGTGGCCACAAGCACATTCACTCTGCCCTTTCGGAACCCCTCCACCGCCTGCGTCCTCTCCCGCTGGCTCTTTCCCCCGTGGACGCTCTCTGCGCGGATGCCCACCTTCGAGAGAATCCTTCCTATCTTTTCCGTGCCCAGACACGTTCCTGCGAAGACAAGGACCTTTTCTGCGCCCATGCCCCGCACCACGCAGTAGAGATACGCCTCTTTCTGCTTGTACGGGACGAACAGGTACTTCTGGACCAGGGCGGAGGGAACTTTCGCTTCGCTATCGTCTCCGCTCTTGATAACGATCGGGCTCTGCATGATCTCCCTTCCCAGCGCACCGACCCTCTTTGTAAGGGTCGCCGTGAAGAGAAGGATGTTTCTCCTGTCTCCAGAGCCCGCTATCACGTCACGCACCTCTCCCTCGAAGTCGCCATCCAGGAGCCTGTCGCACTCGTCCAGAACCAGATACCTCAGGGCCTCAAGGGAGAACCCCTTTGTGTTCTGCATGTGGTATGCTACTCTTCCTGGAGTGCCTATGATCACATGCGGCCTTCCCGCAAGGCTCTTCCCCTGCAAGAGGACGTCCTCTCCCCCGATCAGAAGAGAGGCCCGCAGGCCGATATCCCTCCCCAGCTCCTGCAGGAAGAGATGCACCTGCTGGGAGAGCTCTCTGGTGGGAAGAAGAATCAGGCAGTAGAAGTACTTGTCATCGCCAAGAAGGTGCTGCAGGACGGCGAGGGAGTATGCAAGCGTCTTCCCTGTGCCCGTCTTGGAAAGCGCAAGCATGTCTTTTCTCCGCCTTATGTGCGCCAAGACCTGCCTCTGTATCTCTGTGGGCTGGGAAAACCCCATCCGGGTGCATGCCTCGACAAGCACGTCTTCCAGCCCGTACAAAGCAAATCCGCTCTCGCTTTCCTGCATTGCCAAATTTTTTGCGTCTCGCTTCTTGTGTCTGCCCAAAGCAGCTGCTCTCCCGGCAGAGCCCCAGCCAATGGGAAAGAGAGGCGGGGCGCCGCGATCTCGTTTGCCGCCTGCCATGGACGCAGTGATTGGTTTCTGGGAAAGAGTCCTTTTAAGGCAAGATGAGATGAGAGGCCATGGAAAAGGAAAAGAGCGATAAAGACAGCGACGAAGAAAGGGCAGCGCAGAAAGAAAACAGGCCTGCCAGCCCAAAAAGCGCTGAAGGCAAAGAAAAAGATAAGGACAAAAAGAAAGAAAAGCCGCTTGTGCCTGCAAGCAAAGACAAGGTTCGGGAAGAGCACTCCGAAGAGGAGGACAGCGAGGAAGTCTCAAAGGAAGAAATCAAGAAGCGGACAGACAGCATGCTCCGGGACGTGATGAGCAGCGAGGGGAACGAAGATGCCGCTGGGAACAGGGAGCAGAAAAAGCGGCTGTACAAGAAGAAGTTCCAGCAGACGCGGACAGAGTTCTCCATGTGGAACCTCGAGGAGTACGTTGAGGAGAACTGCTCGAGCACAAAGATATACCTCTTCAGAGCCCTCTTTATCCTCATCGGGTCGGCGCTGATTCTGCTCCCCACCTCGCTGCTCCTCGTCCTCAAGAAGCAGAGGCCCGAGCACCTCTTCACGCCGTTCTCGAAGGCGGGAGAAATCAGTCTTTTGCAAAGGAGTTCAAGATTGCATTCTTTCTGGCATGCCTGTTCGTGACATACAACCTCTGCAGGCAGTTTGGCGAGGACTTCCTCTACATTGCAGCATTCCTTCTCAAGAGCTTTAGCGTGCGGGTGAACTCGGAAACGCGCACGCTCTTCCTGGTGCTGAGGGAGCTGCGGCACATCATCGTGTTCGACCTGTTTTTGCCTTCTTTGTGGTTGGGTGCAACGTTCTCCTCGAGGCGTACACGCCGTTCTCGACCATGGTGAACCAGTACGCTCTGGTTGGAGCCTTCGGCTTCTGGATGTCCATGGTCCTGGGATTCATATTTGTGGAGAAGCTGTTTCTCAAGTTCACCTCCGCGTACTTTGGGAACGACGTGTTCCAGGGACGGATCGAGGGCGTGAACTTCAAGATGGCTATTCTGCGGTCCATCTGGCTGCACGTAGAAGCGATGGGCACCGAGCGCGAGTACAGCATAGAGGACGACTCGCTCAGCCTCTTTGGGCCCTCGGAAGGCTTTCTTGTGCACTACACAGACCTGCCCATGCGCTCGCCAGAGGCAGTGAGCGACCTCATCGAAACAATATACGCATTTCTCAACGGAAGACACATAGACAAGGCGCTGTTCCACGAGATCTTCCGGAGCAACGGAGAGGAGGTCTGGAAGTACATGCACACGGTCCTCAAGAAGAGCTCCCCAGGTGAGGAGAAGATAACGTTCGAAGAAATGAACGTGTTTGCCTCTGCTGTATACCAGGAGAGGATCGACCTCAAGCGGACTCTTTATGACAGGGAGAAGATCCTCGGGAAGCTTGACGCAGCTCTGGAGATTGTTGCAGGCGTGTTTTCTGTTCTCCTGCTAGGGCCTATTTTTGACGTTGACCCAAAGAAGTATTTTGCAGGAATTGGGCCGATCATCTTCGGCTCAGGATGGATTTTTGCGGACACGGTCAAGGACGTGTTCAACAACTTCATCTTCCTTCTGCACGAGCACGCCTTCGATGTGGGAGACAGGATTATCCTAGGGAGCACAGAGTTTGTGGTGCTGCGAATAGACCTGATGTACACCACGTTTACCAAGGAGGACGGCACGGTCTGCTACATTCCAAACAAAGAGCTGATCAAGGAGAAGATCTTCAACATACGGAGAAGCGACCTGCAGTCGGAGGAGATCCAGATTTCGCTGCAGGGAGACGTTTCCATGAAGAGCATCCGGGACATGGAGGACGCAATCAGCGAGTTCCTGAAGTCGCGCGACAAGGACTACACAGGAAAGATCTCTCTGATCGACTACAAGTACGTGGGAAGCTCAACCGTGCTCAAGTTTATTGTGCAGTACAACTCGAACTTCCAGGACCCCGTGCCGAGAATACGCAGAAGGACGGACGTCCTTGAGGAGATCAAGAAGGTGTGCAAGGGCCTGGGGCTCACGTGCACAACAGAGGAGGCAGTGAAGGTGGAGTAGAGTCCCCGGAAAATAAAAGCATCGATAGCAGTGGACATAGGATAGCGCTCATTTATTGCCTGCAGCGCCCGAGACAATTGTCGAGTCGATCGAGGAAATTGCAATGGCTGCGTTGATGGCGGCCTTGGCCATGTTTACCTTCACTTCCAGAGGCTCGACCACGAGGGTGCGGGAGCAGTCGCACCATCTCCCGCTCAGAGAGACCCCAGAGAACTTTTTCCCTTCGTGGTGGGCTTTGCGCAGGCCCTGGACCACTGCAACTGGGTCCAGCCCGGAGTTTTTTGCGAGCTGGAAGGGAATCACCTCAAAGGCCTCAGAGACCGCGCGCAGCACAAACCTTCCCCCGCACGAGAACTTGCTCGAGTAGACGCGCAGGCCCCTGGAGATCTCCATCTCAAAGGCGCCTCCTCCACTCACAATCTCCGTGCAGCCCATGGCCCTCTTGACCACCATGAGAGAGTCCCAGAGGCTCCGGTGTGCCTCCTCGAGGATCTCCATCCCAGGCCCCCGGACCACAATCGTGGACGCCCTGGCCCTGCCTCTGAAGAAATTGAGCCTGGTCCTTCCGACCTCCAGCTCCTCGAACTCCTCGCACTGGGCAAGCACAGCGTCGTCCACCAGGCCCACGCTGGACACAACTCTTCCCCCAAAGGCACTTGTAACCCGCTTCATCTCTGCCTCGGGAACTCTTCCCACCGAGAAAACCCCCTTCCTGGCGAAATACTGCGTGGCATAGTCTCCAACTGGGAGGAGGGACAGAACCACGGTAGCCCCGCTCTCTATGATCCTGTCGAGCTTGTCTTTGATGATGCTCCACTCTGCCTCCACAACCTTTTGGTACTCCTCTGTTCCGGATATGCGCACCTCCGCGTTCTCCGCCTCTGCCTTCCACTCCAGCTCGACCCGCAGAAGAGCCATCTTCGGGCGCTTGAGCTTCTTTGGCTGCTGCTCATACCCCGCGTACGTAAAGCACTTCTCAAACGCCACGCCCTCCACAAGGAAGCTCTTCTCCAGGCCTGCCCCGGGAACTTTCTTGATCCCGATGTTCTCTATTTCCGAGGCCTCGAGCGCCTTGACCACCATCCGAGAGAAGTGCTCTCTGTGCGTGCTGAGTATTTTCGAGCTGAGGCTCGTTCCTGCGAGAGCAAGAAGAGAGTCGTCGGAGAAGTCCACAAGCTGCTCCTTCGCCTTGCCCTGCACAAACAGCAGCGCCTTTTCCAGGAACTCCACAATCTTGTGGATGGGGAGGTTCTCCCGCACAAGCTCTTTTACTTTCCCCATGATGGCGGCAGCAAGGAGGACCACGCTTGTGGTACCGTCGCCAATGTCCTTGTCCTGGGACTCCGAGATGTTGGCCATGATCCGCGCTGCTGGGTGCGTGATTTCGAGGCTTTTCATGATTGTGGCTCCGTCATTGCTTATCATCAGGTCTGTGCCGTTGAAGAAGAGCTTGTCCATCCCGTTTGGGCCAAGGGTGCTTTTGAGGAACTCCGCCACCTTCTCGCACGCCTCGATGTTGCTGATGACCTGGTTTTTTCCGAAGCGCGCGTCTGTCTCTTCCTTGAGCACAAGCACCGGCGCTCCCGCGTTCATGACGCCAAAATAAAGAAAATAAATAGCTCTGCAGAAAAAAGCGCTTCCAGCCGGACTCGAACCGGCGACCTTTCGGTTAACAGCCGAACGCGATAACCAGCTACGCCATGGAAGCCCGGAAAGCTGGCAGTCCTTGGCGCTAAATATCTGCGCTCAGCAGAGACTTCTGCACAGGCAATTTTTCTTTATGAAGGCTGGATCCTCTGGCGCGGGAAAGGGGCCGGGCAAATTCAGAGAGCAGCTCCAGAACACGATTGTAGAGATAGACAGACAGCTGGCAAGCATCGCTCCCGCAGAGAGCTATCTCCTTGCAAGGCTGCAGGAGGAAAAGAAGAGGATTTCTCTCCAGATAAAAGACCTCGACGCCCAGCATGGAAGAGAAAGAGAGGAAGGGCAGGTGCCGCAGTCCTCTTTTCTGCAGGACGCAGTGCAAAGAAGCATTATGAACTTCAAGCCAGGGATGTCCATGGGAGAGCCCTCTGCAGGCGACGCGAGCCCAGAGACGGACCCAGTTGACGAAAGAGCCTCCATCGAGGCCCTGCTGGAGGGATGGGCCTTTCTGCATCGATAGACAAGCAGGGGAAGGACATCCTTCTGCACGGAGCAGACATATTTGTCGACAACTTGATAACTTCTGCGTGCGCGGTGGCCAGAAACAGGGGTGGCGAAGAGGTGGCCAGAGAAGACGTGCTTTTCTCGCTGTGGATGGAGAGGCGGCTGGGAATGTACTACAAGGTGGGTCCCAAAGAAGAGAGAGCTTGATAAGGAGCACTTGAAGAGGATCCAGATGATAAAGAAGGACGGGAAGAAGGGAAGATAGCCTTTGCTTGCGCCGGCCGCAGCGTGTCAAAAATAAAGCCCTTTGCATGTGTCTCTCTTTCCCCAGGGCTGTTTCGCCCCGCATCTACTCTGCCTTAGGCTCCCATGAGCCTGCGCTCCAGTTCTCCGAGACCGGCACGTGGGCGCCTCAGGCGCTCCTCTTTGAGTGCCCGCACTCACTACTCTGGAGCTGCGTGTGGCCAAAGGCCAAGGGGCCGAGTAACAACAACTCTTTATTTGCTATTGATAGAACCCATGCTCTGCGTTCTTCTTGTCCACAATCTTTGAGTAAGCAGCCTCAAAGTCTGCCTGCGTCACAACGTACCTGCTTCCGCGCACCGCAAGCATTCCTGCTTCCTGGCAGATCGAACTTATGTCTGCTGCAGAGAGCTTGTCTGGCCGCAGCACAAGAGACTCCAGGTCCACGCCCTTGTCCAGGCTCATCTTCCCTGCAATTGTCCCAAAAACAAGCCTCTTCTGCCTCCTGTCTGGGAAGGGAAACTCTATTTTCCTGTCGAGCCTCCCTGGCCTGAGCAGCGCGGGGTCTATAGTATCTGCCCTGTTTGTTGCCATGATCACCTTTACGTTTGTGTTCTGGTCAAACCCGTCCATCTGGTTCAGCAGCTCCAGAAGAACCCGCTGCACCTCCCTGTCTGCGCTTGTGGCAGCATCAAATCTCTTCGTGGCAATCGAGTCAACTTCGTCAATGAAAACTATCGAGGGGGCCTTTTCTACTGCCAGCCTGAAGATGTCCCTGACCATCCGGGGGCCCTCGCCCAGGTACTTCTGGACAAACTCAGACCCGTTTACCCTGATGAATGTGGCCCTCGTCTTGTTCGCCACAGCCTTCACCAGCATGGTCTTCCCTGTTCCCGGGGGGCCGTACAGGAGAACTCCTCGCGGCGCCTCGATCCCGATCTGCTGGTACAGAGCAAGCTCCGTGAGCGGGAGCTCGATGGCCTCCCGCACCTCCTGCTTCTGCGAGTCCAGGCCTCCAATGTCCGCATACGTGATGTTTGGCCTGTTCTCTTCTCCAAGCACAGAGATCGTGCTGTCTGCCTCTGGCGGAAGCACGTCCACAAGCGCGCTCGAGTGCCTGTGCAGAGCCACGCTTGTGCTTGGCTTGAGGAGCTCCCTGTTTACTGTGGAAAGCACCTTCACCACAGAGTTCGATCCTGCAGTGCTCCCCACGATGGCTGTCTCCGTGTCTATGGCCTCAAGGAACTGCCCCACAATCAGGGGCACGCTCTTCACCCGCTCAATGGCCTGCTGCGAGCGCAGAAGCTCTTTCTTCAGGGACTTGATCTCCTCCAAAATGTACTTTTCCTTGAGCACGACCAGCTCCAGCTCCCGCTCCATCGCAATATATCCTTGGAACACCTCTTCTGCACACTCTGCCACGATCATCCAAACAAATTTATCCCAAGCTTTAATAAAAATAAAGAGCTCACTGCACACGAGACTGTACATTGGCCCGGCTCTTCCCAGCTGGCAGACCTGCAGCTTTTCCGAGAACCTGAGTGTGCAGAGAGACTCCTCCATGTACTCCTCGCTCAGGTCCACGCTCACAAGCACGGCGGTGCGGGCACTTCCCTCAAGGCTCCTCCTGAGAGCCAGGGTGAGCTTCGAGTTTCTGTATGGGACGTGCGGGGACTTTGTGCCTATGGCCAAAATCACATCTCCGAGGCTTGTGAGGCTTTTGTTTATCTCCACAGCCTCCCTCATTCTCTCGCCCTCTGCCTGCGAGTGCTTGAGTCTTTCCGATCCCGCCAGGTCGACGAGCACAAGCTCCCCGCAGACCTCTCTGCTCTGGCGGCAGAAGGAGAAGCCCTCTGTGTCTATGTCGAGGACCCCTTTTGTTTCATCGCTCTGCAGTATCTTTACCCTGATTTTTGAGATAAGGTGGCTTCTGCTGCTGCTTCTGTTGCATGCAGTCTCTCCCTGGCTCCTCTTGTTTGTGGCTTCTCTTATGAGCGCAATTGCTCTTTCCTTTGTTTCCACAGGAAGGGCTTCCACGAGGGAAACGGCCTGGTCGTTGTAGATCTCGAGGATCTGCATCTCCATCGACAGAGATGCTCCTGTTCCCGCGAGCCTCTCCTTCTCTTCCTCCAGAGACGAAAGTGCCCTGTGGATGATTCCCGGGCTCCCGCTCGTTCCCTCCATTGTGTATGTCTTTCCGCTTCCCGTGGGCCCGTATGCCATGATGCATACGTTGTGCCCCATCAGGATGGAGAGCACAAGGTCCTGTATCTCGCAGAACACATCTTCCTGCGTGGAAGAGGGGCCGAAGACCTTGCTGAACTCAAAGTCCTGGGCGGCTCTTCCACGGACGCGTATCCTGTCTGTCTCCATGACTATGGTGGCTCCCAGGGGAAGCGCGGCAGGCTTGACTCTGCACATCACGCGTATCTTCCCCTTCAGGTCGAGGATCTCGAGAAGCCGTCTTCTGGCCTGCTCTTCTGCCCGCTGCCTGTACTCCTCATGTTCCCTGACCAGCTGGGCGTTCTGTGCTCTCACGCCCTCGAGCTCCTTCCGCAGAATCAGCATTTCTGGGCTCCTTATTCCCTCTATTTTTCTTGCCCTGCTCAGCTCGTCCTCGAGATTCCTGACCCTCTGCTCGAGCTCAAGGACTCTTTCCTGCTCTGCCGCCTGCTCCTTGTCTGACTGCTGGGGCTCAGGACGTTCTCGCGCATGGTTCTCCCTGAGAGCCATCCTGAGGAGCCTATTGCTGTTCTCCATCTCCTCTACTATTTTGCCGATGCTCCTGGCCGCGGGGCCTGTGTGGGGCATGTCCATAATTAAAGAGAGAAGGAATTTAAAAATGGGAAGGGCAAAAAGCACAGGCGACGGGATTCGAACCCGCAATCTTCTGATCCGAAGTCAGACGCGTTGCCATTACGCCACGCCTGTATCGCCAACGCAGCGGAAAGAAGCATGCTGTCCAATCCGTGGTGAAAACCCCAATAGCGCCCGAGGCCCGCAAGAGAAAAAGACAGAAGAGAAAGAGGCGGAGCATGATGTAAAAGGAGCTTCATTTGGCTTACTTCAGGAAGAAGAAGGAGTGTGAGACTTCGGGCTCTGATCCGCTTTTGAACGCGTCTCCCGGCGCCTCAAAAATCTTCTGGGAGTACCCAGGAGTGCCCGTGTTTCTCCTGTTTGCAAGAGAAATGCCCGCGTACTTGCTCTCCGAAATCAGCTTCTTCCAGTGCTTGTGTGTCTCCTGGACCACCTTCACAGCGTCATCTCTGTCCAGATACCTCCCCTCAAGCGCAAACTTGTTTTCCTTTCCCCCAGCAGCTATCTTGTAGTTCTGGAACCAGGACTTGGTTGCCTCAAGCATCCCGGGCATCTCGCTCCTCACGTCTGCGAGCCCATTTATCTTCTGCGCCAGCTCGTCATTCACATCAACCACAACCACCTTCCAGTCGCATTCGTCCGAGTCCAGGAGAGCGATGCACCCGAGGATCTTTGCTGTGTACACCTCTCCGGCCCCCTTCAGCTTGGATCCTATCTCAATAATGTCAATGGGGTCGTTGTCTCCCTTCACCTTCGCATATGCATCTGGCTCGTCCTTGTTCTCCCACGTCTGGGGCGCTGCTCCGTAGTTCCAGAGATATCCTTTATATGGGAATGTGTTGTGGACAAACCTCACCTTCCCATGCTTTATGTCCTGCTTGATGGGGTTCATTTCCTCGTCCCTCGAAATCTCCACCTTTGCGTTCGTGAACCTGGGAATCTCGTTCACCGCATTTATGATCCACGGCTTGCTCTCGTCTGGGTACAGAGGTATGTCGTGGAACGGAAGATATTCCTTCCTCCGTGACATATATCCTGAACGCTGTTGTGAAGAGCTCTCCTCTCAGCTCTGCCCCGTAGACCATTTTTCAGGGGGCGCAAACATTTTTATTTATTCCTGGCTCCATGGAGACTCTTGGGACCGGGAAAAGGTGCCATGCAATGGAGCTCAGAGGCGAGCGCCGTCAGTGCAGGCAGGACAGAGAAAGTAGTAGCAAGCTGGCCTGGAAAGAAAGCAGGGCACGGGCTGACAGACTTTATTCTTAGCAGCAAATAAATCTCTTTCTCGCTCTTCTCTTCACTCCCTTTCCTCCATTCGCCATGATATACCGCGCAATCTGCTCGAAGATTTCTTTCACATTTTCGTTCCTGAGAGAGGAGCACTCGTTGAAGACCTTTGCCCCGATTCTCGTGGCAAGCTCCTGGCCCTCGTCGTGTGTGATGTAGAGGTCTTCCTCTCCGGGCTTGCCACTCCGCACATCTGTCTTCAGCCCCACAAGGAAAATGGGCACTCTCGGACAGAGGCTCCCCACCTCCTTCAGCCACCGCTTCTCGACGTTCTCGAGCGCGTCCTTTCGGTCAACGGAGTAGCAGATCAGAATGAGGTCTGACTTGTTGTACGAGAGCGGGCGGAGGGCGTCGTAGTCCTCCTGCCCAGAGGTATCCCAGAGGGTCAGATAGACCTTGCTTCCGTCAACCTCCACTTCGGAGACAAAGTTGTCCACCACCGTGGGCACGTACTTCTCCGGAAACTCTCCTGACCGATAGACCTCCAGAAAGCACGTTTTCCCGCACGCTCCGTCCCCTATGATCACCACCTTTCCCTTGTACGAGCTGTTTGTGCCGCTGCCAATGTCCATGCCCCTGGGGCGCTGCACTATTTATCACACCCCGTTCCCCGCGCGGCTCCCCCGCTGCACCAATCACTAGAACCCCTTGCTCAGGGGAAGACACGTCTTCTTGAAGCCCTCGTAGGACAGGTCCTCGTACGAGTTTATCTGGAAGGTCTTGACTGCGCCGATGGACTGCGTGACGCTCTTCAGATGCGACGAGTAGAGGAACTTTTCCTTCACGCCGTAGTCGTCTGGAATCATGGTTACGAGGCACAGGAACGACCGCGAAGACCCGTCGTCGAGGTTTGCCTCGAAGTCGAACAGCGCATAGCAGCACCCGTAGCTCTGGACTCGCTCGCGGAAGATCTCAAACATCCTCTTCAGCTCGGCCTCGTCCTTGACCGAGTGCTTGCTCTTGTTGCTTGGGTTTTCAAAGGACTCGCATATTTTGTACTGTGCTCCCTCTGCGCTCTTGAAGTTGAAGATTGTATAGATAAGGTCTTTCTTCCTCACCTTCTCAATTTCGCCCAGGACCAGGTCAAAGTTCTCTCCAAGTCCTATCATTCCCCGCCAAAACAAAAAGAAAAAAAGGACAATCATCTCTCCTGAAACGCCAGCATTGGTTTCCGTGGCACCGCGGAGAAGGGCCCGGGAATCCCGGGGCTCTGGGAAGGACAGCGAGACGCGCAAATCCGGGGAAGCAGCGCAGAAATAACCCCTTAAAGACGAAGAGGCTAAAAGGGGATGTATATTTGTGCCTCTCTCCTCTGTGTAGAAGATTTCCTTGAATCACTTTTTCGGCACTCGTCTTCTAAATTGCCAGTTTTTTGTGCTCGGCAGTGCACAGAGCTGAACTCCAAGTATAGGCCTCTCTTTTAGCCAGGCACCGGCGTCTGTCTTGCGCCCGAGAACCCTCAGAGAAGTGCTTCGCGCGGATCGAGCATTCTTGGTCCACGCATGTTATCTCAGAAAGATCTCTGAGCGCTGTTCCTCTTCTGTCAGCTGCAAACATTCCCCTCTCCAGCCCTATTACATTTAACCTTGCTTGGATGCTTGGCTCATCAGCACGCAGACTCCGCTTCTCGCCCCCTTTTATTTCGCTCGCTTGTTTCCGACTCTGCTGTGCGGACTATCTTTCTCCCGAGCCTCTGTTAGGCCATGCTTTTAGACTTAGATGCCTCTTCTGTGGCCCCTATGCCTTCTGCTCCCGCAGCTCGTCTGCGGCGTAGCCTGGTTTCGTAGCTCAGCCCCAGAAGAACTACCCCAACAAAAATAATTACAATGACCAGCGACACTGCTGCTGCCAGTCCCCCAGAGGCCTGTATGGACTCCAAGGCCCTAGCCTTGTACAGTGCCATTCTCGCGAGCTGTTCATGCATCATGGCCTCAATATAGATGCCATCGTAAATAATCGAGAAATCTGCCCCGTACGGAGAGCGTTCTTTCCACAAGCTGAGGCCAAGCCAAGTCCAGGATCCCGAGCTTATTTTATTAAAGCAAGCCAATTAAAAAAGCGTCTACACCCTGTCCGTTAAATATCTGCTCATCTATCCGCTCGGGCCCAAGGCAGAGCTTTTTTTATCTATTGTTCCGCCCAATGCAGCAATAAGATCTCAGCTGGCGATCTCTCCATAAAAGCTTCTCCTCAAGGTCCTGGAAGGAACTCTCTCATATTATCAAGGATGTTCGAAAGAATTTCCATATTATTGTTATTTTTAAAGGCTGCTTCGTCCTTGTCAGGATGTACTAAAAGCTTATATTTTCGATAAGCTGACTTGATTGCGTTGAAGCTGACAGAATCAGGCAAGCATAAAAGCTTGCAAAAAAGTTTCTTAATATTTCTATTAATATAGTCCTTTCTTTTTTCTATTTCGTTTTTGGGTTGGGCAAAAAGGTATATTTCTTTAAGTATAACTAGTCTAGTTATTAACTCCTCTCTCTCTATCTTCCTGTTTTCATTGCCAGATAGTCTTTTATCGATGTCCTCGGAAATTATATCGTCGAGAGTTACCACCTTTTTTTCTGGCCTCACCAAATTTTTTAAGCCTCTCACTTTCTTCTATTTCTCTCATTTTTTGCTCATCCCAGTCGGCCTTCTGCTGTGCTCGATCTATTTTTCTGAGCCCAATAAGCTCTCTCGCGCTAATTTCCTCCTCAATCTCCTGTTGAGTTTTTGAAGCTTCTCCTTTCAGCGCCTGTTGTTTAGCATTTTCTTCAATCTCTTTCCGGAAGGCTTGGATGTCTTCTTCGAAAGCAGCTCTATCCCTGTTTTCAGCTTTTTCCCGCTCCTTTTGGCGAACTTTTCTCTTTTCCTTAACTATATCATCCCAGCTCTCTAGTTCATGGATCTTCATATTTCTTTCTTGAAGTTCTTTATACATCTTTCTAGACTTTTCGGCTCTCTTTTGTTCTAGCTCTTTTTCCTGTTCTTTTATATCGATGTCTCTATAATGTGCTGTGAGATCCTTCTGTTCTGCAGCCTTCCGTTCTGCATCCTGTTTTGCCCACCTAGCCTCGAGCCTTTCTTGTGCAGCCTTCCGTTTTGCAGCCTGTTCTGCCAATATAGCCTCGCGTCTTTCTTGTGCAGCCTTCTGTTCTGCCAACCTAGCCTCGAACCTTTCTTTTCAGCCTTCTGTTCTATTTCTGCCAACAGAGCCTCGAGCCTTTCTTGTGCAGCCTTCCGTTCTGCATCCTGTTTGCCCACCTAGCCTTGCGTCTTTCATGTGCAGCCTTCCGTTTTGCAGCCTGTTCTGCCCACATAGCCTCCTCGAGCCTTTCATGTGCAGCCTTCTGTTCTGCCACTAGCCTCGAACCTTTCTTTTTCAGCCTTCCGTTCTGCCAACAGAGCCTCGAGCCTTTCTTTTTCAGCCTTCTGTTCTGCATCCTGTCCTGCCCACCTAGCCTCGAGCCTTTCTTGTGCAGCCTTCTGTTCTGCCCACTCAGCCTCGAGCCTTTCTTGTGCAGCCTTCTGTTCTGCAGTCGGTTCTGCAGCCTGTTCTGCCAACATAGCCTCGAGTCTTTCTTTTGCAGCCTTCAGTTCTGCCCACATAGCCTCGAGACTTTCTTGTTCAGCCTTCTGTTCTGCAGCCTGTCCTGCCCACCTAGCCTCGAGCCTTTTTTTTGCAGCCTTCAGTTCTGCCAACATAGCCTCGAGACTTTCTTTTGAGCCTTCATTTTGCAGCCTGTTCTGCCCACTCAGCCTCGAGCCTTTCTTGTGCAGCCTCCTGTTCTGCCCACTCAGCCTCGAGCCTTTCTTGTGCAGCCTCCTGTTCTGCAGCCTGTTCTGCCAACATAGCCTCGAGACTTTCTTTTGCAGCCTTCAGTTCTGCAGCCTTCTGTTCTTCCAACCTAGCCTCGAGACTTTCTTTTTCAGCCTGTTCTGCAGCCGGTTCTGCAGCTCTGTCGGCCTCTGCTCTTGCTCTTGCTCTTTGCTGGCGGCGCTTGTTGAGGCGCATCAGAACGCGCACCACAGCAAACACAACCACGACTGTGGCAAGGCCTGCAAGCACGCCCCGCCCGTGTGTCTGCAGAAACACCCAGGCCTTGTTCATCCACAACTCGCTGCTCGTCAGTTTCTCTTGGAACATCACCCAAAAAATTTTGCACAATTTAAGCGCTGCCCCCGCCGGCTGCGCTCTCATTGGCCTGCACAAACTAACAAAGAACAAACGCCCATTTACTTTCTTCCCCGAGAGAGCGAGGCAGCAAGCTGCAGAGCGCCTGCCCCTTTTGCGCCAAGCTATTCCTCGTCGCTATCTTCCAGCTCGCTCGACTAGCCCTGCAGCTTTGCCAACTTGCTCAATCTCTTCTGCGAATTTTACGACAGAGCTATCGTCATCGCGAGTGTAGCAGGTCGCTCTGTCTGCATCCATGAACTCCAGGACATCTCTGTGTGCCGCGCGAGCCACAGCGTCAGAAGCGTGCTCATCCAGGCCGAGGGCGCTGCGGAACACCTTTGCCAGGGCGGCTTTTTCGCCGGGCTGCAGAGGCTGCAGAGGGTCTGCATCAAGGAACTTGTCGAGGGCTTGTCTGTGGGTGCCTTCTGCCATTTGCTGCTCAAGCGTGCGCGCCATCTGCTCTATCCGCGCCTCTTCATTTCCTATAAAGCCGGATGCAAACGCCTTGAGGGCCTCTTTTTCCCGGCGATTCAGCCTATTATCGCGCTCTATCTCCGCCATCTTTCCATCCTGAGCCTTTTTATTTCAGCTCGTCGTTCTGCAGCCTTCCTGTCGGCCTCTGCTCTTCTTTGCTGGCGGCGCTTGCTGTATGCCTCTGGATGTGCACCACAGCAAGCACAACCACGACTGTGGCAAGGCCTGCAAGCACGCCCCGCCCGTGTGTCTGCACCCATGCCTGGGCCTCGCTCATCCAGAAATCGCTATCTATCAGGTTCGCTTCGAACATTTTTCCGCACAAAAAATGCTGATAAATATTTAAGGATCCGCAGACCCTCCCATCGCGGGTATGCAGCCAGCCGCGTTGACCAGGAAAAATCAAACAAAGGATAGGCCCGCACATTTCTTCTTCCAGAGAGAACATAGCGTGCGCAGAAGCCACAGTAAATGTGCAAAGGAAAAGCGGACAGAACACTGAGGAACACGCTCTTTATTGTATATTCTGCAGAAACAAGATGGCCTGCAGAGGTAGCTGAAACAGGCGAGGAAGAGTCAACAGTGCCGCCTTCTCTCGCTCCAGAGGCCTGGCTATTTTGCAAGAGGAGTGTAGTTCTCGCACTTTCTTCCCTTCAGAGTGTATCCGATATATCCTGAGGCAAGCCCGATTGCGACAAAGAGTACAAGGGTCAGCCCGTTTATCTTGAAGGTCTTGGTCAGCTTGCTCTTTGCCCTGTCCAGGTGCTTGCCAATGGTCTTCCTGGTCTTCCTCAGTCCCTTTTGCGCACTCGCCTCGTCTGCTCTGTACTCCGGGAACTCCTCCTCTGCGCCCTCGGCCCTGCCTCCGAAGAAGAACCCTCTCTTCTTCCTCCTGGGCGTGCGCTTCACCTTCTTGTCGTAGATCTCTGCGGTGTCGTACTGCGGAGCAGCAAGCGCAGGATGCCCCCGCATGTGCGAGGTGACAATTGACCTGACAAATCTGTCTGCGCCGTCTCCCGCGCTTGCCCACTCTCGCAGAGGATACCCGTCTCTCTGCAAGCGCCTCCTGTGCATGACAAAGACAGAGCGGAAGGGAGAGAACCTCTCTTCTGCCTCTGCCCTCCGCGGGTGGAAGGGCGCCATGTCTCCTTCCTGTGCAAAGGACGGGGCCATTCTCCTCATAAAGAAGAGCGCCCTCACATTCCTTCCCGCGTCCACGTCCCTGCCTTCCGCGTCTATGTAGCATGCGCCAAGCGCCAGCCCCACCAGGACGAGTACCAATCTATCCATGTGCTTGTCTTCCCACTCCCTTAAATGCCCGCCCCATGCCCATCTGTTTTACAATGGACCAATTACCTCCAAAATCTGACACGTTTCCATGGAATGCGCAAATAGGCCAAAGAAAAAACATGCATCTGGAGGAACAGGCGCTCCTTGGCGTCTCACAAACATACACAAGAGCAGAGCTGCGGAGGGCATACATAAAGAAGGCAAAGGAAACACACCCAGATAAGGGGCTGCAAAGGGACGGGAGGGCCTTCCTGAAAGTAAAGGAGGCGTACGAAGCCCTTCTTGAAAGACTTCAGCAAGGCGAAGCAGCACGAGAGGGCTACGAGGACCCATATGAAGTTGTGTCCATGGAAAGAGTTTTGAGCGGAGAAAAGGTGGTTTGCAGGTGCGGAGAAACGTACGAGGCCGCTGGGCCGGGGATTGTGGAGTGCAATGGGTGTTCCTACTTCGTAAAAGTGATCTGGTAAATTGTAGTGCGAAACAGCGAGGAGAGATGAAGTTACTGGACCAGTTAGACGTGCCTCAGCCCATGAATGGCCAGCTCAATAACTTAGGGCCACTTCATTTTAAAATTCCCTTTTCCAGCCAATAGCGAGCTCATTCTCGTGCAAAACCAGGCAAGGCTGGCACCCTGTATGTAAGGGCTCTCTTCTTTGATCCAGGCTAATTTTAAGTTAGCAGAATCCATTTTTCCACAACCGAATAAAAGACAGGGCTCTGTTTATTTCCATGTGCACAGGAGGACCCGCTCAATTCTGCGCAGGGCATGACTGCTCTTAAAGAGTTGGAAACATTTAGTAATCAAGAATCCCGTTCCCGAAACAAGATATTATTTACGAGGCCTCGAGCGATCTTTAAGAAATCTCGTATGCGTGGGCTTCTAACGAGCACACTGTAGATCAGTTGATTTCCAAGTGCGAAATCACAGATGCAAAATAATGCCCTATCGAGCACCCTTCCGCTAAGATCTTCTCTCAGCCCAAGGACCTCCGGGAACAACCCTTCCAGGGCCTCTAGCTCGTCAGTCTGCAGAGGCTGTGACGGGTCTGCAAGGAACTTGTCGAGGGCTTGTCTGTGGGTGCCTTCTGCCATTTGCTGCTCAAGCGTGCGCGCCATCTGCTCTATCCGCGCCTCTTCATTGCCTATAAAGCCGGATGCAAACGCCTTGAGGGCTCCTTTCTCGTCTTCATTCAGCCTAGTGTCGCCATCTATTTCTGCCATCTTGTCAGCTATCTTGTCAGCCCTAAATCTCTCCACGGAGATGCTACTGACGGTTTGCAAGAACTCCCTCATCATGGGAGGCACTTTTTCATCAAAATATTGACTGAATCTCCAGATATCCAGATCCAGGAGCGCTCCTGTAGTTACTAGCTCAGTAGCGTCTTGTTCCAGACCGAGGATTCTGCGGAGAGCGTCCTCCAGAAGCTCCCTTTCACCTTGCTGCAGAGGGACCTGTATCCTTGGGTTGGCCTTTGGGTACTTCTCAATAACCTGCGCTACTCCCGGCTCCTGCTCAGCTCTCTGCATCATCTGCTCTATCCGCGCCTTCTCATTGCCTATAAAGCCGGATGCAAACGCCCTGAGGGCTCCTTTCTCGTCTTCATTCAGCCTAGTGTCGCCATCTATTTCTGCCAACCTAGCCTCGAGCCTTTCTTGTGCAGCCTTTCTTGTGCAGCCTTTCTTGTGCAGCCTTCTGTTCTGG
>JARFIW010001670.1:14385000-14545000 GCA_036346225.1 Platerodrilus igneus | reverse complement strand
ACATCGTTTGCATATAAACGCTAAAGTTATTGCTATGGGTACCAAATTATCACCTTATCTAACTGAATTTTTTGTGGACAATTTAGAAGTTAATAGTATTTCAAAACCAACTTTCTTTAATTCTAAAATTTTACTTTGGGCTGTCAATGTCGATGGTATTATTGGTTTACACACAGGTTCAAAAGACAGGGTTAACTTCTTCCTAGATGATTTAATAGTTTATATCATGATATTAAATTTACTGTTGAATATGAATATGAAGGAAAAATTCCGTGTTTAAACATTTTATGATGCAACAATTCTTCTCTTTTAGATACAGTATCTACAGAAAACAAACAACCACTGATTTCATCACACCTCATGATTCTTATTATTCTTGGTCCTATACATTATCCAGCTTCAACTTTCTCATCAAAAGACTTATTAACTCCTTTTTGTCAAAAATTTTTTCAACAGAGCTCGACATCATTAAACAAATTGCAGTTAATAATAATTATCCGACCAGTATAATTAACATTTTACTTAACAAACTTCAAGCTAAAATAAATTCAACAGCTTAATTAACCCCAGATAACAATAATAATAAAGTCTTATTCAGTATTCTCCATTACGACAATATTTCACTTAAAATTAAAAATATTTTTCCAAATTCAATGTTAACATTGCTTTCTCTAATACTAATAACCTTGATATGATTTTAGTTCGCAATAAAAATCCGATTCCTTTATTAAATCGGTTAAGTATCTACAAACTAAATTGTTCATCTTGTAAATGCTTCTATATCGGACAACTGGTCGTAAGTTCAATACACGTTTTAAAGGACACATATTTGATATTACAAAATTATATTAAATCCAACTAACAATAGTTCCGATTCAGCGTTCGCCCGTCTCATTTTCAATTCTTCGCATAATTGCGATCGTCGATGGACATTGTTTTAAAATACTACACCTGCAGAATTTCGAAATAAAAAAACTAAGCATAATTTTTTATAGATTTTTGGGATTAAAAACATTACAATAAATTTAGTTTGAACAAGATGACGAATTTTGATCACAACTTTAAGTGTTTTAAATTTATATATATTACTTGTGTTGGTAGTAATTAAGTTGGTCACTATGTTCATCACAACTGATATATTCGTAATGATCAAGCTTTTGTCCATTTTGTGCTAATGTCTACCGACGGTAATTTGTAGACTTATTATAAAAAAAAAATTTTGACTGTTTTAGTTCCTCCATGTTTTTTTTCCATGGAGGACCTTCAAATTAAAATTTTTTAAGATAATACAACGTTCATATTAATATTAACGACAAAACCTTTCCTTACCTTTACATTAATACGTAACTTAGTTTAGTAAATCGCCATGTTTCTTAAGAATTTGTATATTACGGATTATTCAGTTTTGTAACCTTGAAAGAAATTTTAATTTGCTGTTAATTTGAGGATGAGCCCAATCTACGATCTCAAACATGTAGTTTTATTTTCCAAAATATTAAAATTCATAAGGAGTTTGTATGTTATAACTTTCTTCACAAATACTTTAATATTATGGATAATCCAGTAAAATCATATAAAGCACTCTAACAAATTTTAGGTCAGTAACCCTATTATTTAAAGAAACTTTGTCAATTATTTAGGCTGTACTTATTTGAAAAATTATCAAAAGTTAAAATGTTTTAATCATTCTCAACGGACCTGCTCCATCAAAAAGTTCTAAAATACTAGAACGAATAGAATGGCTTGCACGTTTCAGTGAGCAAATCGGCCGAACTAAGGTTCAACCAAATTGGTAGAGTCTTTAGCGAGGAACCAGAGTAAGACAGGTCCCCGAAAGAAGGTAACAGCTCTTTTGCTACTTAGAGTGGCAGAGACCTTGTGATCGGCACGACACTCTAAGACACTACTTCGACGTGGAACACAACGGATAACCGCCACATTACATTCCAAATACACAGTGTACTGAAAATGTTTTAAAATCATGGGATCCTTTGGGGTAAAAGATTTCGGAGTTAAAATAGTCCCCCCATTTGGAGTCTCCGGGAGCGAACTACTTCCAAAAACGTGATCGACAAGTTTAAGTGAAGAACATGGAACATTTTGCGAGTCGGAGCTTGGAATGTCAGAAGCAGCAAGTAGGTAAACTAGAGAGTATAAAAATTGAAATGAATTGGCTAGCATTAGACGTAGTGAGGATTAGCAAAGTTCAATGTCCAGAGGCGGGAGACTTTTGGAGCGGGAACCTTAGGGTAATTCATACAGGATCAGAAGAGGGAATTCAGTTGTGGGAATAGTCCTGGGGAAAAAGATAGGACACTGTGTAGGAAACTACTTACAAAAGGTCGAAAGAATGCTCATGGCTAGATTAAAATCTAAACAGGTAAATACATTAGTAATACAAGTATACATGCTCACCTGCAGCTACAGTGATGAGGAGGTAGAAGCGACAAAGATATAGAAGACATACTAACATGTGTAAAAGGACGTGGAAATTTAATAATTACGGGAGATTTTAATGCAGTGGTAGGCACGGGTGAAAGAGCGATAGTAGGTTTATTTAGCTTAATGAAGAGAAATGCAAGGGAAATAGGTTGTTAGAATTTTGCGACAAAAACTGTATAAACGTCACAAACACATTTTTTCGACATCATGCTAGAAAACTGTACACGGGAAGATGCCAGGTGACTTAGCAAGATATCAAATAAATTACATTCTTATTCGACAACGGTTTAAGAATTAAGTAAAGGACTGTAGAAGCTACCCAGAAGCAGATATATACACTGACCACAACATAATAATTATCAAACCCGAGTTTAAATTTAAGGGACGGATAAGGTGCAAGCAGAAACTCTAAAAACCGCTGAACAAGCAGTAATAGAAGGCATCTTTCAACTTGTACGTTATATAGATGATACAGGCGATATATTTAAAAATTTCAAACGTAACTGCATAGTCACTATACCGAGAAAAAAAAAGAAGGTGCGGATAGATGTGAAAACCTTTGAACAATAAGTTTGACGGTACACGTGTCCAAAATATTAACTTGAATTTTACAAAAGCAGATGGAAAAATGGCCTGAAGAAATACTAGGAAAAGATCAATTTTGGATAAAGCATTCGACAATGCAAAATGGAAGAAAATGTTTGAAAGACTCAAAAAGATTGGAATGAGTTATAGTGATTGACGAATAGTACATAGCTTATACAAAGAGCAAACGGCGGTAATAGTATTAGAGCAGGAACGTAGAGAAGTAAATATTGGGAAAGGGGTGAGGCAGGGATATAAGTTATCCCCAATAATTTTTAACCTGTATTGTCAAATGCAGGATGACATTTGGAATTACTATGCAGGAACAAACGATTGATATGCTTATATTTGCAGATGATATAGCGGTATTAGTATTTAGCAAGGAAAACTTAGAAACAGCTCTTAATAAAAGGAAAGATTTCTAACAGAGAGGTACGGTAAAAAAATTAACAGAAATAAAACTAAAGTATGTAAAGGGGGGTAAATCAGTCAAGAACCAGAATTCAAATAGAAAAGGATAAATTACAAGAGGTTAAAGGTTTCTGCTATTTAGGTTGTCAAATGACACAAAATGGGAAGAGTGCAAAAGATATAAAACAAAGATTAGAGAAGGGGCGTGCTTCATTTAACAAGAAAAGCAACTACTATACCCAAAGACTACAAGCATAAAACAAGGAAAAGTCTGCTGAAAACATATGTGTGGAGCACAGCACTGTATGAATGTGAACCGTGGACACTGGGAGAAATGGCCATTGAAAACTTTGAACTGTGGTCCTACTGACGTATGATGAAGATATCATGGATAGACAAAGTTACGACCAAAGAGGTTCCTGAAATGGTAGGGGAAAGAAGCAATATGTGGATAACAGTAGAAACAGAGATATCATGACAGGACACATACTAAGGCATGACGGAAGCAGAGAAAGGAAAAAACAAGAGGTAGACCTACACTAAATGAAATGGAAGTACTAAAACTTCTGTAATTTGAATTCTTGTTCATTGTACACAATTTTTGTAAACGTAACTGAAAAGTACTATAGTACAAACAAACTGAAGGTTAAACAATACACACTAATTCCTGCTATATTGAAATTTGTTGGACATAAGGATGCCACCATAAGTTCTATCATACCAAAAGGTTAACATTACAATAAGAAATTTAAAAGATATTTTTCTGTATTAGTAAACGTATAGTTGTAAAAGATACGTAATGGAAATGTTTTAATTAAAGTAATTTGTAAGAGTAGATCCAAACGTCTACCTATAGTTACAGTACTTATGTAGTGATTGTTGCAATCTTTTCCTATGTTCTTAACAATGGTACAAATTAAAATAGCATTAAATTATTGAACTACTACAGAACTCTCCTGCACTAAGAAAGTACAGTTAGCTACAGCAAACAAATTGTAACGTTCGGTTTAATTCAACGTTTAGTATTGTATAGTTTACTTTAGCGAGCATATTAAACATGCCAATTTGTGATAAAGGACAGTCAAGTAAACTGTACACTTTTTCAAAATTGCGAAGAAGGCTAGAAAGTGACAGTTGGGGATTGTCAAATTAATTAAAAAGTGTCGAGTCGCGTTTTACGTTTGGGGTGTGTTTAATTAATCTTTTGTAGGTCCACTCTACCATCCGATGTTATATACCGTCATTGTTATGCCTATAAGATGCCAATTCCTATTGGGAGTTTATTTGGATGAAAGAAAAGTGACCTCAGATTACATTTGCCGTACGCTGTAATCAACCGATGTAGTCGGGAACCTGAAGAATTAACACACACCTATGATAAAGTTAGTTGGGCTGTTGCATTATACCGACACCCACTCTCCTTGCTGTGTCTATAGTGACCTGATTCACCCCACAAACCCTTTAAGGTAAGCGTTGCACTGTAGTAGTTACTAATAGACCAAACTAGTTCGCACGCTGGTATTGGGATATTTTACCCTAAACTATAGAATGTTCTTTTGCATCTACCGTCAGTGAAGCTAAAAGTAGATAGTGTGTTTCGTCCCGTATTTACCCTACTTTCACGGTAGTCAACCGTGTAAAACAGAAAGCCGCTTGTGTGTGCGCATTGTATATCGATTAGTCCGTAAAATTTTAAAGCTGCGATACTTTTCCAAATTGTACCACTTGTTTCGTAACGTAAGACTGTACCAGTTGTAGCGCCTAGATAGTTCATGTAGACTTACGTCTACCGTCCACATTGTTACCGGAGGTTTGCATGCACCCGGTGTAACCCGCGTGATATTTCGGGCTATAGTCTACACTCTTTTGGTCGTCAAACCTAAGAACCCGTACTGCCGTGAGGCCCAGGTGCATTCAACCCTACCCCCATCTTAGAAATAATTGTACTCACAAGTATATCTTTGGTAGCCCTGGCCAGTGCGAACTTACACTTAGTTGTTACTTTTGGTTAGTAATCATAGTTAATTTGATCGTAGTTGTGGCGTACTCAATATACGCCGTACCTACATTTGCTTATATACACCTTTGTTCATGTTACTTACTGTACTTAATTAATGTGTTCTTTTCAGCCATGTGTTTGTAAATAGAGTTAAGATTATAATCCAGGTGCATTATTCTGTTGTAGTAATTTGCGTGAGTAGGGTGAATCAGTACATTCTACACAGTGAGTTTTCTTTACCTTCATATTTTCTTATTATAACAAGTGCAGGGGCGTTTGCTCGACCAGTAACGAGACCCCGATTATATCTAACACAGTGACATTACTGGTGGTGCCCACCTAATTTTGCCGTCATACCCGATTTTTGGCATACTACCAAGTTTACGACCCATTATAATTGTCATCTTAGGGCATTTAGCAATCCCGACCTACGACTTTTATCATACCCACCCCTCACCGGTTAGAGCTAGGCCGCGTACGGATTTAGATCCGTCCCTTGGTGTCGTAGTGCTGAATTGGCCCGTAACAAAATCGGAGTTGATACAATAGCTAATTTCAAGTAAATTCCATCAAACTATAAAATACTGCGGCTTCTATCAGAGAAAACCTTTAACAACAAATTCTTGTTAAAAACAATTCCACTATTCAGTAATTATAACAATTTGAGAGTTGTCACAGCGAGAAATATGTATTTAAACTAATACCGATTTCTGTAATTGTTGAGAAACAGGTTTAAAGTTTTAAGGTTGATGCCGCTGCTATTCTCTATTGCGATGCAATCTTATTTCGTCTGTGAGTTTGCTTGTGATAAGTGCTGTTTTATGTACAATTATGGCTAATCCAGACATAAAACTATTTTTGGAAACCTGGGATTTCTCTCAGTATATAGTCACATTCCAAGGTAAGTTTCATTTTTAGTTTTAACAATTTTTATTTACTAATTCAGTTTTAAGAACTTATCGTATTTAATGAAGAAAAATATGAAAACTACTCGGGAAGGCAGGTTGTCCACAATACTACACAAGAAGTTGCCGAAAACTCATGAATTTTAAAATGAAATGAAAACGGTTTGGTTGCTGATGGATTTGGTGCGAACATTTAAAATGTGTGTAAAACATTTCTAGAAGTAACCTAGCCCTTAATACTATCCTTGCATACCTTACGTGTGATTTTCCAATGCTCCACCCGAAGGTGGAAGGAAGCGAGTATTTTTTTACCTAAAAAATATTGAATTTAACCGAACCCTTGCTGTTCCAAACAAGGTAGGGATCTTTAACGTGCGTGACAACACTCACACACGGGACCTCCATTTTACCTCTCATTCGAACAAAAGCGTATTTTTGTAGAAAATGCTCGCCTAACATTTTTCAAGCGGGCCGTGTCGGGATTCGAACCCGGGATCTTGGTCGTAGTAGTCACACGCATACCAACTGTGCCACGAAGCCGCACTATCTTTGCATACCACGGAAACACATGTAAATTAAGTCACCTAGTAATTTGTTAGTAGTAAAGCATTATCTATTAATCTTACCCCTAATCATTGTTTGATATTTTAAGAACATTCCTTGCTTAGTGGTTTTTAAATTTCTTGAACTAAATACGACAGTGGATTGGTTATAGAACCTATTTAGAAACCCATATGTTTTGAAGCTTCGTTCCAATACCACCAGAAACGGGATCATCTTATTTAACTTTTTTAATCAGGGGATTCTCTGCATAATTGCGTGCACTATTCTAAAAAACTTGTTTTTCTGAGTGGTTTTCATATTTTATAAATTAAATATGACAATAAAGATTTAACAACAAAACATTTAATATTTCTAAAATCAAAAACTGTGTCCTCCTATATATGATACACAAACTACGATTTTCGATAAAAATTGATTTATAAAGACGATCAATTTAAACTTACCATGAACTGTTCATTCGTATTTTGCCAAAAAATATTAGTTATATACTTAGCCATTTCATATTTCAGAGCACCAAAAATCCAAAGAAAATTGGCATTTATAAATCACATCCGTGTTTAACATTTATAAAAATCATTTTCATAAACAGCTTACCTTACACCTATTTTTTAAATTTCTTGAAGCTGATACCATTAATTTTAACTACATATCCCAAAATTTGGTGCAAATGGCAAACCGTTGAAAAATTGCCAACTATCATTTTTATCTTTATTATCTTTTTTGAAACCTGTTTTCTATTGTTTGAGGATTTTTGTTTATATTTATTTTAATTTCGAAAATTCTGTTAATCTATGAATTACGTTGCAGGAATTTTCGCAAGCTTAATACATTTCTGGCCAGACGATACAAGAATGTGCACAGAAGATGTAGACAACAACTCTACCCGCCAGAAATGTGTGTCTAAAGCACCAAATTTGACGGAATACACGAGGCAAGAGGGGACGACGCTTCTACAAAAGCAAAAGGAGCATGACAGTGCTGGTGCGGGAAGCACAACAATCTACTGTAGCTGAGCCTTCAGAAAAATTTGGGGTAATTATTGCTTATGTTGCTAACTGAAATATGATAAATGTTATATAGAAAGGAAGTCCTTAATATTTTGTCACATCAATAATATCTGACAAAATTGTAATAAACACAATTTTGCACTTTGTTTTTGGGTTTTTAAGTTTTATTTTAGATGATATTATATGGGCAACTTTGTTAGCTGAAGTGGTAGAAAGCCATTTCAACGGGCAAGGTTTTTCAGATTTTGTTGCTTATTAATAATCTTTTCTTTAGAATTCAAAAATTTTCAAACGTTTTGCAGATAAGATATTGGTGAAAAATAAATAATTAATTTTTTGAAACAGTCAATATTAACTTTATTTAAATTTGTATGAAGAACTTTTTCCAATAAAAATTGCTGGGCCTGACTATAGTAATTTAAAAATGCTCCCAATTTTTTGTTTAATTTAAGTTGGCCGAGATTAAACACACCACTTTAATTTTTCTTATGAACACGAATACAATATAATATCTGTATATATTTTTTTATTATGCTGTTACATAGATAACAAACGAATAAAAACTATAAACTTCAATAAATGTAAATGAAAAAACAAAATGGCTGTGCCTATAATTAATGCAATATTTAAAAGTTTGAAATTGTGATTATTGTACATATAAAATCAACGTCGTGATACATTGTCGAAAGAAAAACAGAGGAATTCGAAAACAATAGAAACTAATATGGGGTCCACAAGAAAAGATAAACTTGGATTTCTATGGCTCGGCCAACTTGGATTAAAAGCATTTTTGTTTGGATGTTTGAAATACTATCACCAGGCTTAGAAAATTTTATTTGCAAAGTGTTTTTCATTCAAATTTATTGAAAGTTAATTTTTGATTTTTTTAAAGACTCAATTACTAAGTTTTTTTGTTTTGAAAATATTTGAGTTCTGAAAAAATGTTTAATAATCAGCAAGAAAATCTGCAAAACATTGCCCATTTAACCGACTTTATTCCTATTGACAAGATGACACAGTTAACCATACAATATAGTCCAAAATAGCACACTGTATATAATAGTGTGTTATAAGATTTTTACTTTTTGGTTTGTATTATGCAGAGGGTGGCTTCAATTAAGGTGACATAGAGCCAAACAGTGTTTCCAAAAAGAATTATATAAGCTCGCGGACTAGTCTCGGGGTGTATTCCTGCAGAGGCATGAGATGGGGGTGTCTTTTATTAATTAATTTGTCTTTGTACAATTTTAGGGCGCCACTACGTCAAACACATAAACAAAAAGCAATCTTCTTAAGGAAGGACGTAGATAAACCTTAAGGGAATCAACTTATACCTGAAGATAGATACTCAACAACATAACTGTGTTTCTTATACACTTAAACCTTGTAGCTAGAATTTTCAGAAACAAAACTATTGCCTTAGTTTGCAGATATGCAATAAAGTTATTTCGAGTTGTTGTATATACAAAAAAATTAATAAGATAAATTAAAGACAACCAAAATTATAAGACATGAAGTGAACAGGTCTTATCGATGTTGAATTAAGAAAATTAGCAGTTACTAGTGGGTGAAGCCCATCATAAAAATAACATTTCATTACATTGAACAAATACTTCAAACCTAGCAATTGTTAATGGGTGAAGCCCATCATTAAAATAATATTTCATGGCATTACACAAATGCTTCAAGCAAAGATCTTTGTTCTCGGCTCACAAGGATAAGTCAAAGATTAGCTTATCATACAATTCATTTGTACTACATAGGTTTACTTGTTTAAGTAAACATGCAAGTCCAGATGTTTATCTGACAGATGTTAAACCAAGATGTGCCTTAATCGACTATATAAATTTAACAATTAATACAAAAAAAATTTAGCCAAATTATCTAGCATATTTTAAATAAAGTGATTTTATTTTTACTGGAGACTTTCTAATTCTGTATTCAAAACACTAAAACTATTTTTAAATCGTTAAGCCAATTGTTTTACTTATATTCTGTGGCACATAATTTATTCTAATAGGAAAGCTTTTACACGTTAGTGTGTGTATGAAACTATGCTACAATTTTAAAATCGTTTAACAGGAAACTTTTATACATTTAAGTGTTAGAAATTGATTGAATTTTCTTAAAAAAAATCATTTAGAAAATTATATATCCTCCAAGTAAGCTTAATTCTTGTTTGGGTCAATGTTTGATACAACAAATTACAGTGTACTCACCAAAGGAAAGTGTTCAACAGTTACAACACCTGCAGATTATAGCCACGTGCAACTTAACCACCTTACAAATGAATGCATCATCATGTCGAAAGTTTATCGACTTCCATACGAACCAAAACCATTCTAATCAATTCCGAAACCCAATATTTATTTATACTTAAAGATAAAACTTGTAGATGAAATTTATAGGTGAAACTGCTTGCTGTAAATTCAAATGAATTATTTTCTACAAAGACGCCATATTGTCATGCTTACGAACCGTTTAATCGACCTTGTTTATGCTGCGGATTGTCTTCAATTATCATAACCTATGCCCCTTTTTATACACCAAGCGACATGTCTCTCCCACGAATCCAACATCAAACCCCCCATCTTGGTAGGGAACTTCCTACCACGTGTTTTTAATCTATGTCTTTTGCGGACTCCATCTGGTACAATAATGATGGATCAAGTACATCAAGCAGATGCCTCGAAGCCCACGCGCATGACGGCGCGGATCGATAAACGGGTCCACTACATTTTCACGCCTGAATCACGGCAATCCTTCAAACATATAGCAGTTTAATAATTGCCTATATATGAGATGTTACAAGTGTGCAATAATTTTTATAAACTGCTTAGGTTGATTTTATATGCTGAGTCGCCAGGATCGGTCCAGAGTTTTATAGAGAAACTGCTTAAGTAGTTTAGCTACGAAGTAGGTGAGAGTTTTAATATCTTCTAAATGAGCGGTGCTTTTTTCAAAAGAAAAGTTTGTATGTGTATAGAGTATGTACGTACAGGTGTGTATGTTAGTTTTAGTAGGTGTTTTAATAAGAAATTTGTAGGTGTATGTAAAGTAACGTAGAATCTAGGACATCCATTATCATAAAAGTGCTAATATTTTAAGAATTATCGGTATTTTTCAAAATAAAAGTATGTATTATTATGTATGTGTGTGTGTGTGTGTGTGTGTGTGTGTGTGTGTGTGTGTGTGTGTGTGTGTGTTATTATTATTATTATTATTTATTACAACAGTTGAATATTCACAAATTACAGAAGATTAGAGTATTTTACAATAAGTGTGAATACATACAGATGATACAGTTTATATATATATATATATATATATATATATATTATATATAAATGTATATATATACACATATATACACATACATACAAATACACTCACATATATATATATACATATACACATATATACATACACAATCATTTACACATGTAGATGTTGTGAGAAGCACAGTTTATCGTGTTCTAACCAACAAAGAGCTTTATTTACACACCACTTTTATTCAAAAATATCGATTTTTTGTTTGCTATTATACCACACGTAATCTTGAAGTATTCTTGATTTAAGCCGATTGGAAAATTTCTCTAGATAGCATGCTCGTTTTTCTTCCTTTATAAAGTCTATTGTAGACCAGTAAATAGTACTTTTTGCAAGGGTTACAAGGAAGTTTATTAAATCTCCGGCTTTACTCCTAATTAGAAAGCCGCAGTACAGAGCTTTGATCAAGATTTTCTTTCCTTTTTGCAGGGATTGGATTATTACCGTAACTCGTATCCATAGTTCCGCACCTTTTGAACAATTCAGAATAATATGCCAGGCATTTCCTTCTTCTTCGCACCACGGATATTTCCTTTCTTGGAGAATTCCGGATTTCTGTAAATATATACTGTCCAGAGATGAAATAGGTCATGGGTCAACTGGGTCACTGGGTCCAAGGTCTATTTTCTGTCCCTGTACACTAATACCTATCTCTTTTCTCTCTCTCTAGCTAAGTTTAAAGCTTCCTCAATATAAACATTAAAAATTAAGGGAGATAGTATACAACCCTGTCTAACACCATTTCTAATCTTAGCTTCCTTTTCCATTTCATCAAATCTAATTACTACTATCTCTTTTCTCTCTCTCTAGCTAAGTTTAAAGCTTCCTCAATATAAACATTAAAAATTAAGGGAGACAGTATACAACCCTGTCTAACACCATTTCTAATCTTAGCTTCCTTTTCCATTTCATCAAATCTAATTACTACACTTTGGTTTTTATATAGACTGTAAATAATTTTTCTATCCCTATGAGAGATTCCTATTTTATGCAAAACCCTGAACATAACAATCCGATTAACCCTATCAAATGCTTTTTCTAAATCTACAAACGCGAAATGAGTCTTTTTATTTTTTTGTAACCTTTTTTCGATAATTACCCTAATCATTAGTATCGGTTCTCTAGTCCCTCTGTCTTTACGAAAAACATATTGGTCTTCGCTTAAATAATTCTCAGTCAAAGCTTCTACTCTATTTTTAATGTCGATGTCAGAGAACGGGATTGTTCAATTTATATTTTATTGCGTCTGTCATTGAAAAATATTTTGATCATTTAGTATATTTAATTGTTAAACATTCTCACACTAATTAAAATTATCTCGGACAGCAGCTACTCCTTCTGCCAAATAGTTCTGAGATTTATTTTGTAACTGTAATTCGTAGAACAGCACGTATTTATTAAAAATTAATAATAAAATTTCCAAATTTCATAATCGGTTATTCGATAAAACTCGCCCACTAATTTAAGACATCACAGAGGGCCAATTTGAGACAGTAAGAAATTTTTGCGACTGCATCAATTTGGATCAATTTAGGTAACTGGGTCAATTTGGGTCACTGGGTCAATGTGGGTCAGTTTGGGTCACTGGGTCAATTTGGAGTCACTGGGTCAATGTGGGTCACTGGGTCAATGTGGGCCAATTTGAGTCACTGGGTCAATTTGGGTCACTGGGTCAATTTGGGTCATGGGTCACTGGGTGGTGGGTCACATCCTCATTTGGGTCACTGGGTCATGGGTCACATTTTATGTGACCCATTTCATCTATGATACTGTCTGCTAATCTATTTTTTGCGAATCTCCAAGCTACTGTTCCGTCGTGTCCTAAAGATGGTAATGTAAATAATGTTGTCCATTTGACTTTATCATCAGACCAATGTTCTTCGAGTGGATCTACAGTGTTGAAAAAAGCCGATGTTAGGGACTTCTGCAGGATACTCTTTGTATTCTTTTGTATAGGAATTATTCTTTCCGAATAATGCACCACTGGTTTTATATTGGGGTAGACTTCTTTACCTTTTTTCCATAAATCCTTAAAGTGCAACTTGAATAAAGCTCTTATTATCTTGTACTGGGAAAGCAACTCACTACGAACTACTTGTGAATTGTTTGCTAAAGTGTTTGAGATTTGTTCATCAGATTGCCAGCTGTTTCTGTCTGTCATAAAGTTTTCCAATGTTGTGAAACCAAGATCTTTCCATCTGGCACTTGAATTTTGAATATTTAAATAGTTCTTTTTGTACGAAACAGCTCGCGTGAAACATATCATAGTATTTATTAATATTGACGTTAAGAAATAATAGTTCAAATAACGTGAGTCCTGAACCGTATGTTGCATCATTCTCTATTTTAGCCAATAAGCGTGTTGTGACATTGCCTGCAAACCAATCGTTGAAATTCTGTAAATTATTGAAACACATTAAACAGTTATGTGTAGAAAAATACCTGGTTTGAAACTCATTTTTGTTATGCATAACAGAAAATTTGAAAAAATCGCATGCCAACACGACATTAATTTTAAGGTTTACGGAGTAATTTATAAAAATCGTATACAATTTGGATAATATTAGTATTTGCAAGCCTCAATAAATAGGTTAAGTTTTAGATAAGGTATAGATATATGGATTTAACGTGTAAAATCAAACTTATGCATTTTCCTGCTTCTCTATTTATTTTACGGCAAAAGTGTAAGAGATATAAATTGTTTTACATATAAAACTGTTCATGGTGGCTTTGTTGTCTTCCACCGCAATGGTCCCTCAGGCCCCAAAATTCAGATAAATGTCGCAGCAGCTTAAAATTCGTAATACCCATAACTTGATTTGTAAATAAATTTGACACGAATAATTTTGACATTTGATTAATTACAATTTGTTCTCTGATTTAATTAAAAATGATTTGTCCGTACACAATAAGCGAAAAAAATTAATTTTTAAAGTGGTATTATTTGGGATATAGTATTAGGGAAGTGCGAGATATGTTTGCGAATCTCTATCCGAATCGACCAATTCCTACCATTGCTACAATTCAAAAAGTAATTTCTAAGCAAGCTAAGTATAGTTCAGTTTTGAAACCATGTAAACCCTGCATTGCAAAAACAACATACCTTTACGAACAAGAGGAAGCTGTGTTAGAAGTTCGTGCAGAAAACAATAACAGCAACGAATCAAATGTTATCGCAGTAGTGTGTGATAAACCTAATATTAGAGCTAAACATATTGGTCTCGAGTTAAATATACACTATACAACTGCATTAAAAAAATTGGATGAGAATTAGTATAAATCTTATAAATACAGCAATCATTAAGAAATTTTTAAAAGAGATGGACTGGCAAGAAGGATATTCATCAAAACAGTAGTGGATTTGGCTAATCTTGATAGGAACTTTCTTAAAAACATTTGCTTTTCCGATAAGTCAACGTTTAGTATAACGGTGAACAAAACCGTCAGAATTAGAGATACTGGGACACACAAAATCCACACTTGGTAATTGACAACCACTCTCAATATCCACAAGCCGTGAATACTTGGATTGGGTTACTAGGATGTCATGTAATCGAACCATTTTTTATTGAGGAATGCCTTAATGGTTAGAGATATTTGGAGTTGCATCAAAATGATATTGGCCCCGCCATTGATAATATTGCAAGACTTTCTTGGCTAAATGAAACGTTTTTTAATTGATGGATAGGGCGCGGTTGATTCCTTAAAAAACAAAATTGTCGATGAATGCAGGAAAATAACTAATAGGCAACTTGCTAATATGAAAAGAAATTTCTATGATAGACTTGGCTTTTGTTCGACAGCAAGTGGTGGATTATTTGAACATCTGTTGGTTTAAGCGTTAACAGTTTTCGGCTAATTATTGATATGTATTTATTAAAACTTTGAAATTAATTATTTACACCTGTATATTGGCCATATTCCATTACATTACGTTATGTCGGTATCGGCCATAACAAAGGGCGATAGAATCACTGTATAGTCGTCTGCCTAGAACGCCTGGCCAGAAAATACCACTGCAGGCTAAATAACGGCGGTACGACCATCAAAACACACATAACTGATCTACCATTTTTTTAATAGTATTTTTGTAGTATCTTTGATAAAGGCAACAACCGTTGCCGAAACGTTAGAATATTAATAAATTGATGCAAAAATAATATCGTATCATTCTTTGGACGACAATATCCCAATTTGAAAACTACAGAAATTGATTAAAAAATATTAGACTAGTCCAATTGACTAAAAAAGGAGCTCTATTTGTATATATTGAAGATGGGAATTTATCAGCAAATAAAATGTGAATATGGACAACTTACAGTAAATTCATTAAAATCATGGAGTAATATCACAAGGACATTAGCCAAAATGAGTACCAGAGGGTGCTTTCTTTTACGTTGTAGACAGCAGCGGATTTTTCCGAGACATATTATGGACAGGTTTAATAAAATGAGAGGTCTTTTAACGCACACAAACCACAGATTCAACAACAGAATCGCCACTTTCGTAACCAGGTCTAGTATTAAACTTCTCAATTTGGAAATAGAAATTACACACTGAACATCAAATTTTGGAAGAATAAATTACAGGTTGTAAAAATTCTCTTCAGGAATCTTTGACCCCAAATATTTTTGAAGAATTTCAAAGTAGACAAATCAGTTCTTATAAAAAGTTATTCAAAAAACATAGACAGATTCTGATAAAAAAGTTTCAATCACTAAAGGATACCAAATCTAATTGTCAAAATTTTTTTCAAGATAACAGTAAGTGGGTTGTGAACTTGAGCGGAAAAATGGTGCCCGAGGATATTAAAAACCTATTGTCGTTAGGACCAAAATTCAATCTAAAAGTGAATGTCAGTGATATAAACATGGGAAAAATGCTAGGTAACGTTGAAAACATTTTGGACAATATTGAACTTTCACAACGGGAAAAAAACAGTATACGTGCAAGAGTAACCAATTGTATTACGAATTTTATTAGCGTTCCTAACAACAGACACAATTGTAATGTAGAATCTAAGTTATATGGTAAAGTAAAAAAGTTTCTAAAGCAAAATTCAGATATAATAATCACTACAGCTGATAAGGGAAATGTTACAGTAATTTTGAACAAAAAGGATTATATAGATAAGTCTTTGGAGTTACTTAGAGATGACCACACATACCAAGAGATTAACAAAGATCCCACTTTCATGATTCAAAAAAAATGTAATGACCACATTAAGGCACTTCATGCCAAACATTATATCACTGATACACAAAAAAAGCAATTATCAATGACTAATTCCGTTCCAGGTAAATATTATGGCCTGCCAAAAATTCACAAACAAAACGTTCCATTACGCCCAATAATATCTTCCCTTCATACTCCTACATACAATTTAGCAATGTTCTGTGCCAAAATTTTACAAATGTCGTTTCCCTCAGAAGGCTATAATACAAAAGACACTTTCTCGTTCGTCAACCGTTTTAGGAAGTTTCAGTTACCCAAAGATCATGTTTTACTCTCTCTAGATGTGTCCTCCCTCTTCACAAACATACCTCTAAATCTTGCTTTGGATATTATTTCACAAAAATGGGAAAACATACAATCCAACACAACTTTTTCCAAATCCTTATTTTTGGCGACCATTGCCGTCATTTTTAACAACACCTATTTTGTTTTTCAAGAGTCATATTATCTACAAAAATTTGGGACACCCATGGGATCCCCTTTATCGCCTATAATAGCCCAAATAGTAATGGACCATCTTCTAGAAACCGTAATTCCGAAGATAGATTTCAACATGATATTTCTTGTGAAATATGTGGATGACATAATCTGCTCTGCCCTCCTGAAAAGATTCAAGGACTTGTAGACTGTTTAAATACGTTCAACAAACATCTAAAGTTCACACACCAACTCGAAATTGAAAGAAAAATTCCGTTTCTAGATTCTTTAGTCATTCGGGACTATTCAAATAAATTATTATTTGACTGGTATAGAAAGCCTACCAACTCAGGCAGATATGTCAATTACTTTTCCAATCATTCTTTCGGACATAAGGTGAACACAGTATTAGCTTTGAAACACAGAATAAAATCAATAGCTGAACCTCAGTTTCTCAAAACAACCTAAAATACCTAGAAACTACATTTTGCAACAACGGATATCCTAAGCAACTAGTAAAGAAATTAATTTACACCAATACTATTCAACAAAAATTGATTCAAGACCTAACATCATTACATATAAGAAATTACCGTTTGTACAAAACTAACTCCTTACTAGCTAAAATACTGAAACAACCGAACACTATCATAGGATATAGCTATGAAAAATCAGTTAGAAACTTTTTTACAAAACTGAAAGATGATACTAGTAAACTACTTAGAAGTAATATTATATATAAGATAACCTGCTCCTGTAAAAACGTACGTGGGAAACTCGAGTCAGTGGTTAAAAAATCGTCTAACACAACATAGATCAGATGCTAAATTGGGAAAGAAAAGTTGTGCCCTTGCACAACACGTACACAATACCCAGCACATCCCCAAGTACGAAGAGGTGGAAATATTAGATTACGAAACAAACTATAAGATTCGGATCTTTTAGAAGCGTATTACATATATAGAGAAGACAATTCAATTAACCTTAGACAAGATACTCAAAATTTACATCCTATTTATTCTAATCTTTACAGGATAACATAATTATTTCCAATTGTATAAAGTCAAGGCTCATTGCAAACATATATTATTGTTTAATCTAACTGTACATATGGAACCTAATTTATGCAGACTGGTTTTCGAATATTGTTTAGTCTTGGCTGTCTGTTTATATCAAGTAGATGTGATATTTTAATATTAAGTTTAAACAAAAAAACTCCTTTGGTGTGCTCTGTTCATATGTCATTTATATGTCATTTACATGTCTGCTGTTTTTAAAGTTTTAACAACATCCCCATGTTTGGGGTTCTTTTGATTATTTGGCATTAGATTTTAAGTAAGTACTGTGATATTTTAAAATGATTTTTTACCTTATTGACATTTATAAATTTTTTTGTAGTATCTTTGATAAAGGCAACAACCGTTGCCGAAACGTTAGAATATTAATAAATTGATGCAAAAATAATATCGTATCATTCTTTGGACGACAATATCCCAATTTGAAAACTACAGAAATTGATTAAAATATATATATATATATATATATATATATATATATATATATATATATTGATCATACAATATACAAATTATTTGGAACATATAAATTATATCATGGAACGCGGTTTTATTTGTCGGTTAATCTTTGACCCCTATATCTAACAGTTATTTTTAACGCATGCAAAGAAGTTATTTCCTTAAATCTAGTACACACAGCTATTGATAAAACAATTTCAATTTCTTTTCAGCAAAACCACCCGTAAACCATTTTTGCAAAACAATTCATACACCGAATAATTTAATTTTCAATCTATACATGTTTCTATTCTCATAAATTACATAACGACAAAACGCATTCTTAAAAAAAACCTCACAATTCGCGCCACCATTTCAATATTTACCTTCGACTCAAGTAACACACACACACATACATAATAGTACATACTTTTATTTTGAAAAAATACCGATTATTCTGAAAATATTAGCACTTTTATGATAAGCAATGTCCTAACTTCTCTGTTACTATACTCTACATACACCTCTACAAATCCCTTGCTATAACACCTACTAAAACCAAAACCTACACACACACACACATACGCACGCACGCACGCACACACGCACGCACGCACGCACGCACGCACGCACCCACGCACACACACATCTGCGCATACCTGCCCTATACACATACATACTTTTCTTTTTGGAAAAACACCGCTCATTTAGAAGATATTAACATTTTTATAATAAGGATTGTCTCAGCTTCTCCGTTGCTAAACTACTTGCTTGTTCATTTTTTTTTTATAGCAGGTCTATGTAAGTTCGTTTTGACTACATTTTAAAAATATTCCGAAACGTGCATGATGTTCCAGAAAAGACTAATATAAAAGTTGTTTTTATGGAACAATCTTTCATCGCATTTTTGAATAAGGAAATGATTTTCGTTTAGCAAGAATCATTAACTGAATATTTCCTCCTCATAATCGTAATATATGTTATTAAGGCATACTGTGTAAAAAATAATATTGTATAGCAGAAAATACAGGTTAAATTTCAAAAATATGCAAATTACGGTAAAACTAGAAGAGATAGATATCGGCAACTCTAATACCGTTTAAAAGATAATTAAAGAATGGAGATGTATTGATAGCTTTTACAAAAATATATACATATTATACAAGCATATTTAATACCAAACAAGGATGGGTTCAAGTATTTTTTTGCATCCGAACACTTACATATGCGATACATAATCATAGAGATTTCAACCACTGACGGTTTAACATGCCGACCATTAACCACGTGGACATTTTAAACATTGAGGCACAAAATCACAGGTACATATATGCACATTGTGTTTGGAATGAATGGTTTTTTATTTCTATATGAAAAAAAGTTAGAAAGCTTTTAGTTTCAGCACGTAATCCATAACGCAGAGACTATTTCCAGTATATAGTGGTTGAGAGCTATATAAGAATTCAAAGTTAAATACTGTGTTTATATGTCTACGTGATTATGTGCCTCAGTGTTTAAATGTCTGTGTTTAAATATTTCTTTGATTGATTGTAGACATGTTAAGTGACCGTTATTAAAAACCCTATGGTTATCTGTTCTGGGATTATGTGTCCCATAAGTATGTGTTGTATATTTGATACTTTAAAATTAATGATCTTTTGTATTTTACAGGGCGTATGGAAGTTGCTCCAATCATGCAACGATGACAGAGCACTCCTGACCGAAGCTAAGCATGACTATAGTTTATCGGGAAAAGGAAGGAGAAGCCTTTGTAAATTAATTATTAATAAAGAATTGGTGGAAAATCCTGAAAAACGCGTATCATCCACACGCTTACATGCCCTTTCATATGAAATCACACAAATTTTTTCACGAGAACATGCATCAGTTTATTTTATACCCTATATTTCTTATGGATCTGGCCTTAAACGTCCAGCAAAGGGAATGCTTCTTGATTGTTTAATAACAGGAAACTGGATTATAGAAAATCAGGTCTTATCAAAAATAGAAGTTTTTCAACTTGTTTCTCAAATCCCCCTTCTCCACAGCCTGAGGTGTCAAGTATGCAGTTATTAACAAACCTGCCAGCAGAAAATTATAGAGCTGATGCAGAAACGATTTCAAAAGACTGCTATGGACGCCGAAAATGAGATTCTTAAAGAATTACTGCCTATTGCGAAAGGTTTGTTCAAGTTTCTTTCAAACAAGTTCCATGCATTACATTGTCCTTAGCACTGATTAGTTTTTAATTTAGTATTGTTTTTGTATAAAATTGTATCAAAATGATAGTATTAGTATATTAACGATTACGAAGTAAAGTTACTTATTCATGAAAAGTAAAAAAAAAATCCAATATTTTCTAAACACATGTTCAAGGTACGAAACACGTCACTAGTTTGTCATGTTTATACATAATAATAACATCTTTAAATACTACTCAGGTTTTCACGATATTATAAAATTTGTCATTTTAATACAATTTTAATTTAAAAAAGCAAAATAACTGGGCGATTGTATTTAGAAAAAAAGGTGACCATCTAGACTTTTAATCTACTTAAAAAGTGTTTTTTTTAAATTTTTGTTCAAAATATTTAACATACACGATCCAAGTAAAAAAGTTGCAATAATATTATTAACACAAAACTTGAACTTGTTTGGATACAACATTTTGCCTACTCAGAAAAATCCTTTAATTTTTATAATTAAACATTTATAGTACCAACTCACTTTTGTTATTCTATTCTGGTTACTAACTAAAACTATACATGTATATTGTTATGCATTTTATAGCATTTTTGATGACATACGATCACTTTATATTATTTTGGTTTGATATTTACATTATCAAAGTTCCATTCCTTATCGCTTATCCTATAACAAATAAATACAATTTTGGTTATTGAAAAGTGTGCGCGCAAGTGCCTCTTTGTGTTCGTAAACAGTCGAAGTCGAGCATCGGACGGAACAGTACATTATTAGCTTGGCAACGGGAGTCACCGTAACAATCAGTGCGGTTTGCTTTGACCATGGCACCTTTAATGGTGAAACCGCATCAAGAATACTGAACTTTGGTTTATGCAATTTACGGCGGTCGTGCAAGACGCAGATTACAGTCCACTACATTTTTCATACCAGCGCAACTGGCCACCTTTACACGTTAGTGTATATTTAATTGATTAACTGTGTTTAAAATGCCGTTGGTCGATAAAAACACATACATTCTTTGATCCTTCTGAGCCATATAACATATTTTTTTCCTGCATGTTCCTCAATCTTAACGCTCCTAACCGCATAACACATCTCGTTTATTGCATAAATATTTTATTACAAAACAAAACGCATTGTTATTCTTTGGATTTCATGGTTTTAAATTATTATAATTTCAATTTAAATCGCATTAATTTAGTTATTCAATGGTATTTGTGTTGAAAATAATCAATGTGCTTCAGTTTTTACAAGTGTGATACCGCTTTAAGAACACCTGTGCATTCATTTCAAATAATAAGTTTCGAGGTGAGAACGCCGGCAGTTTGAACCTGTTGTTTCTGATAACGAACCTAGTTCTAACGACATAATACAAGTTGCTTGCGCATTCAACACAAGTTTGCGAACATTGTTTAATTTGAGGTCAATTTAATTCGTATAGAAGTTGTTGATAATTGTTACAATTTAGCACCGATACTCATTGAAATGGTAAACACGTTAAATTACATAATTAATTTGATTTATTAAAGACAAATTTTTGTCTTTGATTTATTCGCATTCATTGCAAACAATACCTCATACAAGGTGTTTAAATATTTATAATTGCTGTAGATATTTTAATGGTGAACATTGTGTTCTTGGTTAAAAATTATTTCTGTAATTTTTAAAATTAAAAGGCAAATCTTTGTCTTTGATTTTTTGTCATTTATTTCAAAACAATTCCTTATTACTTATAAGGGCATTTTAGTAGCTACAATGGCTACCAAGAAAATTTCTACCGAACGGTTTATTCTGGATTTAAAGTTGGCTATTGAACAGTTTCGTTCGCTTTTTGATCAAACGTCTAATTTGGACTCAACAGAGCAAAATTTAGTATTGGCTCAAATTTTAACGCAATCAGCAATCGATCTCAAATATGAGATGGATAGTGCGTACAAAATGTGCACTCTAGACGCAGACAATCTGGAGGAAATAAAAAGTTTGAAATTCAGCATGAATGGATTAGTTATTTCAATAAAAAATAGTGCGGCACAAATGGAGCTTGATTTATCCAAAATCAAGAAAGAAAATATTCTTGCCAATTTCTCAATTAACAAGCGTGTCTAACATAAGACTTCCTCGGATATCTATCCCAAAATTTTCTGGCAAAATTTCAGAGTTTATGCATTTTAATGAGCTTTTTAAAAATCTTGTTGCTGATAACAAGAATTTATTAAGCGTAGAGAAGTTTTATTTCTTGCTGGACGCATTAGATTCAGATTCTAAAGGTTTAATTAAACATTTACCTATTACAGGGGATAATTTTAAGTTGGCTTACGATACCGTGGTTGAAAGGTATGAAAGCAAGCGACTTTTGGTAAACTCACATTTTGCGGCTTTGGAAAATGCTCCAAAGGCCAACCATAATTCTCACCAAGAGCTTAGAGCTCTCATAAATTGCTTTGATGAAAATTTGGCATGCTTACAGCAAGCTAAGGTAGATGTTTTGGACATGTTTTAGTTTCGTACATTATCTAAAAAATTGGATAACGAATATTTAAAATTATTTTAATTGGAAATCAATGTTGTAGGTTTAAATTTGATTCCCACATATAAGCAATTAAAAACATTTGTTGAAAGGCACTCTAAAGCCTTGGAAGTTAGTAGTTTATGTATGAGCAAACAGTCTAAAACAAATAATAAATCTACACATTTTGATAAACCTACTTGAATTTATACAAAATCTCCATATCAAACTTCATTGGTGACAATATCAGACAACAAAAGTTGCATTCATTGTAAAGGCAAACACGCTTTATATCAGTGTCAGGACAAGACAAGACGCCTCATGAGCGTTACGAGTTTGTTAAGCATAAAAATTTCTGCATTAATTGTTTATCGGGGCTTCATCGAGCCACGAAATGTTGTTCAAAATCTGTTTGTAGAAAGTGTGCTAAACCTCACAACACATTGCTGCATTTTACACACCAAAATTCATTGACGGATCAAGTCGCTGATAAAGCGCCCGCACCACAGCCACATCAGTCATGTGCAAGTACATCAAGTACTAGCAGTTTATTTTCAACGCATTCTTCGAAAACCGTCACTTTGTTAGCAACTGCAACTATTGCAATTCGAGATGGGAACGGAAAGATTCAAAAGATAAGAGCATTGTTGGACAACGGCAGTATGGAAAGTTTTATGACGGAAACTTGTCGTCAGCGACTTGGCTTACAAAAATCCAACGTTGCCATTAAAGTGGAAGGTCTAGGTTTAGCTTCCTCGCACATTTCGGGAGTTTTTTCTTGCAAAATTAAACCTAGGGATAAAATACATCCCCAATTTGATGTAGATGTTTATGTTCTACAAAATATTTGTGGTAAATTTCCTGCAGTGCAATTAAACACCAACCATTGGTCGCATACAGCGGGCTTGCCGTTGGCTGATCCTGATTTTGATAAGCCAGGCACAATTGATTTACTTTTGGGTGCAGATGTTTTTGCATCCTCATTGTTAAATGAGACTCGCATGGGAACCGCAGACGAACCAGTCGCGATTCATACCAAATTTGGGTGGGTTCTTACAGGGAAAATCATTTCTCCTGCAGCAGATAGTATCTCATTATGTGTACTAATAGAACCCCTGGATACTCTAATTCGTCGGTTTTTGGAACTGGAAAGCATTCCAGATGTCCACAAGGTTTCTTCTGCAGAAGAAGCCTGTGAACAGCATTTTTTTGGCAACACACGCTAGAAACGAGCAGGGTCGTTTTATAGTGTCACTTCCGTTTAATGGTCCGGAACCCGTTTTTTGGGATTCTCGGAAAGTCGCACTTCGTAGGTTTTTGGCATTGGAAAGTCGTCTACAAAAAGACCCTCCACTGTATACAATGTACAGGGAGTTTATACAAGTATATTTACAAAGTGGCCACATGTCACTCATTCCTTCTAGCATGAAGGAATCATCGCATCATTCGACAGAATATTACATTCCGCATCATGCGGTTATTAAACCAGAAAGTAACACAACAAAATTAAGGGTAGTCTTTGACGCTTCGGCAACTACTCTCATTGGTAGGTCTCTTAATGACCATTTGCTTGCCGGTCCTTCCTTACAAAAGGATATCTTGGCTTTACTTTTGCATTTTCGCTTACATCCAATTGTCATCACCGCAGACATCAAACAGATGATCGACAAATTCTGATTTCTCCGGAACACCGGAAATTTCAAAAAATTGTTTGGAGGTCTAATCCTACTGAACCTATTTCAGATTTTGTACTAAATACAGTAACTTATGGTGTCAAATCAGCACCATATTTGGCATTGCGTGTGATCCAAGAATTGGCGCGTGTTGAATCATCAAAATTTCCTTTAGCTGCTAAGGCTTTGGAACTCGACACATATGTTGACGATGTCGTGACCGGGTCACAATCGGTCGAAGAAGCTCAACAATTGATTTTGGAATTAGACAAACTCTGCTTGTTGGTCGGATTTACGTTGCGTAAATGGAACAGTAACGTATATGACGTAATTAAGGTAGTACCTGAATCGGCTAGGTATCAACAGACATTTTCATTCGAAGATTCAACTAATCTCTCGCAAAAAATTTTGGGCCTTCAGTGGCATCCGTCATCGGACGAATTTTTTTATGTAGTAAATCCGGTGGATCGGATTTGTACTAAAAGACACATGGTTTCAGAAATAGCGCGGATCTTTGATCCCTTGGGCTTGTTGACACCGTTGGTGTTTTTTGCAAAACACCTAATTCAATATTTATGGATTCGGGGCATCGATTGGGATGACGACCCTCCTGTTTATGTCAGTTTCAAATGGAAAGATTACTTTAATCAATTATCAGAATTGTTTAAGGTGAAAATTCCTCGGTGAATTTTGTCTGATAATTGTCTGGAATTTCAGTTGCATGGCTTTTGCGACGCCTCCGAACAAGGATACGCCGCAGTAGTTTATTTCAGAGTGGTAGACGCAAATGGTATTATTAAAGTTTCTTTGGTATGTGCAAAATCAAGTGTTGCACCTACTCAACGCATTTCTGTGCCTCGGCTAGAATTATCTGCCGCGGTACTTCTATCAGATTTGATCGAGTTTTTGTTCAATATTCACAAGGTTCGACTAAAGTTATCAATTTATGCGTGGTCAGATTCTACAGTGGCTTTATCATGGATTCGATCGTCTCGTTACCATTGGAAAACTTTCATTAGTAATAGAATTTCACACATTCAAGATCGAATTCCTCCTGGGTCTTGGAACCACATCAAGTCTCTAGATAATTCAGCGGATAGCGCCTCTCGGGGTTTACTAGCCACGGACTTAGTAGAGCATCGTTTATTCTGACATGGATTCAACATCTATAGATTTGGAAAAGAGAACTATCTCATTGAATATTATCATTTCGGATCATTTTCTTGATCGCTTAATAAACAAATTTTCTGGTATAAATAAAGTTTGTCGCATTATATGTTATGTCCTTAGTAGGGTAGCTAAGCCGGTTTGGCAACAGAGATCCACAGCAAGATATGTATACGCCGGTTCGAGAACAATATGAACAGCTAAGCCGCTTTGGGAAACAAAACGTGCAGCAAGATATGTATACGCCGCTTTGAGAACAAAATTGTCTTTGTGTGTAAATTTGTTGCGTCGGGGGGTCGTTAGGTCTTTGGGGTGTGCGTTCGGCGGGGTCGTTAGATTTTTGTCGTGGGGTGGTGCGCGTGCGCTGGGGTGGAGATATTTTCTTAAGAAATTTTTTAGCAGCGTTCCCGACGTTAAATATTAAATATTAAATTTTAAAAAATGTTGTTTGTGTAGAAAATGGAGTTCACGTGTTGGTTCGTATTTTTCTGGGGTAGGTTAAGCTAAAAATTAAAACGCCGCGGTGAAGAATTTTTAATATGAGGCAAACGCGTGCATGTGGTAAAGAGTGTTTTAGCTCTCCTCATAAGCTGCGTTTTGTACGAAGTAGAAAATAAAATTGAGAAAATATACGAAATGTTATATGATGGAGGTCAAATTTTAAACGTTTGCAGGTAAAATCTTGTAAAAGAAGTCGTTCACTTCTCGCAATTTCAATGTCACGATAAAATACTAAGAATTTGCATGCAGTCGAATATAACCTCGTGTTTTTATTTGGTAATATATATGTAAATCACGTCGACATTCGACTTTTAATATAATGTATTTAATTAACATAAGGTGTGTTGCAAAACATTTCAAGACAGGTATGTCGTATATTACCTTTTGGTTACATCATCCCAAATAATTTATACAAGTACACTGAACTTGCTTTTATCAAGGATTTCTTGCTTATGGATTAACTTTACAACTCAAGGTGTAGCATCAAGGTTTTAACGTCACTCAAACTATAGAACGTAATAATAATAGCTTTCCTTAGCACCAATATCATTTAGAAAATATGTGTTTCTTTAATATTTATTTATTCATTAAATATTTTGCTCCAAAAATTCGTTTAGTAAACTAAGTAAATCTTCATTTTCTTCTTCTGGAAGTAGCAAATAAAATTAAAAAAATATACGAAATGTTATATGATGGAGGTCAAATTTTTAAACGTTTGCAGGTAAAATCTTGTAAAAAAGAAGTCGTTCACTTCTCGCAATTTCAATGTCACGATAAAATAACAAGAATTCGCAGTCGAATATAACCTCGTGTTTTTTTATTGAAATTATAGCTCTCTGGTAATATATATGCAAATCATTCAACTTTTAATATAATGGATTTAATTAACATAAGGTGTGTTTGCAAAAACATGTTAAGACTATTTCCTTCTTGGTATGCAAATTATACCACCTTTCATAACGATTTATTTGACTCTCAAATAAAAAATTAATTTGATCTTATATCAAGAGGTGTTCTTGCTTACATTTTAGCAATTTGAATATATTTAAATATTTAAATGTAATTATACATTTAATTTATGTGGTAATAAAATTCTTTACTTTTAGCGGTTTGGTGATTGTATGTAGATGACGTATTAGACATTGTATATATATAACTCGTTTAATTGCACAAACGTGATAAAAATTTATAGGTTATGCAAAACGTGCATGTAGTGAAGAATTTAGCGGTGATCTTTAGAGCTTCATCATTGTTTTTATTCTCGTTGCTTTAGTTAATTAAAGAGAGATTTTAGGTTAAGCAAAAATAGGAAATGTGGTGGATGACATAATCACTTTCAAAATGATGAATGGTGGGGAAGGAGCTTCTAAACGTGCCCTAAACGGGGCTCTGCCCCATTATTTTGTATTAAATATCAAAAGAATAGGAGAAATTATTCGACTCGTATTTTATAATGGTTTTAATTTAAAATATTGGTGTGTGTGCAAAAAAACATGTTAAGACAGGTCACTCGTTATTTTATTCATGATTGCACCACCAAAATAATTTATATAACCACACTGAACTCGTACCCGGATCTAAAATTTAACCTTTAAATGTATGCAAATAATGTCGTTATTTAAAACGTGGTGAAGAATTTGGATGGAGATGTACTCATTCTCAAATGCGGAATGGTACTCCATAAGGCGTTCTGAACGGAGGTTTTGCACGCATTAGGTGATTGAATACTTCGGAGATCTTTAGGTTAAGCAAAACGTGCACGTGCTGAAGAATCCCCGAGATTTTTAAAAAATATTTTGTATTAAATATATAATTTTAAAAGAAACACACAAAATTTGAATGTTTTATTTATATTAGTTTCACTTACCAGCTTATTTTAATTACATGCTAATGAGTTCATATATTTTCATACAGTTTGATTGATTCACTGCCGAAACAAAACATTTTTACACAGCTGACAATACTGGGTGTCGTTTTTCAATACAATATTAGTAACTATTTACAATACAGCTGAATACTGAAATGTAAAGTAACTTTCACACATTTACCTACGTGTACTTAAATTTAATTGAATTCTAAAAATATATGCATATCTATGGCAGGCAACCCAGCATACACCAATTATATCTTCTTAGTGTAAAATTTATTGTTAGGTGAATAACCAGCAATTTATTATGTAATATTTATTGCTACAAGCATAGTAATAATAATTTGCAATGTGCAAAATACCTCTTTTGTTGTTAAAAGACCGATTTAATTAAACACTATAAAAGATTGTGAATTAATTATTCTAGTTAAATTTTACAGTGCTAGAGACACTAATTATTATTAGTACTAGATATAGGTATAACAAAATTTGTATTCCAGATGATAGTATGTTCAAAGGATATTATTATTTAAAAGACTCTGTAAACATGATTAGTGAAATTATTAAAGTTAAGGAATGTAAAGCAAAATTTGTTCATAAAAGCAAATTTGTTTTCTAAAAGATATGCATAACTTACGGATCTAAACATTTCAACATCTCGCAAACTGAGATAAATATTACTTATTTCTTTGCAAAAACGTTCATATAACGCCCTTTAACAACCGCGTTCAGTAAAGTGCATGGTAGTTAATGACCTCGGCGATTGTGCTATTTATAGTATAATTATGACAACATATCCCCATATGTAAATTATATGGTTCTGGTTTATAACTAAAAACAACTATTTTGCATTATATTTTGTTGATCCTGGCAGAATAAATTACAAGTATAGCTACATTGTCAATACATTTTATTTTCAAACTCGTTTTAATTATTGTAGAATTTAGTGCTTATAAATAACCTACTTTAATTCAATAAGTTATTCTCGTTATATTTCAAATCATTTTAATAGAATTACGCAATGTTAAGTCGTTATTAAAAATTAATTTAAACGGAGTTTTTATTGTTATCGCCGTCTGTTGAAGAATCGTAGCAGAATCTGAACTATATCGCTTTTACAAAGCATGTATTCAAGATCACATTTAGTTAGTTTCAAAAAACTTTTTATCATTGTATACGACTTGTTTTAACTTGCAGTAGGTATCAATGACCGAATCAACATTACCACCCGAACATGGTTGACAACTTTAAATTTTATTTTCCATATTACTTTCAAGGTATTAAACATTGGTATATATATATATATAGATTTAGCGACATCAGGCAACCTTTTTCTTAATCTTCGTTGGGAATTAAAACACTCATAGTTTTTAAAATCATCTTTCTTTACGTTTCGATCCATGACCTAGGATCGTTGTAAAAATTGTCAAAACCACAACAATCATACAGGGAGTATTTATCAGGCAACATATTTCTCGCATGGCTATGACAGCTTTTTGTGCTGTATGTAGAGTAATGATTAACGTTATGCTCTTTTGATTAATTTGCAATTTACCGGGCATGAATCCTTCGTTAAAAGTGAAGGATATTCCCATAGATAATTTGAATAACAATCTATCACCTCCAACACACCTCTAATTGGATTTTCCTTAAATATATTGCTCAAATTCAACAGAGTCGCCTTGCCAGAGATCATCTCGAGGTTGTTGATTTGTTAATGCTGTTACAAAAACTAGTGGGGGGTTTATCAGACGAATAACTAGGTGATGCTCAGTATCACAACACTTTAGCATTACCTATTTTGATGAATGTGCCATAAAAGCTAGGTACTTGGATAGATCTCGCAGTGAGTGGAACAACAACGATAGTGACGATAGTGGTGCGAAGTTTTCAAGTTAACATGGACAATGTACTGTACGATTTGTTCGAGAGTGAACAACGCATTTTACACCAACATCTGAAACATGCCATAGTATTGAATGATGTAGACAAAATCAAACGTATACTGTTCAAAGTAGGTGTTCATGTTCCTTTAAAGCCTTCAAATGGCTAACGCTGACCAATGATACATCCATTGATGTAATGGACATGCTGTTTAATCAACAGAGTAGGTGCGATCAATTTGTATCAAACTTCATTGATGCTTGCAACGGCAAAACAGAGTTAAAATGTCATCAGGTGCGCGGTGTACTAGACGCAATAGAGAGTAATTATAGTTTGAGCGATGTATATTTCCTTGAAGAATTACTAACCAACCGAGCTGTATTGAGTACGAAGGCATATCCTATCATAAATATAAAATGCAACTATAAATCACTGGTCACAGCGATTGACGATATGATTGTAGATGTTGTATATTTCGCACAACCTATGGTATTAAAAAGTATTGAAGTTAATTTTAAAGTATAAGGTAAATTATAAGTACCAACCTAATGTAGTTGGCCCTCATAGAACAACATATAACTGGCTCCTCAAGAATTTGGCAATGGAGGGCTCAAAACAGCAACCAGGATGGACGTGTGGTCCGGATTCGGGAAAATGGCCATCAAATAGTATAGATGATTATAAAAAAGTGTATATGCTATTAAAGTTATTGTTTTAGTTTAATACTATTTTTGTATGTAAATCATGCCATCTTGGTAATCCTACCTGATGCGCTATAGATAGCACTTATTAGATATAATGGAGGATGCTATTGTACGTGTCGCATACCTTTACAATAAATATATATACCTCGAGTGTTAGTCAAGTACGGGCAGAAATTGTTAGCTGAGAAGGTAATGTGTTTTACCTGCTTGTTATTTACACATATTCACGGACATCGAAATACTCAAGTTCAACCAAAACAGCGAAAATCAACCTACATCAACGTTTTGCGCTTCGGGCATGAGGAATTATAAACAACTTTCTTGACGTAGAACTAGTGTAGTAATTAGTAGTACATAGATGTAATTTGTGTGTGTGTGTGTGTGTGTGTGTCGCTATAATAAATCATATAACAGTAAAAAAAATTTTATTGATGAATGACATATGATGGTAAACAAACACGTAACAGCAAATCTACAAAATATGATTTTGGATATCCAACTATTATGGCTAGAATCTAAATTTAACCATTTCACATATACTTGATTTTAACTCTCTTCAATACTTTTTCCACTAAATATACATCCGGATAGTGTGTTCGTTGAAGTTCTTCTGCATAGAAGCCGCCTAATATTGGTTGTCCTCGACTATCGCGCAATAGGTACGTTAAAGGATTAGTCAAATGCACTTTGTACACCGTAAAAATTTCGTTAGACCAATTTGGTGTGTATCCCTTGGTAAATTGGCCTCTATGTTTACTAATGCGAACATGATCCCCAACAGAAAATTTTTACTCTTTAAGTTAACTGTTTTGATCGTACTGTACACTGTATTGAAAAGTTTGCGTTCATTGCGTTTTGACACATCTACAGGTCGCATGCCGATTGTTCGATGTTTGGTGTTGTTATATGCAGTCACGAGTGAGGATAGTATATTCAGCCATCGATACGAACCATTCAAACTAAATTGTTTCCACATTTTTGACTTTAAGGTACGATTAACGCGTTCTACTACGCAAGCTTTTTATTGCTGTACACACTATAATGTGTAATCTCATATTTTCCATTAAAGCCTTAAATGTTGAATTATAAAATTCTTTTCCCAAATCCGTTTGAATGTACCGTGGAATACGATGTTCTTTGTTGAAAATTGATTGAAAAGCGTTTGAAACAGCCTTACCCGTCTTGCGCTTAACCGGTACGGCCCATAAGTATTTAGAAAATACATCGATAACAACTAGAATGTATCTAAATCCTTTATTCATCTTTGCATATGGGATCATTTCCACCAAATCGGCTTGAAACAGCTCGTTTAATCCTTTTGTGATTACATGTCTTCTAGGAAAGTTAATGCGAGCAGGCTTATGTAACTCGTGGACGATTTGCTTCTTTACAGACATATTGCTAATATGTGTGTGTGTGTGTGTATGGTTGACGGCTATATGCGTGCGTTTTTAAGTTTCTCTTGCAACTGTTGAATATCTGCTTGAATTCGTGCAATGTCTATTCTAAATTGTGCTTTCACTTGTTGAATAGCAGCGTCTAATGTCTTATATATGCTATTCATAGAATCATCTATCCGTTTGGTTACGATTTGTGCAACATTAGCGTTCACAGTGGCTGGAACAAGGTTACGCATCAACTCTTCAAAATGGTTAAAGTCTGATCTTGTAACATACTCGCTCGAGAATTGTGTTATCATACTGTTTGTTGTCTCCTTCACAAGCGTGTCTATATACTGCTGAATAGTGGAACCACTTCCAAGCGTTGGTTCGCCCTTTTGCTGGTGTAGCGTTGCTAACCGCGATTCTAAGTACGCTTTCGTGACTGCATCATCATCTTCTTGTGGTGTAGCGACGCGCGCTAATCTCATGTTGTCAAAATCGTAGTAATCATCATAAGAAATATATGAAGCACAGTCAGACGCATGCCCAAACTTGTCGATAACCATCGTGATAATGAATAACAAGTCGCACAATCTACGCTATTATACGCAATTCGCGTAATTCTTCCATAATCGATGTAATTTCGTTTGTGTGACCGGTGTTACCTGCATCTTGCGAGGCGACCAGAAGCTTGAGCCGTTCGCACAGTTCGTTGGGATCATCAAAGTATACATACTCTAGTGGCTTCTCGTTATAATCCATGAGTAGACCACGACCACTCGGGTTTATAGTTTGCTGTCGTAAGCTATACATTGCATTACTTCTTTTTTTAATGTCCGCATAATCGTTAATTTCTTTAAGTGAGAATTTACCCAAAGGATTGAGAAGGAACAGTTGCTCGTACAACCCTTTGCTACCGTTGTAGCAAAATCGTTCTACACACCTTTTCACCAATCCCGAAAATAATGTCCGAATCACCAATCATTAATTTTCCTGTCTCCGGATTAAAACGTACTTTATCCCTGCGCAAGTGCTCCGTGTCATTGTTATAAATACCAGTAAAGTTGGAAAACAGATTATCGACATAGTATCTTACCGATGGTAAGAATCGTTGTAAGTAGGTCTGATGTTCTTCGCTGTTTAGGTACCGTTCGTACTCTGTATGGGTCTCTGGAGTGTTGCCGCTACTCTCCGATTCTTCGAAAGTGGACTCCACAGACTGGACTGGGCTATGAGGATTGTGTTCCCATGCTTCCTCTATTGGTGGTGCGGCGATTGGTGTGGAACTGCGCACCTGATCGAGAAATTTAGGGCGTCTTTTAGGAGTAGATTGTACGTCATGTTGTTGTGGTAACCAGTGCTGGCTTTCGATCTTGGACTCCTGTTTAATATCTTTCAGCAGACCGGTCTGAAGTGTTTGTAAACGTTTTGTAATAGGTGCATAGACTTTACTTAATGCAAGCTCCTTTTCAACCACACCTGCTTTTAGCGCTTGTAATTTCCTCTTGACTGCCTTTCGTACTTTTATGAGTTCTCGTTTGGTTTTCACGTCGTCTGCCATCGTCTAGAAACGGGTAGGAAGTGATATGCTATTTATGTGCTTTATAAGTATATATAGGTGTCAAAACCTTTTCGGTAGCGACCGTTCTGCAAATCGCCATCTTTATTGATCACCAGAAACCCATACCGATCTCGCCAGCATAAGCCGCACAATTCTTTAAACCGGTTAAACGACATATCCGTGTTTACATGGTCAGCGTATACGTGTTTTAAATTGAGTTCGTCTTGTTTGAATAGCACTAGGACATTAGCATTGTCTCTAATCAATTGTTTAGGTATTTTGGAATAGGTCTGACATAGGTAAAAACAATCAATGGCCTTATGTCGACCTAAAGAAAAATATTCTCGCATTACATTTTGTTTATCGCACGACACGTCATCGAAAATAAATATCGAATTAGGTTTTGCATCCGCTGGAGTAACAATTGCATCCCATTTGTTAAACGCAAAATATCCTATTTCTTTTATTGGTTGTAATAACCTCTCTAGGTACTGATACTTTGGTTGATACAAGGATTTTGAGTAGAGATAAACGTTTTCAAAGCGTACACCATTCGGATGTTTCAAGAGACCGATGACTACATTAGTTTTACCACAATTGGATGGACCTGTAATGATACACCGTATTGTTGATGGTAATAGTAGTCCATGCTTTTGCACGTTAGTGTTGTTGCTGCAGTTGTGGTCCGTAATTGGCAACGCCAATTGTTGCTTTACCAGACGCATTCTATCCATATACTAAAACGTAATTGCAGTATGGTAAGCATTTAAGCGAGTAATTCTACACGCATGACCAGTCTCCTTTAAACCTTTCGACTGACAAGATTAATGAAATCCTATCGTGGCTACGGGTTACTCAATAGTGCTATCAATCGTTTACCGGTAGAATTACATTTACCAGGATATCGCTTCTGTGGACCGGGTACTAAGCTTCAGAAACGCCTCGAGCGTGGTGATATAGGTCGTAATCCCTTAGACGAAGCCTGCAAACTACACGACATCGCCTACGATCTTTCTACAGACTTAACAACCCGACACCAAGCTGATCGACGTCTTGCCGAAACAGCACAAAACGTCGTACTGCACCCGACGCTTCGTTAGGTGAAAAACTTGCTGCGTTTGCTGTTGGTTCTGCAATGAATGCCAAAGTTAAATTTGGTATGGGTTGTCGCAAGAAAACGATAAGGTGTAAAGGAAAACGACGTGGTCAGCGTCTACGTACAGGAAGTGGTATACCATTCAAGCGTTTAATTCGCACCATTTGGGAACGCATTAAAAACGTTCGTCCGACTGACCTTATTAAAACTGCTAAACTTGCAGTGGCACCGATTAAAGATATAACAGATGAAATTCGTGGCATCCCACGTGTAATCCCTGTACCCAAAACTGGTGGTTTCCTACCTTTGATACCTATTTTGCAGCCCTTTCCGCAATTGGAGCGTTGTCGGGTGGAGCAGCTGGGATTGCAAAAGCTGTCAACGATGCTAAACTTGGACAACAACAATTAGATGAAGCGAAACGACATAATATGGCACAAGAGGCAGTGACACTTGGAAAGGGTCTCTATTTGAAACCTTATCGCCGTGGACATGGACTGTACCTAAAGCCTTTTCTTACACACGGGCAAGGTTTGCATAAACAAAGACAACGAAAAAAAACTCAACGCATTCGTTAAACCTACCTATGCGAGCGTTGACCAATGTTGACTTGAACAAATACATAAAACGTTTACCAATATCCCACTTTCGTGGAATATTCATGCGCAATTCACTTCCAAACACAATTCGTTGGCGAGAATGTGGTATTCTTAATCATGATACTACACGTGGTGTGGGAACTCATTGGACCGCGTACAAAAAGATGGTTCAAGGGCAGTCTATTATGATAGCATTGGTAATCTACGACCTCCGAGGGAACTTGTCAAATACTTAACCTCATCAGGACCATGCACTCTCTATTATAATTATGAACAATTTCAACCGCTTAACACTGTTACCTGTGGACACTTCGTATTGAAATTTTACTGCAAAATAGTCCTCCGTTAAGTTTCTAACAACGTTATATATTATTTGATTTTAGTGTATTTTTAACTGTTTTGTATAAAAGTGTTTAATTAAAAACCATATATTGCAAGTGTTTCAGGAATTTGCTTTTATTACCCCATCCCAACTACGAATACGACTAGTTGTTAGTTTATCGTCAACCACCGAACATGTACACATTTACTTTAACTGGAACTGAATCTACGCTCACCGCAATCATCAACCCACCAATTGTTCTCGATGATGACCATGAATACGTTATTGGTCTTACAAACTTTGATACATATTTTCAATTCCTAATGTAACGGAAGCGAACAATAAATTTTACATTGATGACATCGTGCTTACTTTACCAGAAGGAACTTATGAAGTGGCAGATATTAATAAGTTCGTACGACGTAATCTGAACGATCCCCGTGAACGCACTTCATCCAAACGTTATCTTATTGATATTCGAGCCAATAATAACAGTTTACATACAGAAATCAAAGCATCAGGTATAGTGGATTTTACACAACCAAATTCACTTGCTTCGTTGCTGGGTTTTGAGAAACGTAAACTACCAGCTCTCACTACTGCTATTTCGGATCATCCGGCACAAGTCTTTCCAATCAATTCAATATGTATTGAATGTAATCTTGTGGTCGGATCGTATCGGAATAGCAAACCTGTACACATTTTGCATCAATTCTTTCCTGCAGTTGCTGCAGGGTACAAGATTATTGAAAACCCCGTAAACGTCACCTATATGCCACTTAATACACGAATCATCGATCGCATCATTGTTAAAATAGTTGATCAAAACGGTAATCTCATCACTTTTCGTCGGAAAACCATCACGATTAGACTTTATCTAAAGCGTCTTTAAACAATGGTTTTGCGCTATGAGCATAAACCACCAAAACCTATTAATAGACGCATTGTCAGCACCTTTACCAGTTACAAGACACCAGTGCACCGATTAACACCGGAAAACGTTAAATTTCTGCAAACATTAGGACTCAAAGTGCTACATAGCTAAAATGGATAGTAATATTTTAAATGTTACGCAACGTGCTATATTTGATACAACCATCGTCAATGCCGACAAACATATGCATACTCCGTACTCCAATACCACGTATGAGAAGAACGATGTTATACGGATTCCAATAGAAAACGAAGATGTCTATACACTACCATGGGACAGCGTAATTTATATTGAGGGTACAATGAATAAGTCAGATGGTGGCGTTTCGCCTACAGCCGATTTTGTCAACAACGGAGTTTTATTTTTATTTGACGAAATTCGTTATGAACTTGGTGGAAAGACTATTGACCGCGTTCGTAATCCAGGTATAACTACGACTATTAAAAATTTCCTATCCTAGGATTATAGCGAAAGTCGTCGCTTTAGAAACGCCGGTTGGTCCCCCATCGATAAGCTTGATCTCGTTGATGCTAATGGTCATTTCAACGTATGCATTCCCTTGCGCATGGTTTTAGGATTTGCGGAGGACTACCGAAAATTCTTTTGAATATCAAACAGGAGCTTATTCTTATTAGAAGTAGTGCTGACGATGCAGCTATATCGAATTCTGATACCAAAGAGTCAATCAAAATTACCATTACACATATATCATGGCGGATTCCACATATAACCGTTGCAGATGCAGAGCGCTTAAAACTACTCAAACATATTCAACGCAATGCCACCATGGACATAAGCTTTCGCAGTTGGGAACTACACGAATATCCAGAATTACATACAACACACACGCATACCTGGGCCGTGAAGACGGCTTCTCAAGTGGAGAAACCACGTTTTGTTATTGTCTGCTTTCAAACCGATACATCACGCAAAAGGGGCGCAGTCAGTTCGACCACTGTAAGTTGACCAATATGAAATTACATCTGGGTTCATCTATGTATCCTTACGATAATCTTAACATTGATTTCGATACCAATCGCTATTCTATACTATATGAGATGTATGCACAGTTTCAACAATCGTACTACGGGGGTATCAGCGAGCCGATATTAACACCCAATGAATTTCAAACGCACGCTCCACTTGTAGTCATCGATTGTTCCCATCAAAACGAAATAGTGAAAGTGGGAGCGGTTGACGTACGATTAGAATTTCAAATGAAAGAAGCGCTTAAAGCTCACACTACAGCGTACTGCCTCATTCTACACGATCGTTTGGTCCGCTACAATCCTGCAACCAGTGTTGTGAGTGAAGTCTAAAATTAATAGTCCATTAGTTGACGACGTTCAAAGGTTTAAAATTGCACATAATAACTTTGTGTTTAAAGAAATGGCTGTTTTACAACTATCCCTATCGAATGGAGTTGCAATAACATATGTGCTGAAACCATCATATTCTTGGAACTGTCTATCAGCTCGCTTCAAATACCAAAAGGTATGGTTAAGCAGAAACTTTCACGATATACCTTGAGATGATGGCAATTTACAATGAATTTCCACACCTAAATGTTATTAACCTAGAAGACTTAGGGTGTACTCCTCTACATAAATTAAAGTATTACACCAATTCACACAAGTGTTTCTAGCATACCACACGACATTCGTCATTCAATTGCGCAACCACAGATGTAATTGTACTCAAAAACTGGTTTGTACATATAACCAATTATTCATTTTTAATAAAGAATAATGTTTACATTAAGTAGTGTTTTTATTTGTATATTTTATACTTACATACATACATATTCCTTGAGACTAGTAAAATGTGTTTCAAAAAATGTCTTGAAATAAGTTTAATTGTAAAACTTACTAACGAATCTGTAAGTATCATATTGAAAAATTCCTCTTAACGGATATGTATTTTGCATTTTTTATGCAAACTTTATGTTACAATAATACAATTAAAAAATTATATTCTACTACCGAGGTATTAAATTTTAAAGTATGTTATAGTTGTGTAAACATAAAAAGCATTGCATAGGTTTTATCATCAAAGTAGTACATTTTATTTAATCCCACCTGCAAAATGATTAATTTCTTAAACCTAAGTTTCATAAAATTTATTCTCCGAAAATCAACCAACTATAAACCAGAACTATTAAATTTACATAAATTTCGGTGTTATTTTAATTTAAACTATGCTCATAAAAAGTCGTTTATGTATATAGCACCAACATTGTTACTACCTATGAATATCAAATCTTTAAAGAAATTTACAGTCATGATTAATTAATAAGTGGTCTTTTCATTTGTACACATTTTGTATATGTCGTTTTAGTTCCATTGACGACCTATTATTAGTAATCTGTTTATTATTTTATTGACGATATAAATTTTAAGATTGGAAGGGAACGATAAGAAATCTTCCTCTGACATTTATATGCACTCCGCATAGTTGTTTAAGGTAGCAAATATAAATAAGCTGTTTAATGTGTTGTAGAAGAATTTTTACCATTGTATTATCGGTATGTATAAACTTACTTACTTAATGTGTTTTTAACGGAAGTAGAAATTATGAATTTTGGTAATTAGCAATTATGCTAAAATGATTTGAAGTTATGCAGTTTCCATATATAATTTACATATATCGGTATGTTGTTATAAATATCACAACCTCGAGGTCATTAACTACCATGCACTTTACTAAACTATAATTAATAAAATCCCCGTACATTTAACTAAGATACATTTTTCTTAATGTGGAAGTCTTATCTATATTTTATTCAAATAAGAATCTGCTACCGCCACCTACAAAAGATAGGGACAATTAAAGAATGTAAGTTTTGTAAATAAAACATTAAAATATTGTGTGTTTCTTTTAATATTATATATTTAATACAAAAATAATTTTTGAAATTCTCGGAGATTCTTCAACACGTGCATGTTTTGCTTAACCTAAAATTTCCGAAGTATTCAATCACCTAATGCGTGCAAAGCCTCCGTTCAGAACGCCTTATGGAGTACCATTCCGCATTTGAGAATGAGTACATCCCCATCCAAATTCTTCACCACGTTTTAAATAACGACATTATTTGCATACATTTAAAGGTTATATAGATCCGGGTACGAGTTTAGTGTGGTTGTATAAATTATTTTGGTGATGCAATCAATCATGAATAAAATAACGAGTGACCTGTCTTAACATGTTTTTACATATACACACATATTAAATATATATTGAAATTGCTAAATGTAAGCAAGAACACCTCTTGATATAAGATCAAATTAATTTTTTATTTGAGAGTCAAATAAATCGTTATGAAAGGTGGTATAATTTGCATACCAAGAAGGAAATAGTCTTAACATGTTTTGCAAACACACCTTATGTTAATTAAATCCATTATATTAAAAGTTGAATGATTTGCATATATATTACCAGAGAGCTATAATTTCAATAAAAACACGAGGTTATATTCGACTGCGAATTCTTGTTATTTTATCTTGGTAATGAAATCGTGAACAACATGTTTTTACAAGATTTTACATGCAGACTTTATAATTAGATCCATTATATCACATTTCGTATATTTTCTAAATGTTATTCGCTACTTCATACAAAATACAGCTTTTGAGGAAAGCTAAAAAATTCTTTACCACTTGCACGTTTTTACTTAACATAACAAAATTCTTCATATAGGTAAAATCACCACTTCGCTATGCTCTCTGCTACCTAGTTTCGGCTACTTTTCCAAGGTCGTTGTGACGTCATAGCCTTTTATAAATAAAGAACAATGTAATACTATTCTAAAATTTTTATTCTGGCATTATACATAACAAAATTTAAAAATATTTAATGCCAAGCATGGAGCCATTTAAACTTAATTTTAATTTAAATTCGATTGTTTAACATGGCTAACAACCAATGTAAGAATTAAGATATACAAAAATTTGTGTGTCAGATAACAAATCCTGGTGTTAATAAACAACTTGGAAATTATATACTAGATTTTTACGTTGTCCAGATGCACGTTTAAGAGCAACATTCGCGTCTACTTTGACCAAAGAACACGGTATTACGCAATTGGAAGCGACAATATAAAACTGTACAATTGGAAGCTATGTCAGTGCGGAACGGTGTATAATCCCTTAAAAGACTGTTTAACCTTATTGGAAGATAGTAAGTTATACTTCCTAAAGGTGCCAATGTACTCGGTACCGCCAAAATGTGGAGTAAGTTATCGGACAAGCTTCAAAATAGCTGCTGTTTAGTGTATAATAACCTGCTACAGTACATGTATTGGGGGAACGGCAATACAAAGAAATTGACGGGCTTGCAAATTAGGTTGTCAGAAAAACCAGAGAAAGGGAAAAATTGATAAAGTATGTGCTTTCAGCTTTTAGTTTTAACTATTTACCTGTAAATTATTTGGAGATAGTAGAGTAGGACGACAGCCAAGATAAAATAAAAATCTTACACAAGTGCTATATTAAAGCAGGTAACATATTTTACACAATCTGTAACACCATATTCTACAATTCCAAAAGAAATAATCATTTCGGTATCGGGGTTGATAAGTACGCCTAACATTCGCCCAGAGGTTGTACGACAACGCGTAAATATTGGCAGTAAACTCTCTCCGTTGACGCTGCAGGAAATTGCCCTATGCACGCCATACGCTGTAAGTGGAAGAAAAGACAGCTGGAATTAGAGGAAATGCATGCAAAAGGCGAAAGTTGGACTAATTGGAAGACACTGCGATAATACGCGAACAATACAAAGATATGTTAGACAAAGAACATCTTATTAGAGAAAGAGGAAAGGATTAAAAGATTATTTTATGTGCCGATGGACTGACTTGGATACATCCGCGTTCTACAAGCTGTATGTATTTGTGGCTAGTAAGAAAGACTCTTTTTAGAATTTTAGAATAGTATAACATTGCTCTATATTTATAAAAGGCTATGACGTCACAACGACCTTGGAAAAGTAGCCGGAACTAGGTAGCCGAGAGCATAGCGAAGTGGTGATTTTACCTATATGAAAATGAAAATAAAGAACTTTTAAATTTTTAAATAAATTTTGGTAGGAAATATTTAACAAATAAGTATATGTTAATGAAACACATATTTTCTAAATGATATTGGTGCTAAGGAAAGCTATTTTTATTAAGTTCTATAGTTTGAGAGTGACGTAAAACCTTGATGCTACACCTTGAGTTGTAAAAGTTAATACATAAGCCTTGATATAAGATCAAATCAAATAATTTGAGAGTCAAATAAATCGTGATGAAAGGTGGTATAATTTGCATATATTTTAAATTCATACGGGTATAATTAAAAGATTATATGTTAGATCCGACTGCAAGTTCAGTGTACTTGTATAAATTATTTTGGGATGATGTAACCAAAGGTAATATACGACATACCTGTCTTGAAATGTTTTTGCAACACACCTTATGTTAATTAAATACATTATATTAAAAGTCGAATGTCGACGTGATTTACATATATATTACCAAATAAAAACACGAGGTTATATTCGACTGCATGCAAATTCTTAGTATTTTATCGTGACATTGAAATTGCGAGAAGTGAACGACTTCTTTTTTACAAGATTTTACCTGCAAACGTTTAAAATTTGACCTCCATCATAAAACATTTCGTATAGTTTCTCAATTTTATTTACTACTTCGTACAAAACGCAGCTTATGAGGAGAGCTAAAACACTCTTTACCACTTGCACGCGTTTGCCTAATATTAAAAAATTCTTCACCGCGGCGTTTTAATTTTTAGCTTAACCTACCCCAGAAAAATACGAACCAACACGTGAACTCCATTTTCTACACAAACAACATTTTTTAAAATTTAATATTTAATATTTAACGTCGGGAACGCTGCTAAAAAATTTCCTAAGAAAATATCTCCACCCCAGCGCACGCGCACCACCCCACAACAAAAATCTAACGACCCCGCCGAACGCACACCCCAAAGACCTAACGACCCCCCGACGCAACAAATTTACACACAAAGACAATTTTGTTCTCAAAGCGGCGTATACATATCTTGCTGCACGTTTTGTTTCCCAAAGCGGCTTAGCTGTTCATATTGTTCTCGAACCGGCGTATACATATCTTGCTGTGGATCTCTGTTGCCAAACCGGCTTAGCTACCCTACTGTCCTTCATTTCATTCGCATTTTGAGAACCCCCGTGGATATCGTTCCAAACGCATCGCAAATCATTTCAAGTCAGCAACAACAAGTTGCACTTAATTTATTGGTTAAAAAAATTCAATCAAAATTCTTTTATAAGGACATAGAGAATATTAAAAAAGGGAGAACCATTAGCAAACAGCTTAGACCCCTTAGCCCATTTCTGGACAGACATGATATAATCAGGGTGGGCGGTCGCCTTCGAAATTCACATTTACCTTATGGGGAAAAATTTCCACTCCTATTACCTCGCACTCATCGTTTGACAGATCTCGTTATTTTGGACTGTCATCAAAAATATTTTCATCCTTGTCTTAGAACTTCCTAATTTCTTTTAACGCAAAATTTTTGGATTTTGGCCGCAAAAAAGGCTGTTCGAAAATGTCTAAAGGCATGTATCATTTGTTTTCGTATAAAACCAATTCCTTATTGCCCCCCTATGGGTGACCTACCAGCAACCCGCACCATTTCGGGTAAAGCTTTCCACACTGGGGTTGATTTTGGTGGAGCGTTCGCAATTACCATGAGCCGCACTCGTGGTTCAAAGTCATTAAAGGCTTATGTTTGTTTGTTTTGGAACTAAGGCTCTGCACTTAAAGCTAGTTTCGAATTTGTCCTCATCTGCCTATATAGCAGCATTGAGGCGTTTTATTGCTCGTCGTGGTAAATGTGCCAAAATTTACTGTGATTGCGGCACAAATTTCACTGGTGCTGCCCGTGAACTGGCAGAACTTATGCAACATGTTGCAACCGCAGAGGGTATTAAATTTATTTTCAATCCCCCGTCGTCCCCTCACTTTGGAGGGTTGTGGGAGGCTGACATCAAGTCAGTTAAGAGTCATTTCAACAAGGTTATCGGCGCTCAAATTCTCTCGTCCTTTGCGTTCATTGAGTACAAATCCTCAAAATTTTTCTTATTTGGCACCGTGTCATTTCTTAGAAGTCGAACCAGTTTCGGTGCTTCCTGACCCCCAAATGTCTTGGACCTGAGGCTATCATTTTTAGATCGTTGGCAACTCATTCAGAGAATCCAACAATTTTTTTGGCGCCGTTGGCATAGCGAGTACTTACATACTCTCCAGCAGAAAACTAAATGGTTTTCATCTCTTCCCGCTGTTAAGATTGGGACATTGGTCCTAATTAAGGAGGACAATACCCCTCCATTACAATGGCGACTGGGACGCATTACCCACTTGTATCCTGGTACAGATAATGTCGTCAGGGTGGCACAGGTTCAAACTGCGAACGGCATTATTAAACGACCTTTGGTCAAATTGTGTGCTCTCCCATTAGAGGACACAACAAAGGAAAAACTATTTTTTTTTCTTTTCTCAATAATTTTTTTTTTGGTGGAATTACGCATTATTAGCTTGGCAACGGGAGTGACCGTAACAATCAGTGCGGTGTGCTTTGACCATGGCACCTTCAATGGTGAAACCGCATCAAGAATAGTGAACTTTGGTTTATGCAATTTACGGCAGTCGTGCAAGACGCAGATTACAGTCCACTACATTTTTCATACCAGCGCAACTGGCGACCTTTACAGGTTAGTGTATTTTTAATTGATTAACTGTGTTTAAAATGCCGTTGGTCCATAAAAACACATACATATATTATAGTCGCAGAAGCAATTGTGGTGACTAATAGACTTTGTTTTCTGCAGATGAAGAACACCAGGCTTCTGTAGTGTTTTGGGCTACCGTATTTGTTAAACCTAAGCACTTTTAAATCAAAGAAGGAACAAACTTGGAGACCATCCAAGGTGGAAGCTGTAGAAGGTTTTATAACCTATATAAGAACAGTAGCTGAGCTGGAAGAGAGTGTTACACGAAGAAGCCAAAAAATGAAAAACTTGAGTCTTCTATTTCAACCTTTTATTATTATTGTCGGCCCAGATTGTGAGCCAGATACATTTATATTATATTGTTGTTAACGATTTTTTTTTCTCTTTTTTTTTTGAACAAGTGACTATAGATACGATGAATGATTTTTTGGAGGAGTGTGCTAAATATATTCTTTTATGATTGTAAAATATGTGTCGGAGTTAAAACTATTTTCGCTTGATGTTTTGAATGAACGTATCTCGGGATTTCATTTTGGACCAGATCATGATTCGAAATCAACACGTTTGTCATGGAATTTTCTTATTAATGGAAACATGCATTTGTCTGCTGATGAAATGATAACTTTTATTATGTTTTTTAGTATTCTGGTAAGAGATTTTATACCCACTGGTGATGCTATGTGGCAGTTGCATGTTACATTGCAAAAACTTTTAGTCATGTTACTCAGTTTTACTTTTGATTCTCGTGATGCACTTAAAACTGTCATTATAGAGTTAAATCAACTTTCTACTTTTTCTCTAAAGATAATGTAAAATCTAAATTTCACTTCTTACTCCACTATCCATAGACAATAAAAAAAACTAGGTTCATCTTCGAAGATATGGTTTATGCAATTTGAAGCAGAACATCGAATTTAGAAAATTGCGGCTAAAGCTTCTTTTAACAGGCAACCAAACACCAGTTGCAATTGAATCATTTGCTTATGAGAGCAAGTACTTGAGGCACGTTGGAAATAGGACTGCAGCGTACTGTAGACAAGCACGATTTTTTTTTCAAAGTAGTTAAATGTTAATGCTGCCGATAAATTTATGTGTGCCCCTTGGCTGAAAGATAATGGTATGACAAGAACGGTGAGTTGATATTCTGCAGCATTTTTAACATTTATGTCTGTGGTGAACAACATAGAATGGTTTTTCAATGTTCAGAATTTTTAATGATTGGTTTTAATTAGCATTTGTCTGCCTATGAAAGGTTACTGTTCCTGTTCCTCTAAGCACTCTTTGTCTGTTTCATGATAGTTTGCCGTTTCCGGTACCGAATCATTTAACTATTGCACCTAATGGAACTAATTATATTAGCCTGAGAGATTATGTGTAGTACTATATATAAAAATTGTAAATGTAGATAGTTTTAATTTCCACACCATTTTTCTGTTAATTGAAAATTAATTTGCACATTTATAAGAGGCAGTAGTTTTCTGACTTTAACCCACACTCATATATTAAAAATGTTGGTATTTGTATAGCTACATAAAGGATACAAAATATTTTAGTATATAGATTAGTTTCCAATTTTCTGTGCTACTTGATATTGAAATCTCAATATTACTAAATAAATATTCGGTTTATTTATATTTATTATTTTATTTATGTATATTGAAGACTTTTTCGTCCGGATGTTTGTTATTTTAGTTTTATATCGAAAATCAGGTATCAATTTTGCAGTTATGCCATCAGTGCTTATAAAAGTAATTTGTAGGAAGGTCCTTGTAATTGTAGCTACTTTTTTGTGTACTACTATCAGCCAACATTGTAATCTTTACATTGTGCACTTATAATACATTATATATAAATGCAGAAACTGTAAAGGTTACTGTGTTGACTGTTAATAGTTACAAGAAAAAGTCGCTACAATTACAGCTCATTTGATTTCATACTGCAAGACTTGCTTGTAGTTAGAATGGTATGGTATGTAATGAAAACTATGCAGTTTATTAATTACAACAAATGAATACTGTAACTGTAACAGTATTACCCTGTAGCAGCAACATATCAGGTACGAAAAATAGCAGAACTGTTTACTAGCAGTTAGAAACTTCCCGTAACAGCAACACACCATATATAATAGTAACTAGGGGTTGGGCGATACGGGATTTTGCGTATTGAATATCGATACATATTTTATATCGATATGTATCGATATATCGAATATCGATATATATCGATACGTATCGATACGTATCGATGCGTATCGATACGTATTATGCGTATCGATATGTATCGATGCGTATCGGTGCGTATCGATACGTATAGATTCGTATCGATACGTATATATACGTATCGATACGTAGTGGTACGTATAGATATATATTGCGATTCGTATCGGAACGTTTAGATGTGTAAATTAAGTATACATATCAAGACGTAGCCAAACGTATCGGTACGAATCGATACGCATCGATAATTTATCTACTCTTTCTTTGGGAATAAAATCACAAGATCGTTTTAAAATAATGTATTTACTGACAATTCGATCTTTCACTTAAGATTGTTTGTTATCAAAATAATTAAAGTTTCAAGTTAAATATTTGTGACATAAGTATATATGTGTGTGGGCGATACAGGAATTTGTGTATCGAATATCGATACATATTCTATATTGAATATCGATACGTATCGATGCGTATCGATATTTATTTCTCGCTGTATCGGGGGTCGATACAGGGGTCGTATCGATACGTATCAATATATCGATACGCCGACCCAGTCCTGATAGTAACACCAAAACTATGAAATACAGCAAATTGTTTTGCTATAGGTAAGTAGCTATTGCAAGATATACTTGGTGCATTGTAATGATAACCCAATTATATAAAATAAATTCTGTAACTACGACCATATTTCCCAATAGCAGTAGCAGTAAGGTATGAAACATTACAACTTTTTACTAATAGTGATTCACAATTCTGGTAATATCAACTATACCAACCAATAGTAGTAACACCAATATTACGAAATACAACAACACTGCTATATTATAAGTTCTTAGTTGTAATACCTTCAAATAGGAATATAATAGTTGGGAGATACCCTTGTTAATACATTCTACGTCGTCAGTAATATGGTGTGCAGCTGTATTCAACACAATGCTACATGATAATCATTTTGTTAACATTACACTTTGTTTATGGTAACAGAATATTTTAGCAGGAATTGGAATGTAGACATTACCAAATTTCTTGCTGTGGCTCTATCAACCTGAATTTCTGTTATAGAAGGTGGATCTTTAGCTATTGTTACAGTATTCTTTCTCAGAGTAGATTAGACCATTGTACACAGATAACGAAAGATGTAGACTGTGTGAATTTCAGGGAAATGTGTAGGTTAGTTCAGAATAGGAAACAATGGAGGTACGCGTCCAACCAGTTCTAAGACTGAAAACCATTAATGATTGATGAAAATGTTTTAAAAAGAATATTTTTGGCATATGGTATGGTAAATGGGGTATTCCTATAATAGACTGCATTGAAAATACCAAGTTTTATTTAAAATAAATGAGTGTATGTTCCTCTGGTATAATAAGAAGTGCTTTATTTGTGAAAACATATTATATCTAAGATAAGCAAGGAGAAGAATCTGAAGTGGTAAACTTTCAAATTTGGTAGTATTACTGCATCCCCAACTACTTCTAGTCTAAAATCTGTGTGCAATTCTATATCTTGCAATTGAAAGATCGCAATATTTCTGAATATTCCACTAATCAAAATATGTTGTTTCTGATAGAGCAGAAAGTATAACACATGACGCGTGCCTTAATCTACCGCTGCAAATATCTAAACATTAAAAAAAGAAGTGTGATTTAAGTATGCCCATTTAATATATTAGAGAAGCACTTTTTACCTTTAAGAGTTGTTGAATATCTGCTTTGCCCGTATACATTGTTTTTAAACGTTATCTGTAGTAAACCAATTAGTTTCAGATTACGAAGATAGCCATGCTGTTTGCGAAAGAACCACATATAAAGACTGTTGAATTTCCCATAAAGGTATTAAAATCAACGGGAGTTTCTTTTGAACAGCATCACACAAGAGCTATAATACTTTTAACTGTGCATGTTTCATTTATGGGACTATTGTTGTGGTAGGAACTTCTTCAGTTTTTAAACCTCAGAGGAAATATATTCGAGTTATCTGAAATAGTGGAATGCTTAGCCGTTTACTTCGCCGTAAGTATTGTCTTGAATTTTTAATCTAAGAAACATAGATTAGTATTATGCAAGCAGTTACAGAGTGGATCGTTTTTAAAACTTATCGGTTTTAAATCGGCAACAAAAGTTAACAAGATTTCAATCGTTAAAAGACTAGGGTTGCCACATGTTAACAAAGAATGAATAGATATCCACATGTGTTCTAAAAGTATTTCACAGGTAGCAGTAAATAAAGGAAATACGGAAACCGGACCACAGTGGTAAATTGGTCTTTCAAAACTGCGCATTTCTTTCCAAACTACTATATCTAAAAATCTCTGTTACCATCAATAGCTAATAGATATTATCCCACATAAGAAGTAATATCCAAAAATTATATTTCCGCTGTGCCCCATCGCGGGGTACACTGGTCACAGCATCGAGGTATAGTGAGCACATTTATATTACATAGAGCTTATCCACTTAAAAGCTAAAAAACAATAATAGAACAATGTATCCAAGTACAAACAATATTATTCGATACTAAATGTATAAAATTGACATTAAAACAGTGGCGGCTACTCTATAAGTACTGCAGAGCTGCAGAACCACCAAGAACTAGCAACGAACAGACACATTCAATAGTATAAAAAAGATCGATAACCAGCCACTAAAAGTATTATGAATTCCTGAGTTGGATGTGCATAACAGTCGGTCAATAATACAGTGCAACTCTAAACGATAAGAAAAATCCATAAAATCACTGTCTAACTACGTTGTTCTGCAGATCCAATTTGCGAGTTCGGATAAATATCGGAACATTTCGCGCAAATACGATCATAGTAAGAAACGGCTTTATTAAGCCAAGCTCGAGCTGCATAAATTGCAGCGCATTTGTCTATTGCTATTCGAATCGTTCAAGTTTTGTGTGCTTTCTGGTTCTTGTAAACATCACGTCACGCATTTCATCTTTCGTTATCTTTATAAATTTCATATCCGCTATTTTAATATCATATTAACCCATCACCAGTTATTCACAGATTAAAAACTAAATAAACATTTTCGTTTGAAATTTTAGTGTATAGGTAGTAAGTTTGCATATTAGTGTAATTATAAATAGGTTCGCCAACAATAAACTTTTACACTGTTCCCTGAGGATGTTTGCTACATTAATCGTTTCTAAAATGGATGTTATTTTTAATTTAAGTGAATAATGGTTCTCTCAGCTTATTTTTCAAGAACAATTAGCTATTAAAGATCAGGGTCGTCCTATACTAGAACTAAACATTGAAATTCCTGGTACAAGTCGTGGTAAAACTTTTAAAAAGCAGTTCAATACAGATATTTATCAAATGACCACTGTTGAAACCAAACGCAGTTTTCATACTATAAACCGTGTAAAAACTTTTTTAAGAAACTCGATGTGTGAAGATAGGTTAACGGCCCTTTCAATGCTGTCAATTGAAAAAAAAAATCATAACTTCAATTCCCGACTTTAATAAAAAAGTGATTGACCAATATGCTACAAAGAAAGATAGACGTTTTTCACTCATATTTAAGAAAAAAACAATAAAATATTTTTACATTAGCGATACAGCACTACCAAATATATTGGGTACGAGCCGCCACTGCATTAAAACGTAGTAGTCCTTGTATTCTGAACGCGTTTCCAAGTGCTGCAAGATCCGGTAAGTTTGCAACAATATCATTTTTTTGAATACTGTTTATGTCTTTGTTTTCTGGAAACAGAAAGGTTGTTGTTATCTTTTTTTCTTGAAATATTAACAGTGTAATGAGATACCGCATATTTCCTACTTTACCGATAAAACACCTGGTCATTTCCTTTCTCGAATATTTTACCAAGAGGTACTAGATCAGTTTGACCTTATATGTGTTAAAATTTAGACGTTATTCTTCATTTCTTATTTCATTAAAAGTTCCGGGTAATATTTGAAATAGTTGTTTTTGCGTTTCACAAACTTCAACTTTGATTGAATAGCTATTGGTTAAGGACAAATCACTGTTGGTGTAATTGCAGATTTTTGTTAAATAGTATTATTATCAAGTTTGTTTTCAGGTGTTCCCTGTTGATCAATTAACTCTGTTATTTTTGGTTCAAGAGTTATTTGACAGTGTCGACGTAGATGCATTAGCTCCGCAGTTGTTGTGGTACCCTCCACAGCAATTCCGCTTGGTACCATCACTGATAACCTTAGATTAGCAATAATTACTTCATTTTCAAGAATATAGCTAAATACTTGTATTAACCGGAAATATGCCTGTTGCTGAAAAACTTGATAAAATGTTCTTCCCGCCAAAAGCTTGCTGATATGTCTTTCCAAATATTTGAAAAACTCCGTATATGGAAATTTTCTTCTCTGAGTTGGAAAGTAATTAGTGATGCCATGCCACATTGTAATATTTCTATAGTGGAATATAAACGGTTCTGCCAAGAAGTTGGTGTAGGCTACTACTATATGAGGAGGAAAAGTTAAGAAAATAACTCCGTTGATTTTCGCCAATAATAACTATCATATTGTATATTCGCCTTGAGGTTGTCCATTTCTAATAACACGGGAGCTTCCGTACTTGGATTCGTGATCAAACCTTGCATAAAATACATCTTAATTCATAGATCCTGCATTCCATGCCACACCTTCTGATTCAGGGGGAGTACTATGAATGATGTGGGACTTAAAGTTAACTCTAGAACGAATGATCAATGGCGGGACTGCAGGTTCAAAAGCATTAACGCAAGAGTAAATGGACTGCTATTCTCCATCTTCTGATGATGTTACTTGCCTGTATTTTTTAATCCACTTAGGAGCTATTACTTTTCAGAGGGTTTGAACAGTTATTGATTGACGACCCTGGTAAATGGTACAAGCATGCCGACGAAGTACAACGGGTTATTAATAGTACTTATCAAAGAAGCACAAACTCGGCGCCATTTGAGCTTGCGATCGGAGCGAAACTGAAAACAAAAGACGAACTGAAAATAAAAGAACTAATAGACGAGGAATTGAAATTAAACTTTGGGGATGGACGCTTGAGTTAAGAGAAAGAGCAAAACGGCAAATACTAAAAGTACAAGAAGAAAACAGAAAACTTACAATTTAATACGTAAAAATGCAAATAAATATAAATTGAATGATTTAGTTGCCATACAACGAACTCAGTTTGGACCAAGCTTGAAATTAAAATCTAAATATTTGGGTACGTACAAAGTTACAAAGGTAAAAGGTAAAGATGCCTAAGAGGTTAAAAAAAAGGTTTTCACGAAGGTCCGATACATACTTCAGCATGTTCAGAGTACATGAAAACTTGGTTTGTTCCAAATGATGATTGTGTATCATCCGAGACTTATGATTTGCAGAACGACTGAGATGTGGGAACTTTATGTACTAACGTTGCACCCCTAGCGCAAACGCGAGTATACACAGAAGAGGCAGCACGTGACGGGCGGTACGATAAAAAGGATTATGATTATTGATTATATTATGTTTGATTAATAAACCATTAACCCTTGTTGATTTAATTAAAGCAAAGTAATAGTAAAATCCCACAGTAATATATATATATATATATATATATATATATATATATATATATATATATTGTAAAACTGTACTTTACTGACCAGGAATTGCTGTTTAATCAATGTCTATTATTAGCTCAAATAGTCATGGACAACTTTCTAGAAAATGTAATCCCACAACTACCATTCCAAATGGTCTTAATAGTAAAGTACGTAGACGACATGATTTGTTCAATTCTCCCAGATAAAATACAAAGTACATTAGACATATTCAATAACTTTAATAAACATTTACAATTTACACACGAAATAGAAGTTAACAACAAAATCCCGTTTTTAGATACCCTGATTATAAGAAATAAAACCAAGAAACTTAAGTTCGATTACTACAAAAAGATACGCACTCTGGTCGCTATATAAATTTCAATTCCAACCTTTTTTTTAACAAAATTAATACAGTCTCAATATTACAAAATAGAATTGAAGAAATCTGTAAACTAGAATTCTTAAAAAGAAACTTACAATCTCTAGAAGAAACCTTAGTAAATAATGAATACCCAAAATCATTTATAAAAAAAATGTTATACCAGAATACACCACATATTCAACACATCAAAAATAACACACACATACCAATAATCTATAAGACCTTACCATACCTTCAACACCTGACTCCCAGGCTCACAAAAATTCTACATAGTCCCTTAATCAAAATTACTTTTAAATATAGTAAATCAATTAAAAACCTATACACTAAAATAAAAAATCCAACAGAAAAAATGTTTTGTAGTTGTGTGATATTTTTCCAATGCTCCACCCGAAGGTACTACATTGACCAGGAAGCGAGTTTTTTTTTACCAGAAAAATTTTGAATTTTGTCGAACTCTTGCCGTTTTATGTAAGGTAGGGATCTTCAACGTGCGTGACAATAATCACACACGGGACCTCCATTTAACTTCTCATCCGAACGAAGGCGTAATTTTTGTGAAAAATCCTCACCTGCCATTTTTCAAGCAGTCGGCCGTGTCGGGATTTGAACCCAGGACCTTGGGATCCGTAGTTTTACGCTTACTACATTGATCCACGGAGACGCCTCTCCTTTCACATATCACTTAGTATCGGTGAAATGATATATATATATATATATATATATATATATATAAACATATTTAAAAACAATAGAAGGGGTATCGAACAGTATCTAACAAGAAAGAGCAGCCGCTGTGTTAGATGACAACAAGAATAGAGGCAGAGAAAATGTTGTTGTGGAGCACAGCATTCTAATGCTAAGAACTAGAAAAATTATAAAGAGCAGACAGGAATAAGGTAGCTTTTTGAAATTTGGTTCTTCAGATGTATGATGATGATAGAAGAGCAGACAAAGTTAATGAGAAAGAGAATCTAGAAATATTAGGGAAAGAAAGAAATACGTGGAGAAAAATAGGAGAAATAGGACAGGACACGTTTTAGGGAATTTAGGAAATAGTGAGGGATATATTACAAGCAGACATAGCAGAAAGAGAGGTAGAGGTAGACCTAGATCAGACTATTGCATGCAGATAGTGACAGATGTAGGACGCGGGTATTTCAGGGAAAAAAGTAGGTGTGCTTAGAATAGGGTACAATGGAGGTACGCGTCTAACCAGCTACAGGACTGACAACCTAATGAAGATGGTAGGTTACTAGTTAGAGCCGACGTTCTGACTTCGCATTTACTGAAGTCACTATGACGTTTATAAAATGTCGTCTTTTTCACGTTATTTTGATTCAGTGTTACGTTTCACGCCAGTTGCAACCTAAATTTTACCAGGCGACTTCGTGACCTAGTTAGTATGCGTGTTATTTTAAACGACTTACTGCTCCTAAGGATTGTAGACATATTTCGAAAACCAGTTTTAATCCGCACTTAAATCACTTAACTAATTCTAAGATAATGGTATTAAATCCTTGTAGTTTACAGTATGGAGTATTACCTCATGGGGGTACTTGAGTTTGTTAGGGTATAAATGCATGAAATGATTAAAACCTATTCAGTACATTCCTCGGTCTAAACCGCAATAAACACTTATCAAGGATTAAAAACCCGTATTCGTCTTACCAACAAGTACTACGTATTTAACGAAATTGATCATACATCAGGTCGGCATTGATGTTATCCGCATATGTGTGTTTTAAGCCTATGTCGCACAATTTAAATAAAACTAAAAGGTTTGTGTTATCTCATAATATGTATTTAAGTATAGGAGTATAACTGTTATTATTTATTAAGTATTTATTTTTCAGTATATTGGACATCAAATAGCATTTTATCTAAGACAACGATCCTTATCTGAAATACATCATCTACTTAGTAAGTGCTGGAAGACTAGTGTTTGTTCTTCAACAATAAAAATTACTCTAGACAGAATTTTGATTTTCTCTATCCGATTACAACAAATTTTTCTTATATTGCTTTCTACTGCAACGGTTATTGCATCATTAACAGCTCTATTAGGATATGGAGTGGCACTAGGAGCATGGAATATGGATACAACCATCCTCCTGTTTAAACTAAAAATAATATTGCAAATTTTGTACTTTCCATGTATGGCTGCAAATGTATATGCGTACGTCAGTATTTTTATAACTTGTTGCTCTGAAATAATAGTGCAATGCAAAATTTTACGCTATTGTTTTAAAAAGCTTGGAACGTCTCGAACGGTTGGTAAAATCAACGTAGACGATCCTTACAATCTTCGATGTTGCATTGAACATCAAGTGTTTATTCAAAGGTATAGTAAAAATAATCAGAGAGGTTATGGTTTATTTTGGTTATTTAGATTTCTGAAGAGCCTACAACATTTTTATTCGCCAATCATTGCAGTGGATTATATTGGAATGACGACGCTTTTATGCACTGCATTATATATTTCAATGGATACGTAAGGATACAGAATACTTTGTAGTTATTATGACAGTGGTTTTTAGCGAAGACGCATCAACATCTTTAAAATTTATGCAACAAGCATTTGCTGTTTTAATCGCCTTGCTATTTTACTTTATTCCTATGGAATACGCCATAGAAGAAGTATTTTCTCCTAGACGATTTTAAAAATTTTGATTTATACAAATTTCAGATCAACAGCATTGCATATGCAGTCTACGAATCCAACTGGTATTCTTCCAACTCGCTTGAATTTCAAAAGAGCGTTACATTTGTTATCCAACGAGCTAATAGCCAGCGCGTGTTCTGTGCTGCTGGTATACTTAAAATAAATGCAGCTGCTTCGGTAACTGTAAGTATAGGAAGCTGCTTTTCTTTAGTACATAAACACTCATTATTATTAAAACTAAATAATAATATCTAAACAAACTGCAGAAACAAAATCGAATTTCAAATGTGCGTCGTAGACGAAATAAGGAGGTGGGGACGACTTTTCACAATTGTCAGTCAATCTTGTTTAACAGCCACATTAAGGATTTTGGCAAGAACGCGACTTTCTTAAACAGAATGTCGTTTTACATAACACAACATACCTGACAGTTATTACCGAAATTATCATCCCTAAAGCATATAGAAATAGAAACTGTCTTATTAGAAATTCTTAGCTATTGATCACTTCGTATTTAAAAAAATTGCAAAACCAATCATTAGGATTTGACATGTATATACTAGCTATTACGATATGTCGTTTTATGTCCATCAGAAGTACGTTTAAGAAATGGTTTTCAAATACTTGACACTGAAACTCTACAAACCCATCTCTCTAAAATTATATGCATATATATATATATATATATATATATATATATATATTATGTATATATATATATATATATTAATCATATTTAGACCAGGGTAGAAAATTAAATAATCACATCAAATAATTTTAATCACCGTGTATAAGGAATTTTATTAGATAATACGCTTTATTAAAACCATGAAGCATAAATAAATTCGGTCGTTTCAGTAAAAATAAGAGATTTAAATCATGTACAAGACGCTTTATATCAAAAGAAACAGTATTAACAAGCTCAACGTGTAATGTATTTATTCCGAGGAAAGAAACAAATGGAAATTACGTGCAAAATTTATATTAATTAACTCTATTTCAAGTAACCGGTATTAAACAAAACGTACAGATAATAATTGAATATTTAATTAGGATTCACTAAAAATTAAAGGGTATTATTTTTAATTGAAGTTAATTGAATCGTTAGTAACAGATAATATCTATAGAAACTTGTAAAAACCCAATAAAATACCATGTAATAAAGCTCTGAGAATTAATAGTATGTTTGAACACCTGCGTAGTTTAAAAAGCTCATTCGGCGAAAATTTTGTAGATAACAAATGGTTTCAAAGAATCTTGGAGAAACCGGGGCTTAATATTCACGGGAAGGCGCGATACGGGGTTATTTAACCCAGATAGTCCACATGGACTGAAAATAATCGATAATAAAGAATATCAATTTGCACCAATACGAACAGGTTAGAAAAGGAAAGAGAAAATGCGTCAAGCAAAGACACATATAGTAAAAGACGGGATTTGAGCAACGTCACGAGGGTCACGATTGGTTGAAAATAAGATGCAAATATCAGAGGTAGAAACAACAATTTCTGTACAAAATTAATTAGTTATTCTCGGACATGTTTGCGTGCCGTGTGAGAATTTCTGAGATTTAACTGGGGCGAGTACAAAATTCGTAAAAACCGACGCGCGAGCGACGGAATGGGAACATAGCATGCGAAATTCTTTAGAACTGGCCGTTTTGAGGACTCGACCGACAGACGGGCTAACTTCTATATATACCCAGGGGAATATGAACAAGCTCTCTTACATCCGCGACTTGATTCAATACGTTAAACAGTGCATTTTAGTTTGATAGAATAATTTAAAGTTTGCTCGTATATTTTGGTGATTCAAAATAGTTTGTTATTTACGTGCTAACATGAATGTACTTGAGTGCACTTAGATACAAGGTAATAAAGTTAGTATCACTGTACTAATTAGTCAAAATTTACAACGACAAATGAATACCCATTAGTAGGCAGTTTTGGCGTATATTGGTGAAAGAAGTATGAATTTCTTTGCTATTTTTCGGGGGTGTTAATGATTAAATAGTTCATAAATGTGTCTGGATCCACAAAACAAGGGTCAGATATACACAGATGAGTTTCGGAAAAGCCCAGAAACAACTTCAAATAAATGGTGATGGAGATAATTTGAAAAGCGTTGAGAATCAGAAGCTGTAAATATAATCCAGTTGGAATGGTGTGATTAACAAAAGGGACGATGTACATTGAAGCTACGAGTGCAGTAACCTTCAGGTAATTTATACTATTTTGTTTGAACTTTGATATTTTTGTGTGTGTTGAATAACTTTATAATTGATTTACTTTAAATGGACATTAGTGAAATTGTACTAACCATAAAATTTTAATTTTAAGATGAAATTTGCTTGTTTAAGTAGAAAGGGTATTTAGTATTGATGTTCGGGATTATGATGAAAATTTGGGTATGTCTTTGAGCTCAATTAGACGAACCTGGTTAATTAACGTAAAGGGTGGTAGATGCTCCTTTGTACTCAGACTCGGTCTGCATATATTGTTATATTAATTATTAGGCATCCTACAAGGACTTCAATTCTGGATGCACATTAAAATGATAAGAAAATTAATCTTGAAATTCTTTTTAAAACTGAAATTTATGCTGAGTTTTAATTTTGAAACTTTAATGTATTGTGAATATTGATGTAAATAGAGTTAACGTTGATGTTTGTGGTAGGAATGTGTTTGTTTTTTTTTATGAATGAGGATGAAAGTTATCTAAGGGAGCAGCCGAGGCGATTAACAGAAGAAAGTCAATGGACCAACACAGTTAAGGTAATGAATAGCTTTTTGTAGGATTCACAGCATTCTGGACATCCAATTCGTAGGGGCTCGATTCGAAAAGCGGAGTACCCGGATTTTGGTGGTATCACAGCAAATTTGGCGACCCAAGAGCGAGGCTCGAGTTCCAAATAAAATTTTTGTGATTTTGTTCCAGGAAACTGGCGATCTGAGAGAGAGAGTTTTTGTGTGTGTATAAATTTAAGAGTATTTTTGAGTGTGTGTGAGTGAGTAGAACGTATGCAGAGAAAGGAGTGGTTAAGGAGTCAAGGAGTGGAAATTGGAAGTGACGATAGTGCATTGTGTGAGAAAATTTCGAAAATGGAAGAAGCTGGAGGCAGTAGAGATCAGTCGAGGACGGAATCAGGGGATCAAGGAAATGAGTTAATGATGAGAATGTTAGAGGAAATGCGATTAGCGAGGGAGGAGTCCAACCAAAAATTAGAGCAGATAAGCGGGAAAATTGAACAAAATACTAAAGAATTTACAGAATTTAAAGATAGTCTTACCGTGAAACTGGGGGAAGTTGAAAATAGGGTAGATAAAAATGAGCGGGATATTACAGGTCTTCGACAGGAAATGGGACATTTAAGGTCCGAAGTACGCATTTTTTGTGAAGAAGAGATTAATGTAAAAATGACTGAAGTGACGGACTCATGTAGGGATCAGTTAGGCAGGGTAGAACGCGAAGTTAGTAGTATCAAATACAACATGTCAAATTTAACGGGGGATGGTCCCAGATTTTCTACAGGTGGAGTATCATTGGACCAACACATGAAGTTTTATGGCGATAACAGGGTAAATCCACAAATATTTATTAATAGCGTAAGAAATCTAGTGGGAAATTTATTTGACGAACAGACTAAACTGAATACGATAAAGGCTTTATTAAAGGACAACGCGGAAGCATGGTACAATTTAGTAGGACAGGACATAGACACTTACACGGACTTTGAGGACAGATTTTTAAAGCACTACTGGAGTGACCACAGACAAGACCAGGTACGAGACGACTTAATCACAGGAAATTTAAGGAAAATTTTCAGGAAGTAGGAGCAATATGCTATACGCAAGTATAGCATAGCAAAGCAACTGAACCCACCACTGACGGACCGACAAATTATTAAGTATTTATCACGACACTTCGAGGTAGAAACAAGACAACACGTAGCACTACAGAACATAGTGGACAGAGAAATGTATCTAGAATACTTGCAGAGGTACGACGACGTAAGTAGTGGACGACCTCGGGATAACAGGGAAAGACAGATCAACACAGTTAGGTTTGACAATAGACGGGACAACTACGCTAGACGGGGGAATAGTTACGGATACCAGCGACAGAATTGGGAACAGAGACGACCATATGTTAGGAGTAATAGTTTAGGAAGGGGACCTGCACCGAGACCGGGACCTACCAGAATGAATAGTTCACCAGACATGAGCGGGACTGCTAATACAGACACGGAACGAGTGGAAACGCCTAGGACGTACGCTGAGGTGACGGCTAGACCAGGACCGAGTAGGGAAAACAGACCTGGACAGGATTTTTAGAACGCGACAGACCACTAGATTTCAGTGTAAATGTATTTGAACATCCACGTGAATTTTTCAAAATTGAGGAGGAAGTAGAGCCAGAAACTGAGGAAAAATTATGTTTGCCAATTATTAATTTAGAAATTGTTGAGAATAATGTAGAAGTATTACTTGATACAGGGGCAGAGGCGAGTTTAATATCGGAGGAATTCGTCAGCAAAATTAGGGATAAGGTTTGTGATACAATTATGCCTATAAAGCGTAGCCATTTAGTAGCTCCAAATAAAAAGAAGTTTGCTGTAGTGAATAGTGTTGTGGTGCTTAGGATAGATATAGGAGATTTAAGCTGTGAACAGGAGTTTGTAATTGTACCTGGACTGAAGTTTCAGAGCATTTTAGGTGTTGACTGTATGATGAAGTTAGGGTTTTGATAGATATGGAGGAAGGTAGTAAGGATTAAAGATAGGGTAGTGCCATGGAAGGGCAGTTATGAAGTCACAGAGGATGACACGGGGTTTAGTATTAATGTAGTAGAGGTAGAGGATGATAAAGGTAAACAGATCAACACAATAAGATGTCCAGAGGATAGGAGAGTAGAGGTTCAAGCTTTAGTACAAGAAAATGCAGAATTAGTGGGGGTAGAAGCAACAGCAGCATATCAGGAGCAGGTGAAGGCAGAATTATTTTTGATGAGGTTAAGTGGCAAGTTTGTTTTTAATAAAGTAGATTTAAGGAATTCATTCTGGCGGATTCCATTACACAAAAATTCTAGAAGGTACATAGGATCTTCCATAGAGGGAAAAATCGATAATTTTAAAGTAGTATCGTTTGGTTTGTCGGCAGAAAGGGAAATAAGAATAAATGAGAAACAGACAAGTGTAGGGACTAAAGAAGAAGCAATATTTAAGAGTAAGGATAAGAGGGATGATAAGTTTATTGTATGTGAGATAATAAAGATGTTAAGTATAGATATAGAAGGGGGAGAGATAGGGATGAAGAGTATTAGGATAGTTAGAAGAAAGACTTGGAGGGTCAAGAAGAGAGTTAGATTTAAATAACTTGATGAACAAAGAATAGAGATAGGTGAATTTTAGTATAGTTATAGAAAATAAAGCTAGGTATAGGATAAATATGGGAGATAAGTAGAAATAGGTTTAGAATGAGAATAAAGAGGAAATGTAGGAAGAAAATAAGATAGGTTAAGTATAGATATTTCATATAAGATTAGTGGAGAGTTAGGAATAGGGTAAGAGTAGGATAGGTATATAGGATTAGGTAGGGGGAAGTGAAGTATAGTGAAGATTAGTTAAGAGTTAGGAATAGGATAGGTATATAGGATGTATATAGGATTAGATGGACAATTTCAGTTTATAAAATTAAGTGAGAGTTAGGAATAGGATAGGGATATAGGGTAGGTGTAAATATTTTTTTTGGATTGGAGACAAAGTAGGTAAGTTAGATAGATAAGGGTAGAGAGAGATAGGCAATTTTTTTTTGTAATTTTTTTGTCTAAATGCTTTATATTTGCATTCAAATAAGTGGGATTATTTGTATTCAAATAGGGGGAAAATACTCATATTTAGACCAGGGTAGAAAATTAAATAATCACATCAAATAATTTTAATCACCGTGTATAAGGAATTTTATTAGATAATACGCTTTATTAAAACCATGAAGCATAAATAAATTCGGTCGTTTCAGTAAAAATAAGAGATTTAAATCATGTACAAGACGCTTTATATCAAAAGAAACAGTATTAACAAGCTCTACGTGTAATGTATTTATTCCGAGGAAAGAAACAAATGGAAATTACGTGCAAAATTTATATTAATTAACTCTATTTCAAGTAACCGGTATTAAACAAAACGTACAGATAATAATTGAATATTTAATTAGGATTCACTAAAAATTAAAGGGTATTATTTTTAATTGAATCGTTAGTAACAGATAATATCTATAGAAACTTGTAAAAACCCAATAAAATACCATGTAATAAAGCTCTGAGAATTAATAGTATGTTTGAACACCTGCGTAGTTTAAAAAAGCTCATTCGGCGAAAATTTTGTAGATAACAAATGGTTTCAAAGAATCTTGGAGAAACCGGGGCTTAATATTCACGGGAAGGCGCGATACGGGGTTATTTAACCCAGATAGTCCACATGGACTGAAAATAATCGATAGTAAAGAATATCAATTTGCACCAATACGAACAGGTTAGAAAAGGAAAGAGAAAATGCGTCAAGCAAAGACACATATAGTAAAAAGGCGGGATCTAAGCAACGTCACGAGGGTCACGATTGGTTGAAAATAAGATGCAAATATCAGAGGTAGAAACAACAATTTCTGTACAAAATTAATTAGTTATTCTCGGACATGTTTGCGTGCCGTTTGAGAATTTCTGAGATTTAACTGGGACGAGTGCAAAATTCGTAAAAACCGACGCGCGAGCGACGGAATGGGAACATAGCATGCGAAATTCTTTAGAACTGGCCGTTTTGGGGACTCGACCGACAGACGGGCTAACTTCTATAAATACCCAGGTGAATATGAACAAGCACTCTTACATCCGCGACTTGATTCAATACATTAAACAGTGCATTTTAGTTTGATAGAATAATTTAAAGTTTGCTCGTATATTTTGGTGATTCAAAATAGTTTGTTATTTACGTGCTAACATGAATGTACTTGAGTGCACTTAGATACAAGGTAATAAAGTTAGTATCACTGTACTAATTAGTCAAAATTTACAACGACAAATGAATACCCATTAGTAGGCAGTTTTGGCGTATATTGGTGAAAGAAGTATGAATTTCTTTGCTATTTTTCGGGGGTGTTAATGATTAAATGGTTCATAAATGTGTCTGGATCCACAAAACAAGGGTCAGATATACACAGATGAGTTTCGGAAAAGCCCAGAAACAACTTCAAATAAATGGTGATGGAGAAAATTTGAAAAGCGTTGAGAATCGGAAGCTGTAAATATAATCCAGTTGGAATGGTGTGATTAACAAAAGGGACGATGTACATTGAAGCTACGAGTGCAGTAACCTTCAGGTAATTTATACTATTTTGTTTGAACTTTGATATTTTTGTGTGTGTTGAATAACTTTATAATTGATTTACTTTAAATGGACATTAGTGAAATTGTACTAACCATAAAATTTTAATTTTAAGATGAAATTTGCTTGTTGAAGTAGAAAGGGGTATTTAGTATTGATGTTCGGGATTATGATGAAAATTTGGGTATGTCTTTGAGCTCAATTAGACGAACCTGGTTAATTAACGTAAAGGGGTGGTAGATGCTCCCTTTGTACTCAGACTCCGGTCTGCATATATTGTTATATTAATTATTAGGCATCCTACAAGGACTTCAATTCTGGATGCACATTAAAATGATAAGAAAATTAATCTTGAAATTCTTTTTAAAACTGAAATTTATGCTGAGTTTTAATTTTGAAACTTTAATGTATTGTGAATATTGATGTAAATAGAGTTAACGTTGATGTTTGTGGTAGGAATGTGTTTGTTTTTTTTTATGAATGAGGATGAAAGTTATCTAGGGGAGCAGCCGAGGCGATTAACAGAAGAAAGTCAATGGACCAACACAGTTAAGGTAATGAATAGCTTTTTGTAGGATTCACAGCATTCTGGACATCCAATTCGTAGGGGCTCGATTCGAAAAGCGGAGTACCCGGATTGTGGTGGTATCACAGCAATATATATATATATATATATATATATATATATTGCTTGATATTTCCATTTACATTAGGCCCCACGATTTGGGCGTTAATAAAATGCTGTGATATTAATCCCAGCGTTGTGCCGTCATAAATTTTGTTGTGAAATTTACCCCTAATGTTCTTATTGAGTCCCACGATTGGACATTATATAAAAGTGCTAAGAAATTGGCCCCACGATTGGGCATGTCATAAAATGCTGTGATATTCCCCCTGAATAATCAAGCACCTATGACGTGGAATGTTAAATTAGGGTTTTTGCCCCGACTAGCTTATTTCATTAAATAAATCAATTCTACAATACACAATATAATGATTAAATATTTAACTCTCAAAATTTTCCCCTTTTCAGAATATTTACATATACCAGATTTATGAGTTTTTAAGCCAGCAAAACTATCTTTTACTTATCTGTGGACCTTCAAACGTTCCAAGATGCCTATTCCCTTTGTCATAAATTGTTAAATAACCCTATTATATTATGTTGTCTCTTAGAGATACAAAATGATAAATATTGAATTAAAACAGTTTTCAATAATAAATTGTATCAAGATTGCTAACCTAGAATGGTCCTGTAGTTTCTTTCTAGCCTGTGATCTGCATCACCATGGTTTGTTTTGTGCCGAGTCTGAATATGTCCAAATTGAAAGTTTAATTTAGAAGTTGACATTAAAAACAAAATTACAATCCAGATCCAAACTACAAGTAGGTATTAGAATCTAATTTTCAATATCAGTATTAGAACAATTTCGATGTAGATATTAAAATTCCATTTAAATGTAGGTATTAAAACAATTTCAATCTCGGTATTAAAACATTTTCCATATCGGTATTAAAATAATTTTCATGTCAGTATTAAAATCCAATTTAAATACCAGTATTGAAATCCAATTTAGATATCAGTATTAAAGTCCAATTAAAATATCAATATTAATATCCAATTTAAATATCAGTATTAAAATCCAATTTAAATATCAGTATTAAAATCTAATTTAAATAACAGTATTAAAAGCCCTGTTTTATTAATGTTGGAAATGGATATTTAATGAAGTCGTTATTACTTACGTCTATAATAGATCGGCTTATTCGTTGCACAAATTCGTACACTTTTCAAAAATGATTTTACTTTAATTTTTGTTTCACTGGTTACGTAAATTATTAGTACTTTCGAACATAGTCGTAGCCCAGTCTGAATGTATACTAACTCTTCGCTTCATCATTATCGTAATTAAAGGCGTACCTCCACCTGCTTTTCATCCTATCCACGTTCTGGGACGACACTTTTACCTTTATCTTGCATATCTTAGAATTTACACCAATTATTTAGTTCAAATCTTTTAATGTATGCCTTGACTGTCACGAACAAACATTTGCATATCGTGATATTATTTGAGAAATTCCAACAATTGCCTTTATTAAGTCACGTATTCGAATGTTTGTTATTTATTATTATCTAAACTGAATAGTCTGGTGCTTCTTTATTTCTCATAATATTGGATTATTGAACAAATGTGATTTCTTCTTGTCACGTAACGGTTTTCTAATAATGCATAATTTAGATTGCGTGTACGATGATATTTTTAACGCAATTGTTAGATATTTGTAATGCCAATTTATATAGGTTTCTCGGTGATTTAATTTTGATGCATTTTGTTGCGTTTTCAAATCTTATCTTAACTTGTAAACTACTCTTAGATATTTCTATGTTCTTATGTATTTAATCCCTGCGTATTATATATACAGTGTGCATCTCAATTAACAATATGAGGAGTGACCGATTTACTCTTATAATTTCTGGAATATATATATATATATATATATATATATATACTATGAAACTCTCTTTACGATTTCAAGCCCCCAGTGTTGGGTGTCATTGTTATTGCTATGTAATGCCCCACGATTGGGCGTACCCTTTTTATTGCTATGAAATGTCCCACGTTGCTCGTTATTATTATTTGCTATAAAATGTCCTACGTTGGTGTGCAATTATTATTTGCTATGTAATTCTCCTTACGATTTCAAGCTCCTATATTGGGTGTCATTATTATTGCTATGATTTGTCCTGCTTCGGCTAGTTCAATCTATCAAACACTGAATACCCTACTTCACAACAATAAAAAGTGTTTAACCCCTTTTCTTTCTACTATCTATACGTTAACTTAATTTAAATTATTCAGTGTGATGATTGATAATATATACAGTTTTATGTCAATTCAAGAATTAGCCCCGGAATAAAATATTCACATTCACCAAATTTAATTTTCCTGAAAGTCAGCAAAAATATACCCTTGTATTTAATCTTAAGTGCCTTTCGAGCGTTCAAGGATGCTTTCTCTATTTTTCAAATTCTCAATTGACCTTTTTGTCGATCCTTACAGATATATAATATAGTGCAAATATTAAAATTAAAACAGTCTTTAACTAATGAAAAATTTAAGATCTCTAACCTGCGCTTTTTTTGCTTGTCACTGGAATTGCCTTAGAGTATCAGTGGTCTGCACCCCTTAATTGGTACTGTTCGACTTGCTGCACTTGGCTGGAATGATGGATTAATGGTTTCTTGTATTTTTCCACTCGGATTTCTGGAGTAACTTTTAGTATCTATACGTTTATTTCATCGTAAGTACAGTATTGCCCGAAATAAACAGTACTGAAACTAAGTTGGCGGTGTTTTTATGCGTGCGCTGTCACACTCAAGTTAGCTAGTATAGACCTGTCAAGTAAACCTCAAACAAGTAATTAGTAGGGCCTAATTGTTAAAAATGGTGTTAAGTACAGAGGAGAAAGTGTTTCTGGTAGAGCATTATTTTCGTTCATACGGAATCGGCCGACGTAATGGTGCAAGTTTGCTATACGTGTCTGATCAATTCACACAAAGGTTTAATAAACGTTCTCCAAGTAATGCTGTAATTTTGAAGGTTATTGAAAAGTTTAGAAATACAGGTAGTGTATTGTGCCAACGAAAAGGAAACTCAGGGCGTCCCAGGACAGTTAACAACAACAATAACCATGAACGTGTTTTTGAGCAAATCTTAGAAAATCCGAAAGTCAGCCAGGCAAGAACAGCGTTACAACTTGATTTAAAAGAACTTCCTTTCAAAGAATCCTGAAGGAGCTGGGTACATTTTCGTATGTGATTCAGGTACATCAACAACTACATCCTCGGGATTATCGCAGTAGAGTGGAATATTGCGCCAGAATTCTCGCGTTACAGTATGAAAATCCTGAATTTTTGAAAAATGTTTGGTTTTCAGACGAAGCACATTTTCACTTGTCAGGCTATGTGAATCGTCGCACAAATCGATTTCTGGGCTTTGCCAGACCCGATGAGGTTCAAGAGGTTCCTTTACATAGTGAAAAAGTGAGTGTCTGGTGTGCTGTTTCCGGACACGGAATCATTGGTCCGTACTTTATCGAAGAGAATGGTAGGCAAGTCACACTTAATCAACAGAGGTACAGACAAATTTTAACACGATTTATCCCTGATCTACGTCAATTCTGTCGTGCACGTAACTTGGCATTTCGAAACCAATTGTTTCAGCAGAACGGGGCAAAAGCAAATTCATATCACGATTTACTGACTTCCCTTATCCTTCACATTCTCCAGACCTCACACCTCCAGACGCATACATTTGGGGCATGGCTAAAAATGCCGTTTTCAAACGGGCACCACAAACCATCGATGAATTAAAGGATGCCGTTAGAGTCTTCTTCGCAGCCCTGAGACAACCCTTATTCAATAACATGACCAGAAACTTAGAGCATCGTTATGAAGTCTGTCTCGAAGGAGGAGGTGCACATTTAGAACATATAATAAAGTGTCAATAATACGTATTTTTTAAATATACAAAACAATTACAATTTCAGTACTGTTTATTTCGGGCAATACTGTATTTTCAAAGTATCTTTGAATTTTCATTTACAGGTACAGCTAGAGATACAATTAGATCTTTAGATATACTTTTTGATCTACATTTAGATTTTTATTCGGAGCCCTAAACTGTTAAAAATTAGAATAAAATTCAATTAATAGTTTATCTTACGTTTACGCGTAGAACGGCAATTCTTCGTTGCACATGTTGGCACTTTGAATTTTTCACTTTTAATAAATTTTGACTTTTTACTAATTGTTGCTGGTATGTAATTGTCCACTTTAAATCGCAGTGGTTCGTACCTTGTTGAAAATATACTGCTTATTTAAGAGTTCTATATGGTATTTATAAAGCCCCACCTATCAATGTTCTAATTGGTGTGCATCGCGTGTTTATTGATAAACGTTTGTAATTCCCGCCTATCTTTGTAGAACCTTGGTGTTTCTCAAAATTCCCTGTTTTAATTCTTGATGAAATGCTCTGCCAATCACGTAAGCGTTCTCTATATCACAGTATATTTTTAGAATTTCCAAATATTTATTGTATTCTGTCACGTATTTTATATTTGTGTCGTTTATGGTCCATAGCTTATCATATAACCAACTGCCTGTTATTTATTGTTTGTTAATAAAATATGTTGTATTTCTATGCAAATGTAATATTCCTAGTCACGTACTCATCTTTCTAATAGTGACGTATTTAAATGCGTTTGTTTATTTATGCGTTGACATTTTTTAGGATATTCTTAAATAGCTAGAATACTAAGTTATCTATCTTTCCCGATAATGTGTTTATATTAATGCAATTTGTTGCGTTTAACACCTTATCTTTGTTCGTTTCTTTAACTTAACGCGTATCATAAGGCGCATACATTATTATTTTAGCTAATTAGTGCTTTATTATTACAAAATGCACTTCTTTCTTATGCATTAAATTAAATATAGTTTATAAACAATGTGCTCGCATTCTTCTTAATCTTCTTTGGGAATGAAACCACTCATAGTTTTTAAAATCTATTTTATTTACGTTTCGATCCATGACCTAGGATCGTTGTCAAAATAATAAAAACTTCAAGTTTGACGTTTATGACATAAATTGAAGGTTACTTTGATGATATTGATGTTTGAAATATTTGGTCTGAGTACACTAAGCAAAAATTTTTAAAGTTTAAAAGAATGATTGCCTTCAATTTGTGTTGCGACCTGGGATCGACTTTCCTATGGTAGCCAATACGCTTAACGTGAAATCAGCTGATTAATTTTTTTTGGTGAATTTTATATAAATTCAATAATTTGGGAAACATTTTTTAACATGTTTCTATTTATACAATTGAGAGATTTCTGATTTTATGTCTTATTTTACCGAGATTTAGTGAAGGGGGTTAAGCAACCTGTGGCTACCAAGATCCCCCAACATTTATAATTTGCCGAAATAATGGTTTTCTAGTTAATATGCTTATTGTTATGTAATTAGTTATTGTATGTATAAATAGAAATCATGTATGTAGGCTGTATTTCATGTTAATATCGCAAGGAAAACCCAGGAAAAACTTGCAATGCTACCTAGATATTGTGGGCATTTGATCTTCATTTGTTATTTCTTTTGTTATTTCTTTTATTATTGGAATCCATTGTTTACTGAAAGTCACGGATTCGTTTGCAACGCAGTTATTTTATGTAGGGTTATATAGGCAGCTTCTTTGATTTTGCGTTTTGGTGGTTTTCTTCTTTGTCGATAATTTTCCATCTTCCCATTTTATTTTATGACTGAGTCCCATGCATGTTGGCAAATCATGGATTTTCAAATTTTCTATTTTTATATATGATTTATGTTCTCTTAATCGAACTTCAAATGGTCTAGAAGTTTCTCCTATATAAAACTTATTACATTCGCACAGTATTTTGTAGATACAGTTTTTGAACTTTGTATTGCGTTTTGGGTTTTGTTTTGTTAATTGTGCTCTTAGTATATTGTTGGTTCTAAATACTGTTTTAATTCTAAATTTGTTTCCTATTCTTTGAATTTTTTCGGAGAATCCTTTTATGTATGGCATTGAGAGCATTTCGTGGTGTGTATCGTTGTTTTTGTTTTCTTTTCTTTATTTTTAGGGTTTTATTTATTTCTTTCTCTATTATTCTTTTAGGATATTTGTTTTCTATTAGTGTACATCTGATTAGGTCTTTCTCTTTCTTTAAAATTTCTTCGTTTGATGATATTAATTTTGCTCTATCATACATGGTTTTGATAATTCCTCGTTTGACACATTGTGGGTGGTTTGAATCGAAGTTTAAGTATCTGTTTGTGTGCGTTGGTTTTCTATATACCGATGTATTAATTGTTGTATCGTTTTGCTAACTAGAATATCTAAAACGGAAGTTTTCCATGTTGTTCTAATTCATATGTGAATTTAATAGTTGGTTCTATTTCGTTAATTGACTGTATAAAGTTTTAATTAATTCTATATTATGAGGCCAAATAGCATAAACATCATCAACGTATCTCCACCAGATCAATGGTTTCAATTCTTGTGTGAATATCACATCTTTTCGAATTCCTCCATGAATATATTACTGAAGATTGGGGATAGTGGACTTCCATTGCCATTCCGAAGCTTTGTTTGTAAAATTGATCATTTATTTGAAAATATGTGGTATTTACGCATAAACCAAGTAATTCCATAATCGATGATATACTTAGTTTTGTTCTTTCTTTAAGATTGCCATCTTTTTCGAGTTTGTTTTTTATAATATTAAGCGTTTTGTTTATAGGGACATTTGTAAAGAGATTTACTACATCAAAGCTTACCATTGTGTGTGTATTTTCAATTTTTATGTTTGATAGTTTTTCTAAAAAGTGTTGGTTGTTTTTAATGAAAGAATCCGTTTTGCCTGCTAATGGATTTATAATTTTAGTAGAAATTTTGCTAAATTATGGCATGGTGAATCTATTGAGCTTACGATAGGTCTTAAAGGAATGTCTTTTTATGAATTTTGGTAGACCGTAAAAGTGGGGTGGTTTACTGTAATGTGGGACTAGTTTACTTCTTTCTTTGTCTTCGAATTCATTTTAAATTTAAATAGAGTTTTGTATATTTTATTTTCAATTGATTTTGTTGGGTCCGTTTCTAAACTGGTGTAATTCTCAGTGTTCAATAGTTCGTTGACTTTTGTGTTGTAATCGTTTTATTCATTATTACTGTGGCATTGCCTTTGTCAGCAGGTAGAATTATAATTGAGTTATCGTTTTTAGATTGCGAATTGCTTTTATTTCGTTATTACTTACATTTGGCTTTATTTTGTGATTCTTTTCTATTTCGATTTTACATCGTATTCTAAATTCGTTTGCTTGATCTTCTTCGAGTTGGTTTGCTGTTTCTCAATACAGCTAATTATTTCAAAGGTTGGTATTGACTTTAGTGTTACTGCAAAATTAAGGCCTTTTGAAAGAATTGATTTTTCTGTGTCGTTAATAGTTCTGTTTGATAAATTTATCACGGTGTTTAGCATGGTGTTCCTGTTTTCTAACGTTTTAGTTTGTGTGTTATTTTCTCTATAAATAGGTTATTAAATTTCTTTATGTGAATTTCTTTTGTTTGGAAAATACTGATTCGTAGTAGGTTTTGCACTAACGAGAATTTTATCAAAATCATATTTTGTTACCTTTATTCGTATGAAATTTATAATGCCCTCAATATCTTGTTTTAACTTATAAATAATGTGTCGGTGGTTTTGTAGTCTTTCCCTCGTCATACTGTAACTTGCTCTTTCGAGAATTCTTGATAGTTTATTGCTTGTCTTTCCAAATTTGATTCTAAATCCTTTTGGTATTATTTCGTTGTTTCTGCACTTTATTAGGAATGTGAGTGAATTTTTGGAATGCGATAGCTTTAGGTTTAGATTGTCCAACTGTCTAAAACAAATACAAATTTCAGGCCCATACCTGACTTGTAAATACTCCCTGTATGTTTGTTGTGGTTTGTTTAGCATTCTTGGTTTATGCGTAAATACCACATATTTTCAAATAAATGATCAATTTTACTAACAAAGCTTCGGAATGGCAATGGGAAGTCCACTATCCCCAATCTTCAGTAATATATTCATGGAGGAATTCGAAAAAGATGTGATATTCACACAAGAATTGAAACCATTGATCTGGTGGAGATACGTTGATGATGTTTATGCTATTTGGCCTCATAATATAGAATTAATTAAAAACTTTATACAGTCAATTAACGAAATAGAACCAACTATTAAATTCACATATGAATTAGAACAACATGGAAAACTTCCGTTTTTAGATATTCTAGTTAGCAAAAACGATACAACAATTAATACATCGGTATATAGAAAACCAACGCACACAAACAGATACTTAAACTTCGATTCAAACCACCCACAATGTGTCAAACGAGGAATTATCAAAACCATGTATGATAGAGCAAAATTAATATCATCAAACGAAGAAATTTTAAAGAAAGAGAAAGACCTAATCAGATGTACACTAATAGAAAACAAATATCCTAAAAGAATAATAGAGAAAGAAATAAATAAAAACCCTAAAAATAAAGAAAAAGAAAACAAAAACAACGATACACACCACGAAATGCTCTCAATACCATACATAAAAGGATTCTCCGAAAAAATTCAAAGAATAGGAAACAAATTTAGAATTAAAACAGTATTTAGAACCAACAATACACTAAGAGCACAATTAACAAAAACAAAACCCAAAAACGCAATACAAAGTTCAAAAAACTGTATCTACAAAATACCGTGCGAATGTAATAAGTTTTATATAGGAGAAACTTCCAGACCATTTGAAGTTCGATTAAGAGAACATAAATCATATATAAAAAATAGTAAATTTAAAAAATCCTTGATTTGCCAACATGCATGGGACTCCAGTCATAAAATAAAATGGGAAGATGCAAAAATTATCGACAAAGAAGAAAACCACCAAAAACGCAAAATCAAAGAAGCTGCCTATATAACCCTACATAAAAATAACTGCGTTGCAAACGAATCCGTGACTTTCAGTAAACAATAGATTCCAATAATAAAAGAAATAACAAAAGAAATAACAAATGAAGATCAAATGCCCACAATATCTAGGTAGCATTGCAAGTTTTTCCTGGGTTTTCCTTGCGATATTAACATGAAATACAGCCTACATACATGATTTCTATTTATACATACAATAACTAATTACATAACAATAAGCATATTAACTAGAAAACCATTATTTCGGCAAATTATAAATGTTGGGGATCTTGGTAGCCACAGGTTGCTTAACCCCTTCACTGAATCTCGGTAAAATAAGACATAAAATCAGAAATCTCTCAATTGTATAAATAGAAACATGTTAAAAATGTTTCCCAAATTATTGAATTTATATAAAATTCACCAAAAAAATTAATCAGCTGATTTCACGTTAAGCGTATTGGCTACCATAGGAAAGTCGATCCCAGGTCGCAACACAAATTGAAGGCAATCATTCTTTTAAACTTTAAAAATTTTTGCTTAGTGTACTCAAACCAAATATTTCAAACATCAATAAATCAAAGTAACCTTCAATTTATGTCATAAACGTCAAACTTGAAGTTTTTATTATTTTGACAACGATCCTAGGTCATGGATCGAAACGTAAATAAAATAGATTTTAAAAACTATGAGTGGTTTCATTCCCAAAGAAGATTAAGAAGAATGCTAAACAAACCACAACAAACATACAGGGAGTATTAATGTGCTCGCAATTGACCTTTTGTAAAATATTCGATTTACTCATATTTAATAATGGAACTGTTTGATTCTCTAACGTTAAAATTATTTACATTTATTCTATGACCCCTATGAATTAATCTACTATTAAACTACCCTCTCATCATAGCATTATATATATATATATATTTAATGCTGTGATTATAGGGTTAATTTAGGGATATGTTAAGTCATTGGGGTCGTAGAATAAGCAAGGGAAACTCCCAAGTAACAGAAGCAAGGAATTATAGATATTAGAAAAGTAAATGGGTTATTATAAATATTATTAGTTGCGAGCACACTGTATATAGCAGTACAAACGATTAAAACACATATACAAGAGTAGCTACTAGCAAAGAGTAGAATTTAAAAATGTAACGAAACGCATTAAAATTAAATCAATAAAAAACCTGTATGGATTGGTTAGATTAACATTCAAGAAGTGTGTAAAGATATTATCGTAAACGCACGCAAAAATATGCATTATTTAAAAGCGTACGTGATCTAAAAGAATCACAGTTGTTCGAAAATCCAATTTATTAGGAAATAAACAAACACCAAATTTATTCGATTTAGATTAGAATAAGGCCAACAAACAATACTACGTGATCGATATGAACGAAAATTCCTGGGATTTCTGAAGTAGGTGTAAGATATAACATTTAAATTACGTGATTTAGAGTACCGCGCCATGCAATTAAAATACATACAATTGGTAAACTTTTCAAAATAACAAGTGATAATACGCTTGGCCTCGCCTAGCACGTGATGTCAACAAATCACAAACAAAAGAAGAACGATCCTATAAATATCTTAAAAATTGAATATCGTATTAGTATATTTTGAAACTGGGCAGTTACTATACATGAAAGTGCTAAATATTTACGTAAATAATAAATTAAATTAACAGTGAAATTCTAGAGTGTATAATTGTGCAAAAAATCCGTACTTCTGAGACGTAAGTAGATAAGATTTAGGAAATTATACCATTTTTAATAATAAATAAAACAGGGTTACAATTACCATCTAAATTACTATCTGAATTACCATCTTAAATTACAATCAAAATAATGTTACGATTCCTGTTAGAACTTTAAATTACGAGCCATTACGATCCGAAATGCAATTTTGGAGAATGCTGCCTGTACAAGCAAATTGATGGTAAATATTCTATTGCGAAAATGAAAAACCTTTCATTGGAATAAACGCACCAATAACGATTAGGATATCGACTTAAATTCTTAGGAGCACCTACAAAAACCACTTCAGGTTAGAGATTTTGATATGACTTATTTTTAAAACTGTTTTATCTCGAATATTTTGGATATGATTTATTTTTTAAACTGTTTTATCTCAATAATAATTTAAAGTGTAAGAGCCAACAAATTGGGGTTTCTTGTGTAAATTTATGAAAAGCATAGACATCTTGAAACGTTTCAATAGGTCTTTAAAGGTAAATAAAAAAGATCGTTTTGCTGGCTTGATTTTCTAAAAATTTGACAGATGTATATGATTTAAAAAGGGAGAAGATATTTAAAAGGGTTGTTGTAAATATTCATTCATTATACTGTGTATTGTAGAAGTACTTTATTTAATTGAATCAGCTAGTCGAGGCAAAAGAAAATTATAAATTAACATTTTCACAAGTGCTTGAGTGGCATAAGAGTAACACAGCATAAATATAGCTCAACCCAATCGTGGGGCTAGATATTAATATAATAACAAGGGTTATATTTTTCTACAGGAGGTTAACACGACATAAATATAATATAAGTAAATATGACATGCACAAGCTGTGGAGCGAATATCACAGCAATATATGTATATATATATATATATATATATATATATATATATATATATATATATATGATATATATATATATATATATATATATATATATATATATACTAGGTTATCATAAAGTAAGGGATATATTTTAAATCATTACAACTTTTAATAAATTAAGTTAGTAACATAAAATAAACGAAATCTAGTTGCTTAATGAATGGGATTTTACCGTATCTATGAGAAACAAAAGCGTTGTCATAACAATTGTTGACACTAGTGTCAAAACTAAATTATTCAATTTGAAGTTTTATTTTGAAATTAAAACTCAAGTAAACGTTGAGTTCAAACGACTCAACTGTAATAACATGGATTTACAAACAAGAATTGGTTTATTTCAGTGCTATTATGAATCCGGCAGAAATTACACCGCTGGATTACGAAGATTTCGCACGAGAACGGGTTTGAGAGCGGGACCCTGTCAAATGAAAGCGTACCGCAATTTGATACAAAATTTGAAAGAACAGGGTCTGTAACTGACTTACCAAGATCAGGAAGACCAATAATTAGTGATGTCCAAGTTGCAGAGGTTCTTCATGAAAATCAAGACATAGCCAGAAGCAATTCACTCGCAATCAGCAGTGCAAATGCGATATCCAAGCGATTGCAAATGCCGTATACCACGGTTTGGAAAATTTTACGCAAAATTCTAAACATGTATCCATATAAACTGAAAATGCTGTTTGAATTAAAGGACGCAGATTTGGCTACTAGGTACGATTTTTCTTTGCGAGTAATGGCTCAGATGGAAATTGAACCCGAATGGTTATCCGTATTTTATGGACAGATGAGGCACATTTTACTCTGAATGGTGGAGTCAATACTCAAAACTGTAGAATCTGGTCTGCAGAAAATCCGCAACAAATCGTTCAAAAATGTCTTCATGACAAGAAAGTCACCGTTTGGTGCGGTTTTACAGCTGATTTTATTATTGGTCCGTATTTTTACGAGGAAATGCAGAATGGACAAGCCGTATCTGTAACTGTAAATGGTGAACGATACTTGCAAATGTTACAAAATTATGATATTCCACAGCTGCAAAACGAGCACTACGGAATTGAAAACATCATTTTATGCAGGATGGAGCACCCCGCACATTTTTCGACCAGTCAAAGAATTGTTAACCAACGGTTTTCAAGATCGCGTGTTAAGCAGACATTTCGTAAATTCATGGCCACCAAGATCACCTGATCTAAACCCAGCGGATTACTGGCTGTGGGGTTATTTAAAAAGTTTAGTGTTTAGAAGACGACCAACTACGCTACAAGAATTAAAAGACAGTATTACGGAGCAAATTGGTAAAATTCAACCAGAAATGTTACGAAATGCTGTGTACAATTTGGAGGTAAGCATGGTGATCTTACAACAACAAAATGGAGGTCATATTGAGCAATTGCCGTAACCTGTTTTGGGCATACTAAATCCCATTTCATAAGCAATTAGATTTCATTTATTTCTTGTTATTAACTTAATTTGTTAAAAAGTTATCATAATTAAAATATATCCCTTACTTTTTTATAAACTTATATATATATATATATATATATATATATATATATATATATATATATATAATTTCGCCGTAATTGGGAGTCATTAGGACAGGAATAGCAAAGTTGTAATATTTAATACAGACACATTATGGAAAGTTCAGTTTCACGTAGCTCACAACTTGTGTTTTCATGTCGTTTCACCTGACATCGCAGATTTTAGCAACAGTCGGTACGGAGGAGATCCGGCTCAACTGCTTTTTTAAATAGCCGAAAGTTATAACTTATAATATAAGTAAGTTTAATGAGTATTCAAATAATACACGGTAAAAAGAATTAACGACAAGTGACTCGAATTCAGCCTCAAGGGATCCCGTCGACGCGTTGTGAGCTAGGTGATGCTGTACTTCCCATACTGTGTCTGTATTAAATATTACAACTTTGTTACTCGTGTCCTAAAGCGCCTCAGTTAGGGCGAAACGCGTCGACAGGATGCCATTGTGGCAGAATTTGAGCCACTTTCCATTAATTCTTTTTACTTTGTATTAATTAAAGATTCATTAAACTCATTTATTTTATAAATTATAACTTTTGGTTATAGAAAAAGGCAGTTGAATCGGATCTCCTCCGTGCCGACTGTTGCTAAAACCTACGATGTCATTTGAAAGACATGAAGGCACAAGTTGTGAGTTAGGTGTTGCTGTACTTCCCATAATGTGTCTGTATTAAGTATTACAACTTTGCTACTCCTGTCTTGATTAACCCCAATTACGGCGAACCGCGTCTACAGGATTCCCTCGTGGCTGAATTTGAGTAACTTGCCAATAATTCTTTTTACTTTCTATTAATTTAAAACTCATTAAATTTACATATCTTATAAATTATAACTTTTGGCTATGGAAAAAGGCAGTTGAGCCGGATCTCCTCCGTGCCGACTGTTGCAAAAAAAAAACCTGCGATGTCAGTTGAAAGGACACGAAGACACAAATTGTGAGCTAGGTGATGCTGTACCTCCTATAGTGTGTCTGTATTAAATATTCCAACCTTGTTACTCCTGCTCCATGAGCCCCAATTAGGGCGAAACGCGTCGACAGGATGTCCTCGTGGCTAAATTTGAGTCACTTGCCATTAATTCTTTTTACTTTATATTAATTTAAGATTCACTAGAATTACTTAGGCCTTCCTGATTTCCTGCTTGAACATTTTCCATAAAATGCATATTGTTAATCTGGCAGAATTCTGTTGATAGCGTATTATTGTAGGTTGTTATATCTTTAGTGAAAATTGTTATTGGATAAGTGTAGTTAATTGTTAATCAACATGTATTAATCGTTTTATAATATTCTCCAATAGTAAGTTATTTTTAGTTATGTAAATTAAAAACATTCTTAAAATTTGAAGAAAATCAAAAATATCTCAGAAAGTAATGGATTTAGGTATAGGAAATGCTTAACAAAAATGAAAGGACACTTAATGAACTATCCATTGTAGCAATAAAATTGGTAGGGTGCCATTTAAAAAAAATTTTGAAAATTGCATTTTGCGACACCTGACACACCCTGTATACTGTGAAGAAATTTCAAAAAAGTGATTTACAAATATACTATGGTATATAGTAAAATTTTCTGCATCTTGAAAATTAACATAAGTTATGTATTAGTGCAGTGGCAACGTATCTAATCAGGGTCATTTTTTCTAAAAACAGTTGAATATCTCAAAAACTAAAAGGAATAGACAGATACAATTTTATATCAAATTAAAGCTCTTTTCATGGGCTTTCCAAAAATGTAATAATATATAGGGTGTTCCATTTAAAAAAATATAAGTTTAATAAGCCCTGGAATTATGAAACACCCTGTATGCTTCCAAATATTTTTGGAATGTGCACTTTAGGCATGCCTAATATGCCTCCAAATTTGGTTTACGTAGCTTTTATAATAACGGAGTTATCGACCGTTGCCACACTAAAACTCACCCTGTATATATATATATATATATATATATATATATATATATATATATATATATATATATATATATATATATATATTGCTGTGATTCCCTATAAGACTCGAGCTTCACGAATTGGGCGCCGAGATTTGCTGTGATCCTCGTTACTACGGTGAAATCTCCTCTGATATTCGATTTCTTACCTGAATATCGCCTCTTGAATCCTTCCGACTCGGCTGCTCACCTAGTTAAAACTTTCATCCTTATTCATAAAAAAAACACATTCCTACCACAAACATCAACGCTAACCCTATTTACACTAATATATACAATACATTAAAATTTCAAAATTAGATTTCGGCATAAATTTCAGCATCATAAAATTTCAAGTTCATATTTGTCCTCATTTTAATTTGCATCCGGAATTAGAGTCCTTGTAGGATGCATACTAATTAAGTTAACAATATTTGCAGACCTGAGTCTGAATAAAAGGGAGCATCTCCCACCCCTTTACGTTAATTTAACAGGTTAGTCTAATTGAGCTCAAAGACAGACCCCAAATTTTCATCATAATCAAAACATAAACCTGATAAATACTCCTTTCTACTTATACAAGAAAATTTTACCTTAAAATTCAAAATTTGTTGTTTATACAAATTTACTACTGTCCATCTTTATCAAACAAATTATAAAGATTTTCAACACACACCAAAACATCAAAGATCGAACAACAAAGCATAAGTTACCTGAAGGTTACTGCACTCGTGGCTCCAATGTACATCGTCCTTGCTAATTCAACCATTCCAGCTGATTTATGTTTACGTCTTTGGATTTCTAACAGCCTTTAAAATTTTTCTACACCACCATTCGTCTAAAAAGGTTTCAGGGCTTCTTAGGACTTCATCTATATATATCTAAATCTTGTTTTGTGGATCCAATCACGTTTACAAATAACATTTGATTACTAACATTTCGGAAAAATAGCACTGAAATTCATAATTTTTTCATGCTATACCCAAAACTGCATACTTCTATTTATTTATTTATCGCTACTACTTTAGATAATTGGTACAGTAATACCCGCAAATATAACTAGACTTTATTACGTTCATTTATCTTTTCTAAGTGCACTAATGCATAATAACTGTTATAGTAGCATGTAATCACCATATATTCTGCTGGACGTATCGAATACAATCAAAAAAATAAAGAGCAAAACTGTTTGAAGTATCGCATAAAATCAAAAATAAAAGAGATCTCAACTCCTATTAGCACGGGTTTATATAATGGCTCGCTTACAAGTCGAATTTGTCCCGCGACGGACAATTTTAAGAAATTCGCATTCTATTTTCCCTCCCGATGGCTCGGCACAATGATTCTACTGAAATTTGCACTCGTCTCGCAACACGTCCGAGAACAACTAACTAATTTTACATAGAAATTGTTATGTTTCCGCCTCTCCTGTTTGCATCTTATTTCAACCTTAACCGCCAATTTAGTCTGTTCATTCTATCTACTACCTGTGCTCTCGTTTTACACATTTCCCCTCGTTTAACTACCAATGCATTCCATATAGCTTGGTGCTTATCGACTATCATATACATCGTTATCTTTGCAGGTGTTCCTTGTTCTAATACGTTGAAGGCTTTTGCGTGCCTTCCCCACGTCTTTTATAATTTCTCGATAGTTTTAGTACTTGGAATGATTAAATTAAATACAAATTGAACATTTTAATTCTGGTTCTTTTTATAGAAAGCGTCTAGTGAATAATATAGATCCCTTATTTTTAACGAAACGAATAAATTTTTATGCTCCACGGTTTTAATAGTGCGTATTATCTAATTAAATTCTACATTACTTCCTTCTACACGTTGATTATGATTATATGCAAACCCTACATTCTAATTAAATGATTTAAATTTACACAGTAGGCCTTTAATTAAGTGTACTATTTTCACTGCTTTGATATACATGGTGTTTAACATTATCTAAACAATATAAACCCTATGTTTAAAAGTAAATGACGAATTTATCCAATATGCCTTTAAATGAAGCGTATTAGTACCTAAAGCTTCCTTATACACGGTGATTAAAATTATTTGATGTCGTAAATTAATTTTCTACCCTGGTCTAAATTTGAGTAATAATATATATATATATATATATATATATATATATATTGCTATGATGAGAGGGTAGTTTAAGGGTAGATTAAGTCATAAAGGTCGTAGGACAGATATAAATAATTTTAACTTTAAGAAAATCAAATAATTCCATTAATTATAGGAGTAAATCGACTATTCTACAAAAAGTCAATTGCGAGAACACTGTATATAAAAGATACTTGATTTAATGCATGAGAAAAAAGCTCTTTTAGTTATAAACCGATAACATTTAATTAGAATAGTAATGTGTGCGTTGTATAATATGTTTTAGTATAATTTACGAGTACAGATAAAATCTTAAAAGCAACTAATTACAGCAAATAAAATTATCGGGAAAATATCAACGCATCTATATGCAAACGCATCTTAATACGTCACTAAATACGTGACTAGAATGAATACAATTGTTCAGAAAACCAACATTCTGTAGCAAATAAATAAACACCACGCGGGTCAATTATATGATAATTCTTGGACTTTAAAACATTAAATACGTGACTTGATAAAAGCAATAGTCGGAAGTCCTAACAAAATATTGTAATATACTAAACGTTTACGTGATTGATGGAGAATTTTGTTGAAAAATTAAACCAGGAAATTTGAGAAAATGCCGAGTTCTGCCAGAGATAAGGCGAAGTACAATCCTTGATCAATAAACACGCCAATGGAAACGATTAGTGGTAAGTGCTTATAAATACAATAAAAAATTAATAAAGGGTCGGTTCATATTTAACCAAGCACAAACTATGCTCGAACGCAGCAGAAAATTTACGTAATTAATTAGTGAAACAAACTTCGGAATAAGTAAAGTTTGAAAGTGAGAAATTGTGCCACGAATATAAGCCGATCTGCAAATAGACGTAAGTTAAACAATTAAGTAAATTTACTTTTAATATTTAACAAAACAGGGCTTCCTTTATTGGGACGGCTTTTGCTGATGCCATTTTATTAGGACGGCATTTTGTTAATACCACTTTTGTTGAGTCGATGTTCATGTCGAGATCTAAGTCTTAATGCAAATCTAAAAAACATACGTCTGAAAGCGAGATCAAAAAAGTACTCAAAAGTGGATAATTCTGGCCAATAAGTAAAGCGGACACAACAATGGATACAGACTACAGACACTATGAGGGAACTACAGTGACAATTCCAGGTTAGCGATTTTTAAACATTTCATTATTTAAAGACTGTTTCAAATTTAATATTTGCTATACATTATGTATTTGTAAGAGTCATCAAAAAGGTCATTTGAAAATATGAAAACAGGGAAAAGCATTTTAGAACGTTTTCAGATACTTGAGAGTAATTAAAAGATATTTTTGCTGGCTTTCAGGAAATCATAAATTTGATAAATGTAAATATTCTATACAAGGGAAAATTTTGAGGTTACACAACATTGTACATATCATCAATTATTATATTATGTTATTTTGAACTGCTTTATTTGAATCCATTTAAAGAGTATAATAAGATTTATTTAGTGAGCTAGTCGTGGTAAACAAATAAAATATAACGAACAACATTGGGGCTCAAAAGAAATAAACTGAATATATTATATCAAATAAAAATATCATATTAATAAAAATTCATATCAAATAAAAATATCACATCAATATAAACGGCACCCACCGTAGGGGCTTAAAATCCCATAAGGCAAAATCACAGCAATTTAATGACACGCCTAATCGTGGGAAGATGCACAGCAATTTAAATCGCGCACAAACCTGTGGCATAATAATATCGAATTATATAGCAATTTTAATGACGCCCAATCGTGGGGTAAAACTCATATATATATATAGTTGATCTTGCTTCCAATAACGAACGTATTTGTTATAAATTAATTGATTTTGTATGAATATTGGGATATATTTCGTTCGAAATAAGATAGTGGTTTGGTTTAAAACATTTATTACACTTAACGTTTCGGAAAATTTGTTTCCTTAATCATAAGCTACAAATAGATAGCATTAAATTACATATATATAAAAGTTATAAATTACTTACTTAATGTGTTTTTATAGAAAACCAGTTTTGACATGTAACGTCATCTTATTGAAAGTTGTTGTTACAAGTGATGTATGTCAATACTAGCGTTCTACGTTTAAATAATTTGCATAAAATACAAAATGTTATGATTAATTAGAAATTCTTGTTTTATCTGACCAACAAATCTTCATTAAGTGTATATGTGTGTGGATGAGTGTGTGTGTGTGTGTGTGTGTGTGTGTGTGTTTGTGTGTGTGTGTGTGTGTGTGTAATAGGAAACTGGTTTGTTTTTGGGTTGTTGTATCTGTACTTTATTAGTTTGATTTAGTTTAGTTTAAAACACTTAGTTGAGAAAATGTTATTATTTATATAAACTTTGTGTGAGAAATCTATGAGACTGTATGTGTGACCTGGTTGTCTAGTTATTAGGAATGTTATATTTGTTTTCTAGAATTATAAAGTCCAAAGTATACTGCTTCTAAATTATTAATATCTGTTTTTCATTTAAACAGTTATTTGTTTTTTGAATGTGGTAGGATTCTAAAAATAATCGTTTGTAATAATTAGATTCTATTTCAAGTATTTCGACATTTTGTAGAACTAAAGTGTGATTGTTTCTTTTTATATGTGTTGAAAGTGCGCAGGTTGTTTTTCCTATTTTGGCGTCGCTTTTATGTTGTGTTAGCCGGTTACCCAGGTATTGTTTTGATTGACCTACATATTGTCCTCCACATGAACATTTGATTCTATATATAGTATTGCTTATTTTCAGTTTTTTTGTTTTGTCTTTTAAATTTGTGAAAAGTTCTTTGGTTGATTTATTATAATTAAAAGTAATTTCTATATTCGGTTTTTTTTTAAATCTTTTTTAAATTAATTGATAAATTTTGGATATATGGTAATGATCTGTATTGTTTTTGCGTTACCGTACTTTCTTGTTTGTGGTGAATTTGGTTGTTAAATATTATTTTGTTTATTAGATTTTTAGGTAAACCATTGTTTATGAAGATGTTTTTTAGTTCAATTAAATTTTTATGATGAAATTCGGGGTCACTTATTTTAATTATTCTGTATTTTATTGCTAAGATTGTATTGATTTTATGTTGGTACGAGTGATTTGAAAAGTAGTTTATATATCTCCCGGAATTGGTTGGTTTCTTGTACCAATCTAATTTTATTTTATTATTTTCATCTCTTATGACTTTTGAATCTAAAAAAGGGATACTTTTGTATTCTTCTATTTCGTGTGTAAATTGCAATTTTGGGTGGAACTGATTAAATTTATTAAGGATTTCTTGAATTTTATTTTCGGGACAGCAGCAAAGAATGTCATCAACGTATTTAGTTATGAATGGGAATTGAAAGGTTAGATTTGGAATTACTTCTTTGATAAGATGGTTCATTACTATTTGTGCTAGTATTGGGGATATAGGAGATCCCATCGGAGTACCGAATTTTTGAATGTAGTATTGGTCTTCAAATGAAAAGTACGCGTTGTTAAAAATTAATGTTATTGTGGTTATGAATATAGTTTGATCTAATTTACAGACTTTTTTTATTTTATTCCAATTTTTAGTTAAAATTTCTTTTGTTAGATTTAAGGGTATATTTGTGAATAAAGAGGATGCATCGAGTGAGATTAGTATGTGATTGATTGGTATTTGAAAGTTCCTAAATTTATCAACAAATTCAAAAGTGTCTTTTACGTTGAAATCATCTTCAATAGGGAACGCTTTACTTAGAATATCTCCTATCCATTTTGCTAAATTGTAAGTTGGTGTATTGATTGATGATATAATTGGTCTTAATGCTAGGGTCGGTTTATGTATTTTAGGTAGTCCATAATATTTGCCCGAAGTGTGGTTATTTTTGATTAGATTGTTTTTTTCTTCTTTAGTGATCATACTTTTATTAAATAGCAGTTTAATATATTCGTTTATGATTTTTTGAATGGAGGTTGTTGGATCTTTGTTTGATTTTGTATAGGTGTTGGTGTCGTTTAGAAGTTCATGAGATTTTTCAATATAAAATTGTTTGTTGAGTAGAACTGTTACTGCGCCTTTGTCTGCTTTTGTAACGATAATATTTGGATTGTCATTTAGAAATTTTTTGGTTTTTTGAAATATTCTTTCTTCTTTGTCTGGATATGTGTTGTTGTTTGGATTGTTGATGAAATTAGTGATGCAGTTTGTGATTTTTGTACGTAGTAAAGATTTTTGTTGGTCTGATAAAGTGTCATTATTAATAATTGATTCTATACAAGCCAAAAGTTTACCTACATGAATATTTTTGTTTGTTATATGTAAATTGAATTTGGGTCCTAGTGATAACATGTTAAGTATATCTGTGGGAATATCTTTATTACTAAGATTAACTATCCATTTACTGTTATCTATGAAAAGTTGTTTGTGATTAAATTGACTCTGTTTTAAGTTATCGAATTTTTTGATGTTTTCCTTTTTTACTTGTGCAAAGTGTTTGTTATAAAATATCCTTTGTGTGCGTTTGAAAGTATTTATAATGATAATAGGTAGGGTTGCTTGAAGTGAATTTTCGATATGTCTAATTCTATTGCTGAAAAAGTTTATATTTGTGTGTGTTGCTTCTAATTCTAGATTAAGAATTTGGATTTGTAACTTGGTTTTTAGATTTTCGATTTTTTGGTTTAGTTTTCCATGTGTTATGCCTATTAAATTTTGTATTATTTTAGTTGGATGCGATATATGGTTTGGGATGAATCCTTCTCTTCTGCATCTTTCCATAAACAAGCATCTATTTTTAAGGTTTGCCAATTTTGATGTTGTGTTTGCCCATTCCTTTAGTAATGTAACTGCATTGCTACCATATGTTTGTTTGATGTGGTTGTAGAATCCCATTTTAAATTTAAAGTTGATCTTGCTTCCAATAACGAACGTATTTGTTATAAATTAATTGATTTTGTATGAATATTGGGATATATTTCGTTCGAAATAAGATAGTGGTTTGGTTTAAAACATTTATTACACTTAACGTTTCGGAAAATTTGTTTCCTTAATCATAAGCTACAAATAGATAGCATTAAATTACATATATATAAAAGTTATAAATTACTTACTTAATGTGTTTTTATAGAAAACCAGTTTTGACATGTAACGTCATCTTATTGAAAGTTGTTGTTACAAGTGATGTATGTCAATACTAGCTTTCTACGTTTAAATAATTTGCATAAAATACAAAATGTTATGATTAATTAGAAATTCTTGTTTTATCTGACCAACAAATCTTTATTAAGTGTATATGTGTGTGGATGAGTGTGTGTGTGTGTATGTGTGTGTGCGTGTTTGTGTGTGTGTGTGTGTGCGTGTGTGTGTGTGTGTGTGTAATAGGAAACTGGTTTGTTTTTGGGTTGTTGTATCTGTACTTTATTAGTTTGATTTAGTTTAGTTTAAAACACTTAGTTGAGAAAATGTTATTATTTATATAAATATATGAGAGGTGGAAGCATAACAATGTCTATGTATAATTAATTAGTTGTTCTCGGACGTGTTGCAAGGCGTGTGGAAATTTTTCAGATTTCAACTCGGACGAGTGCAAATTTCAGAAGAATCATTGTGCCGAGACATCGGAAGCGAAAATAGAATGCGAATTTCTGAAAATCGTCCGTCGCGTGACAAATTCGATTTGCAAGCGAGCCATTATATAAACCCGTGCTGATAGGAGTTTAGTTTTTTTTTATTTTTCATTATATTCGATACTTCAAGCGGCCTCTCTTTATTTTTGATTATATTCAATACTTCAAGCAGTTTTGCTCTTTATTTTTTGATTTTATTCAATACGTCAAGCAGAATACATGGTGATTACGTGCTACGATAAAAGTTATTATGCATTAGTGCACTTAGAGAAGATAGATAAAGGTAATAAAGTCTAGTTATATTTGCAGGTATTACTGTACCAATTATCCAAATTAGTAACGATAAATAAATACATTGAAGTATGCAGTTTTGGTACAGCGTGAACGAATTATGAATTTCATTGCTATTTTTCGGGAGTGTTAGTAATCAAATGTTATTCGTAAACGTGATTGGATTCACGAAACAAGATTTAGATATACCTAGATGAGTGCCTGAGAAGCCCTGAAACCTTTAGGAGGAATGGTGGTGTAGAAAAATTTAAAAGGCGGCCAGAAATCCGAATACGTAAACATAAAACAGCTGGAATGGTGGGATTAGCAAGGACGATGTACATTGGAGCCACGAGTGCATTAACATTCAGGTAACTTATGCATTGTTGTTCGATCTTAGATGTTTTGGTGTGTGTGTGTTTATAATTTGTTTGATAAAGATGGACAGTAGTAAATTTATATAAACAACAAATTTTGAATTTTAGGGTAAAATTTTCTTGTATAAATAGAGAGGAGTATTTATCAGGTTTATGTTTTTGATTATGATGAAAATTTGGGTCTGTCTTTGAACGCAATTAGACTAACCTGTTAAATTAACGTAAAGGGGTGGGAGATGCTCCCTTTTATTCAGACTCAGGTCTGCATATATTGTTAACTTAATTAGAATGCATCCTACAAGGAATCTAATTCCGGATTCAAATTAAAATGATGACAAATTTGAACTTGAAATTTTATGATGCTAAAATTTATGCTGAAATTTAATTTTGAAATTTTAATGTATTGTGAATATTGGTGTAAATAGAGTTAACGTTGATGTTTGTGGTAGGAATGTGTTTTTTTATGAATGAGGATGAAAGTATTATCTAGGTGAACAGTGAGCAAGAAGGACGTGGATCACAGCATTCTTGGCGCCCAATTCGGGAGGCTCGATTCTTATAAAGATCACAGCAATATATATATATATATATATATATATATATATATATTGCTCTGAATTGGTTGTCCAGACTTTGGTAGCCACAAAAGTTGCTGTGAATACGGTACAGCCTTTGTGACTAATATAAGAATGCAATGTATGCTTGCTTAGTAGAAATCGTGAAATTTTACCTCTTTATGCCGTTTTTTCTCTATGGCAAGCTCAGCGGAAGACACTGTAGATTTAAGAAATAAAGTTAAACACAGAAATCTCAAACACCATCTTATGAACTATTTTCTATACATTCAAAAACATTTTTCTTTTACAAATATTATCTAAATAATCTCTTACAAATACAAATATAAATAGCGCTTATAAATGCAATTTACAACTTAACGAAAAAACATATATCTTCTTATAACTTACGTATTAACACAATCTTTACTTAATCCTTGTTAATTATTTGAAATCACCTAAACATTTCATATGTGAATCAAAAAACTTTTATAAAATTATTCAGGAAAATTTCAACATTTTTTTGTTATTGCTGTTACCCGGGTCAACGTAGTTGATCTACGACCCTGTACAGATATCTTTGTAGGGGTCAAAAACATCTCGAGCTCTGACCACGTAGTTAGTGAAGTTAAATTATTCATTTCTAAATAATTTATGTATTTAAAAATTAATTAAGAACTTATTCTAGATTAATCTATTAGTCGTATTTAAGTGTGTTTGTTTCTAGGTTTAAATCAAATTAATACTTGCTATCTTTGGATCGTCAATTTGCGTAGATATTTTTTTTTTATAACTAACTACCTGTTTTTGCTTATAATTACTATTTAAAATATTGTTTCCATTGGAATTAACTGCACTGAAAATTTCTTTGTTTGATATTTTTATATCTCTATAATTAAATTTCGTCGTTTGAAGTATACGTTTTTTGAAGGTACTTTTACAAATTAACGCAGCTTGTTATCTTGCACCAATATTGTTTGTATTAAAACCAGTAAATTTCGTTGTAATATTTGCAATTTGTGTGCCCCATAAGTTATGTCTAAACCCCCATGTTACACATGAAACGCCGCCAAAATTAATTAAAATCTTGAATTAATTGTAGATTTTCCGAAACTTACATGTTGCATGCCGAAGAAGATGTTACGTTTTAGTTTTGCTTTTATTATTTCCTTGGTTAATTCAATACCCGCTCGAATAAATTCCTCGACTTAAATCTAGTTGCTCTAAAACGACAAGTTTATGCTACAATTAAATAGTTTATATTCTGTTTTAGGTGCCCGCTAGCTTGATATACATTACGACCGTGTATAATGGTTTTCTCTATTGTTCTAATGTAGAGACTTCTTGAAATAAGGCCGCGCACTATCCGATAAAACCCGAGTTTTCCAGTTTCAATCGCGCATCGATAAGCGAAGATTTGCAGTTCGAATTCGTGTTACTTGAACCATTGCTGAATTTGATTCTGCAGCTTGTGATTCGAAATATTCTCTACATTATTTTGTTTTTTTTTGTTCGACAACTAGGAGGTGTCTTGCGTGTATTACTTTGTTTAGCTGGAGACCAAATAGGTTCTTTCTTTCTGTAGCCCAACTGCTTTGGTCTGTAGACCAACTGCTTTTGTCCGTAGACCGTTGCTGCAGATATGGTGGCAGGGGAAATAGATCCTGACGACCATGGCGTTGCTGTGCTGACTCACGCCCGACGGCTTGCGAGCTAAATATCCGTAAACCTACAGGTATGCGACTCGTTTTCTTTTTGTGTGTGTCAATGGCATATTCCGTATCAACGTTTGGTGTAGTTACGTGACAAGAAACATGGCATTGTAGAACTATTGTTTGTTGCTACTAATTGATATTATCGCTCTATAGGTGTGAGATACCTTTGCCAAAAATGTTGGACAGGCGTAGGCTTATTCTTTTATAATGATTGATTTATTTTACAAACGGTACTATGTACGATTTAAAAGATGTCTGACAAAAGCTCCCACATGTCTAATTTTTCTTTGCCTGACTAGCTCAACGGAATTAATGGAATCTACAAACTTAAATCAAACACAGCACTATCATCAAGCATCTATACATTCAAAGACAATTTCCTCTCATACTAAAGAATATAAAACATTTACAGCATAATTTTTTTTAAATATAAAGATTATTCTATATAAATACCTTCTTACTTAATTAGTAAAATGTTCCTCGCCTAATATTGGTTGCAATCTACAGAACTCAAATCTCATCACTTGTGGATAGTTTACCTAGCTCTTATTCCCACGGTTGAAATTTCCTAATATTTATTACTCCGTGCAGAATAATGTAAGTGTATTTCATTAGCGTAGAAATACAAAGTCATTCGCGTTATTACAAAGCACAAAAAGAAGCACTTATTTAATTAAGTTCCGTGCAGACTGTGAAAAGGTCATAAACCGAAAATAAAACTTTAAATCTTGTGTACATTAATCCATTAGAAAAAACCGTTTAAAATGGACTTTTCATTACTAAGAGAAAAAATTCAAAGCTAGTGCATTTATCAATGAAGCTGTCATTAATTAATATGTAATAAATTTTATGTGTAGAATTTGCATTAGAGCACGTTTAATTGACAGGAAATGCAAATCTTATCTCTTTCGCAAAGCATAAAATGACTATGTATTTTTAAAATACTAAATTGACTCGCGTGTGTAGATAATTTTACTTTATTTTAAGAGTGTCAAACACAACATTATTTTAGAACCTTCATTATTAGTAAGAAAATACGTCAAAAACTGAGAAATACTATTAAAAACCATTGAATAGCTAATTATTGAATAAACGCCGGCTTGAAGAACTCGCAAGAACACTAAAATTCGATTCATTCAAGATTTAATTTGCGTTTGATCCCCTTTAAGACCAAGTAACATGTAAGATTGATTATTTGCGATTCGTCATTCGTTATGTAAGATTTAAAGCAGAATTGTATGTTGTACATTAGTACGTTTGAATAGTTGCAAACATAGAAGTTATTAAATGCAACATGATTATTTTGCAAAATACAATAAAGATTGAACATTTTTCGATACAAAAGCTTTTGCTAAAATTAATTGATGCTTCGAAATAAATGTAGAGCAGAATGAAATAAATGCCGTAGTTAGAATTTTTGTATATGAATGAAAGTAGATATGAAGGAAGATTCATTGATTCATTTTACGACATTGAATATGTAAGTTTTGATTAAAAATTAATTCTTTAAGGCATCAAACGTGTAAGTAAAAGTTATATAATATTCATTTTAGGACATGCAATATGTAACATAAAACTTTAAAATGTGAAGCATAATTATTGTTAAGAATACTACGAAAATTAATCAATGTTTGATATAAATAATCCTGATACAAGAGCAACTGCTGAGTTTAATCGTTTACAGATAAATGCACTTGGCAAACCGATATTTTATCAAAAGAAGATTTGAAGTGGAACCAGGAAATATTTAATGTCATAAATTACGATGGAAATGAGATTTTGATAAGCACTATTTTGACAATAGCACTGCAAATAAAGTTGATTTTTTTTGTAATATAAGGATATTTGAATTCTAGCGCTAAAAATAGTTATTTATTAAGGGGATAATTCCCAGGAAATCTTAAGATCAGAGCATTTTGACCTTTACTAAATTATCTGTGCAATGTTGTTGACCAATTAGATTGACTGCTGGGGAAATAGAAAGAATAAAAATTATCCTAAGTAATTTTAAAAAGAGTTTTTAAAACTCACAGAAAGGAGATTTGAGTTTTGTTATTGTTAGCAAGGATATAGGTGAGAATTATTTTAATCATTAGGAATAATTTTCTGTCTAAGCTTAAGTAAAGTTTTTTCCTGTGTATCTAGATCATAATACGCTATAATTGCTTCTTTTTCTAGGTACTTAAGTTGTCGTGGTCAATGTGTACTCTTCTTCGGGTTTTACGAAGTAAAAACCTACGGACTACCTAAGCACTTGGAACAATTAATCACTCACTACAATAAGGAAATACCTAATTTTTAAATGGAATTCATCTCAAAAATATATAATTTTAGTAGTTTTAAATGCATATTTATTATTTATAATTTTATTGCGTAATATACATGATTGTATGCAAACTATTTCTTTAATCGATACTTGCATGTTCTGTTAATTTCGCGGCTGAAGCATTTCGCCAAATAAATACAAAACATAGATACGTTTTTAAATCTTGGCCAAATTTGCACCCGGGTAAGGAACTATGCCTGCAAAGTTTCAATTTGGGTGTAGAAAACAATAAGCGGTATCAGTAATATAGAAGAAAATTAAGCAATACACTCTTGCTACTTACCCGAGTGAGTTCTTTTCGCAAACAAAAGTAGATCATTAGATTTGAAGGTATGCCAACAGATAAATTTCCATTAAGTGTGTGTATGCGTCCAAGTTTCGTGGGAAGGTAATTAAGTAGAAGGATACAAGGTAACTAACTACACACACCTAGCATTCTGAAACATACGTTCAAGAAATCCCCAAATGAAAACGGTTGCTATGTCCCACAATCGCACATGATCTACATACGGTTTGATAAAAAAAATGTGTTTACCCTAAGTCACCAATATTAACTCACAATTGAAAGCTTTGTTTTATTAGATAAGAATAAAGAAAGTGTATAATTAAGAAACATTTGCGGATTAGTAACGCTAATGCGTTAACTAAGTATACATTTGTGAGAAGAAAAGCATTTTTTAATTCAAGATAGTTAAAGAGCTTTGGCGCAAAAATACCCTTGATACGTTATAGAAACCTGAGTGATTGAGAATTTTGTAACATGAATAGTTTGTTATAATATTAATTTAGGACCTAGATAGTAAAGCATCTAGTACATTCTATAACAACCAGTAACTAAAACCTGAACATATTTAATTAGATAAGAACAACATTTTCATAAATAACAACACGTACGAGAGAAAATTTGTAAACCTTTTCACTAATTGACAGAAACTCACATGGTCGTGTAAAATTTAAAGCGTACTAACCAACCATTTTTGCGCGACTTACCATTGACCGCGACTATAACACAGTTCTAGTCGTACATACCGTGTGAACAGCATAATGGAAGAAATCATTCAGATTTGTTCAAAATCTTCAATAAAATCTTTTATATTGAGGTAGTCGAGAAACAAGCACCAACGTAGGGTGGGTGAACCGGTTAAAATAATTCGCGCAATGGTAGTTTTGAATTCGGGTGGCAGGATAGAAGCTGTAAACGCGATAGCAATCGCAAATTCGATAAAACTTCCGCCACATGGTGAAAGTTCCTGGAGTGGATCCTTTATTATAAGTGGGCGTTACGGGGGGCATAAAAAGGAAAATTTATTGTGAACAGCCAAATTAAGCTTTATGTACCCTGTATATTCGGATGTCAGTATATAGTAATGATCAGTAAACAAGGAGTTTCAATAAACTGTGTTAGTTCTTTTAAAATCGTATGCTCCGGTACCACAAAACATTCATTTTATTTCTATTAAATACATACTAGAACATAACTTAAATTCATAAATAAATTAAAACCACAAAAGTGTAAACAAAATATTTACTTCAGTAAGTCTTTGTAGCGGAAACGTCACCCTAAGAATGCTTTAAAGTTATCATGTAAATAGTAGTTAATTTATTGATATACAAGTCAAATTATGAGGACTTACTTACAAATTTAGCTAAATAAATTAAAATTAATATTACATAAAAAGAAAACTTTAGAAACATTTTACTACAATGTAAAACCCCACCCTCTGAGTAAAGGACACGGATATCAAATTGCAGATACAATTTAATCGTTCCAAACAAAATTCTACAATGTGTTTATTTTTTAGTTCAAAGACAAAAGGGTGCATAGACACTAACCTAAGTAAACCAAACAATACCACAAGCACTTTAGTCCGGATTCATTCTATAAATTCAATTGGAAGATCGCAATATGACAAAATCCCCGGACTGAACGTAAGAAAAGGGATAACAATAATTACATTCGACGGAGAATGAGAAATTAATCATCGTCGTTATCACCGCTATCAGGGTTTGGGCATTATATATTTCACCCCTTCATTAACTTGGAGTTTTAGGTGGCGGTGTGTCATGGAACTGATATTTGAAAATGGAAATGTTAAAAAATTAGAAAACTGTTGTTTTTGGATATTTTTAACCTTATAGTAGGTGAATTATACGGTGAGCCGTTATATGCTTTATGTTTATACTTTTTCTGTATATGTGTGTATAGGATGTAGATGGTTTATATTTTATGAAGTAGGAAATTAATCGAAGATGAAGGTGTTTATTCTATTGAATAATTATTTACCGAGAGAACAAATATTGATTGAATTTAAGTATAATGTTATCATTTTAAATATTAAGAAATATGTACGTAACGAATTTAAATTGTTTCTAGTGGACAATGAACAGATTTCGAGAAGGCGGGGCTTTAACTGTTTTTTATGTTTATTATGAATGACATTTCCAAATATTAGGATGTATAAGTGTCATGTAAATTAATATTGGGAACAAGAAAAATTGAGGTGATAATTACTTTGTTGATGAAATAGATTTAAGGTCTCTTTAGGATGTTTGTTTAGCCCTATCTGGCCAAAAGATAATGGGAAGTTAACCTCCTTCTAAGTATCTATCCATTTATTTTAAAAATATTTAATACTATGGAACTTATACTTTGAATTTTATTTGAATTGATTTAATACAAAGTAATCAGACACATTTGTAAAGAATATTCAGCTGCCCCTGTGATGAAATCGTATTTTGAAAGCATTTTAATCTACAACTTTTTTTAATTGTGACCAAAATTTAAGTATTTTAACATATTTTAACTAAAGATAAATATAAAGTGATATAATGTAGGGAACCGAAGTAAGGGAGGCATCTGTGGAATAACCGTTTTCGGTGTTAAAATAATATCAAACAGAATTTCTGTGACTGACGGTTTGGCGCCTAACAATTATTACATGTAGAAAAAAAATCTATCAGTGTAAGTGATGGTGTAATCTAGTTTTTGTATTTCAGTCATTTTCTTTATTAATTTTCTATTTGTTTTTTAAAAAATTTTTACAACTTATTTTGAGCGGTTGTAAGACAAAAAGTGGCCGATCTTAACTAGAAAATGAGTAAATTTTTTGAGTAGAAAATCAAGTTTGGAGGGCAAACATTTTCCTCTCAGACAGAACCCACTTATTCGGGGCCAGATGGATATTTAAGTATTTAAGGTTAATTATGATTATTGACAAAAATATTGATAAAGGTTTGTAAGGTAGTGATGATATAGGACATTCCTGAGGGATTTGACACGGGAAAGAATTTTAAATCAAATCGGACTTGTAATAAAAACAAAGACAAAAATTTAGATTAAAAACATTTTAAGTCGAAACATAGGTAAACACACTAGTTTACTTAATTTAACTTTAATATTTTAGTTTGGGAAAATTATATTTTAAATTGATGGTAGGTAGATAACTTTAGCTAGTTTATTATCTTTAAAATAGAAATTTAGATTATGACTTTGATTTTGACGTGCGCAGTCGACATCACTGACATTTTGATAATTTGAAGGCTAGATTCGGAGATTTCCTAAATAAAGACAGAACAGAGGGAGATAGTGGTAGATGTGGTCGATTGGCGGAGGGACTATCTTCTAAATAGTTCAATCGTAAATTATGTCCAGAGGGTTGAGGTAAAACTTGTGTAGAGATTGAAGCTGGCTCCTTTTCTCAAGTGGTATAATCCTAGCACTGTAGCGCACAGAGTGAAGAGATTGATCGCTCGTGTGCGTTTTATTCCTTTATGGAGTAGATAATTACGCGTCACGATTTTTTTCCTGCAGCTGCACCCACAGTGTTGTTTCTTTTTGGGTCTCAGGGATATTTATTTTGACTTTTGACTTTTTACGTTTTACTTTTTACTTTTATTCTTTTAATTTTTATTTTTATTCGACAAATGACTTTGGGCATAGTACGTGATCTGGAACTGACTTAAGGGATGGTAGGAAAAGATTCAATTGTAAAGGAGGTGTAACAACTGCGCCGAAGGCAAAAAAAGTAAAATCAATCTTCAATAGACAACTTAATATTAATGCACTCTGTATTTTCCGATTTCGTATATAGTATTGCTCAGTAAGCAAAATATTTCAATAAATTGGGTTAGTTCTATTTAAATCATTAATTTGTATACCACAAAATAATCGTTTTATCTTTGTTTAATACATATTGCAACGGGACTTAAGTTCATAAACCATTTCAAAGCATAAAATCATATACAAAATACTTATTTCAGTAAACTTTCATAGTGGCAATCTAACTTTAGGAAAGCTTTAAAATTATGAAGTAAAAGTAATGAGCTTATTAATATAAATTTGAAATATAGGGATGTCTATCTCAAATTTTAGTTAAATAAATAAATGCTATATATAAATAAAATCCTGGGCACGCTTTAATAAAATGTAAAAGCCTCAGACGTCGGTAAGGGAAATTCATGAATATTAGATTGCAGATGTAATTTAAACATTTTATACAATATGTTACAAGTATTCATCTTATTGTGCAAAAACAGAAGGGAACACAAACGTTAACGTAAGTGATACCACAATAGCTTACGACTCCATAAACTCAATACGAAGACTATAATATGACAAAAGGGTTCCCGAACTAAACATATGAAAATGAGAAGGGACAATAATTACATTTGACGAGAATGAGAAATTTATTAATCGATAGCAGATAATAAGAGAACATCGAAAATGTAGATATACAAGCGAATACCAATAACGTCGACGCGACCACGGGGTAAAGGTTGCTATAATATTAAAGTTATAAGATGGAATTTAAATTTTTTTAAGGACATTATAAATAATTTGCAGTTCATTAATATGTAATCATTAAATAGGAAAACCAGACACTTTTGAATATTAAATAGCTTTGATGGCTTAGAATTAGGTTCTATTGAAGGCTTTTAATGCAATAAAAAATTTAAATATTGTGGAAAGTACAACGATATAGCACAAAATTAGAATTTATCTGCTTTTTTAAGAATATTACCAATAGTTTGAGATTCATTAATGCCTAATCATTAAATAGGAAAACAAGGAACTTTCGAGTGATGAATAGTTTTGATAGATTAGAATTAGATTTCTTTAAAGGTTATTAGGGTATTTTTATTTTAGTTGCACCTGGACAGTATGGAGCCTCTCGATTTTGACAAATACAAGACATTTGAGTATAAGTGTTAATGTAATGTGAAATTTTTAATCGGAAACCTTGTTAGTTACCATTTTCTGTAATTCTCTATTTACTCTTTTTATTTTTTCTCATTTGCCTATGGGAACCCAACCCCGCACCGCTGTAGTTTGCCAACTTATTCTTTTATTGTTACGCCTATTTCATCCGTAAGAGTAAATATTTCTACCATAGCAATGGCACCAAATCATGGGGCATTTTTTAAAAATACGGAATAATTTTTCGTTATTTTATAGAAAAATGGTTGTTTTTTTAACTGTATAGGTTTTTCTAACCCTTAAAATATTTTTTCAACTTATTCCTTCTTATTGCTGAGGCTGCTTATTTAAATTCTAGTGGTTTCATAAAATTTTCTGCGGACATAGTTATATTTTTTTTGATAGTGAATTTTTAAGAATTAGAACTTTTTTCAGACTATTAGGTCGTTTTGAATTAGAACCGTTGTGTTCTAGTAGAACAGTTTTTCGAAAATTAGGGTTGTTTTTCAAGAGCAAATTTTTTGAAAGGAGGGAGTTTTTTATATAGTAAATTTTAAAACCCTGATGCAGTTTTGATATGTAGGGCAATTTATTAATAGGGAATATTTTAAATAAGAGATCCTTTCCACTATTTTAATTTTTTTGGGTTAAAATTTTTAGAACTGAACATTGAAGTTATTTTTTTTGTTAGTCAAAATTATTTTTTAAACATCATGATTTTTCACTATTTTGTAGTAATATTTCTAACTTTAGTTTTTATTCTTTATTGGTAAAGCCTCTGTTTTTTTGAGCAAATGTGTAGGCTGTAAAATTTTGTTTTAATCACTGAATCGTAAAAGTTTTTAATATAGTCAAATTTAAGTTTTGAATTTTTTTAAAGGTTAGTTGTCTTTTTTTAAAATTTAGTTCATAGAATGTAAATTTTTTGAAAGATTTTCTTATGAAAACTTATCTTGAGAGTTTCTAAGACAAAAATTGACTAATCGTGACTTGAAAGTGACACAATTTCTTTATTTTAGATAGAAATTTATACGAGTAAAGTGAAATTTTGTTGAAAAATGAATTTCGCTATGATCTACTAGTTAAGATGTGGAAAGAAAAGTAATAATAGTTTAACAAAAACCGGATTAATGAATAATTTTGGGAGAACACAATTATGATGTACAACGGTGTGGAGTTAGTTATTGAGTCGGAAAGAAAGCCTGGGGGAAAATGTTTCGCTTTCAGACGCGACGGACTTATTCAGGACTTAAGAGATTACTTTATTAACTTATGGTTCCGAACCATTGATATTCATGACAAAGATAAGATTTATTATTATTGTGAAAAGAGCAAACTCGCATTTTAGTATTGTATTTGATAGGTTAAAGAATTAGGTATTATAACTACGGTAGCAATATTAATTTGTTAACGTAGCGTTGCAGCTGCCGCATTATACCTGCTTTATTTTGTTGAAGTTACGTAGAATTTGTTTAGCTTTTGAAAATGTTTTTAAGGAGGCAGATAAAATTTGCACTTATTCTTAATTAAAGGTGAAAGTAAAACTTTTGTAATTAGGTTCATAGTGTAATAATAAGCATGTGAGTCTCATGCCCCCGTTAAAATTAGCGCGGCCGGTGGTGCAACAAACAAGATCTATGCGCACTCAGTTCAAGTAAGCCTTAACATCGTAAGCCTGCTTAATTTCGTTTCATAATATTGCAACTTTTGCTACGGTTTAAAAACCAGGTGGCGCCTATACATAAAAGTGGGTTAGCTCCACGTGAATATGTAAGCTTTCGCACAAAGAGGCTATATTATTGTCTTCTTCTAGTAATGAGTGTAACGAACCGTTCTTTACTAAGTACCTGTTGCGGTTCCAGAGAACAAGAATGTGGAACATAATTTATTTCTTAAAAATATACTAAAATGGTTGAAGCCGCCTACCATTACAAATATTTAAGCAACTCGGCGGGTAACAAACCACGTGACTCAACGTCAACGGGATTTTCGTTAGAATGCACGTAAAGCCACTTGGCGTTAGAAGTTTTATCTTGGATATAGGCTACTCTGTTGGCCACGAAAGTCTTACATCGTTGAGGCGGAGCGGAGATTTATGAATGTACAACCATCGAATCGGGCCAACAGTATATTCTACTAAAGGTGAGATGAGAAGAAAACATATTCAGAACAAGATCTAGTAATTTAGTAGGTAAGGCAGCGGCTATCAATTCTAACCTTGGCAGGGAAAGGGGTCGCAATGGAGCTACTTTAGGTATCGCGCATACCAAACAAAGTATAGGTTCTTTAGAACCGTTAAGAAAACGAAAATAAACGACGGCGAAGTAGCAGCGTTTTAAAGCGTCCCCAAAACAATGTAACTCACACAAATCGTAGTGAGAAAGGACTAGAAGGTGCGGTCAGAAAAAATCTGCAAGAAGAGGAAGGCTCTCAACATATCTTTCCTATAAACGACAAAATTCCGATGGTGGACGGGCATTCCAATCTAGTTTGAGAGTCCAAAGGCGTTGAGAAAATGCTTTATTAAAAAGGAAATGGGGGACAGCATTCCCAACGGGTCAAAAAAACGTTTTGTACAAAAACTATGTATAGGGTTGACCACGAAAAGAAAATTATCTGAAAAGGGGTTCCACTGGAGACTCAAAACTTTCACGGTAGGATTAGAAAGATCCTCAAAGCAATGCGGTTGCAAACACCGATGAGGGGCGAGAATGCCGTTAAGCAAATTGAGATCATTACTAGAGCACTTGTGCAGATCAAAACCACCTCGTTTTAAAAGGGCTACAAGCTGCTCTGCTAAATCCAGTATCTCAACCTGTCACTACATCATCAATATAGGTATGATGACGAAAAGCAAAAGCGTCTAAAGGAAAGGGTCTACCTTCATCATCGGCAAGTTGCAAAAGAGTACATATGGCAAATAAGGAAGCGCAGTTGACCCCATAAGTAAGGGTATTAAGATGAAAATCCTGGATAGGATCATCAGGAGAAAAACGCCACACAAAACGTTGATAATCACGCTGCTCGGGTGCGATATGAATTTGCCGATACATTTGCAGTGAGGACGTAACGATGCAGACGAAATTGTAGTAACAGTGTAGTGAGGTCTCTTTGTAATTTGGGACCAATTAATAAATGATCATTCAGTGAACCTCCGGAAATACATTGAACAGAAGCATTAAAAACTACGCGAAGCTTAATGCTAACATTGATAGGTTTTATAACACAATGATAAGGTATATAATAAGAATGATCAAAGTGACCCTTATTAGTTATAGGCTGCATGTGATGAAGATCAATGTATTCTTGAACGAAATCTTTATATTGTTGTTATACAAATAGCTGTTTTAGAAAGCGTCGTTCTAAGGAAAGAAATCTTTGTGTGCTAAATTGCGGGCTTCCGGTAAACGTGAGAGCAGCATCCTTTAAGAGCAAAGAAACTACATAACGGTCCCGATCTGTCCGCGTATGAGTTTCTTTGAAAATAATTTCAATTTGCTTTTCCGCTACTAAAAGAATTTCGGCGTCGGGATGTGATTCGACCTCCCAAAATTTGGAAACAATTTTTTCCAAGGAGGGTACTTGGTCCGTAGAGCAAAGTAAAGCGGTAACCTGTGGGGTGCTTGACGCGGGAATCGATTCCATTAAAATATATCCAAAAACAACATTCATGCCTATGGGAGTATGGTGTTCAACAGGAACACGATCATTTATTAGAATTTGTGGAAATACACGGGCCCCTAGTAATTAATCTATAAGATCGGGTTTTGAAAACTGTGGATCGGCTAACTGCATGTTATGTAATGGCGGCAACTGGTTAACGTTGACTCAAGTAGGAGGCAGGTTTTCACAAATCTTAAGTAGGACTATTGCGTCAATGTTAAAAAAATGATTCATTTTCTTGACTGGTTTAATAAAGACAGAAGCGCCGTGAGTGGCCACGGTTTGCATAAAGTCAAGTCCGTTAAGGGTAAGAGGTAGCGTGATAGGTTATAAACCCAAGCGCTTAACACATTGTGGAGTAATAAATGAAGTCATACTACCGGTACCCAACAAGCAGCGAATCTTTTGAAAATTACCGAAACGATCACGAACTTCAATTTGCGCAGTAGACAATAAAACCACCCTTTTTTGGGGATTTGTGTTAAATAATACAACATTGGAATTAATGGTAACAGAGGAGAAACGACTTACTGGTGAAAGTTCGCAGGTACACACAGCGGGGGAACAGGTGGCTTGCAAATATCTGTTCGGTGTTATCAGACGAGGCGGTATAAACTCTAGTAGAAACACTACTTTTTGAAAGCGATTCTAATGGAGAGGGGTTAAAGTGTAACGAAGTATGATACCGCTGGCGACAACTGCGACAAGTCATAATCAATTTACACTTGGAAAAAGTATGCGAACTGCTTAGACAGTTAATGCAAAGTTTGCGTTCCTTTACAACATTATAGCGGTCGTTAGGGCTTTTTTAAAAAAAAGGCGAGGCATTTATACAGTGCTTCCCAAAATAACGGATATATTCGATTAAATGTTTATTAACAATTTCTGAGTAAAAAGCTCTGACACGTCGATTTATATTTTTAAATAGTCATTTAATTATGTAATTTTTAACCCCCTAAGCGCTAGCATCCCCTACTTAAAAATTTTAAATAGCAATGTACCCCTTGAGGTACCTTAATTACTAGCATTTTTCATGCAGAAATAAAATTTTACAAGAAATTCTAAATCGGTTGATAAATAACTGTTTTATTCAATAAAAACTTATTCGCTTAAAGTGCCAAGTATCGGGTATGCCTTGACAACCAAAATGTTTGTAAAGTGTCAAATAAGTTTAGTAAAGGTACGTTAGTTAAATGCGTGTTGCTTGTTTAATAATAAGTCAGCAAAAATGAGACTTAACGAAGCCGAAAGGATTGAAATTTTAATGATGATTGGCTTTGGAAATAGAATTCGAACGCACAAAGAAGTTCGAACTTTATTTAATGAAATTCATCCCGACCTCCCCCCAATCTTGCAATCAACGATAAGCCGATTTGAAAATAAATTTTGGAATTTTGGACACGTACAAGATAAATCTAAAGATGGACGTCCATCAACTTTAGATGAAGATTCAGAATTGGTTGACTTGCTGTTTGTGCAGGAAAATCCACATTCAAGCGTTGCGGGACTCGCTTCATAGTTAAATGCATCAAAAAGTGCAGTTCATAGATTTCTCCGTAAGCAAAAGTGAAACAAAGTGCTATTAGTGCAAGAGTTATCAGATGATGATTTTGATAGGCGAGAGCAATTTTGTGAGACAATGATGGAACTTTGCAATGAAAATCCTGAATTGAAAGGAAATATTATGTTTTCTGATGAGGCAACATTTTATTTAAATGGTACCGTTAATAAGCAGAATTGCCGTTATTAGGCTGATAAAAATCCGCATTGGATGATGAAAGAAAATACACAATTTCCACAAAAGATTAATGTTTGGGCAGGTATAGTGGGTAATAAGGTTATTGGACCATACTTTTTGAGAGAACACTCAATGGAGAACAATATCTAAATTTTCTCCAATTTGAATTAATTCCGGCTTTAGCTGTATTGCATCCGAATGCAGAAGATCCTGATTTACCTCATCCCAGTATTTAGCTACAGCAAGATGGTGTGCGTCCCACTATGAACGTCCAGTACGGGAATATCTCGACCAAGTATTTCCTATGAGGTGGATTGGTAGACGAGGACAAATTAAAGGTGTCCCGACTTAACCCCTTTGGGTATTTCCTCTAGGGTTTTTTTAAAATCTAAAGTGTATCTGAATAGGCCTCAAAACGTAAACGAGTTAAAGTAGAGAATTCGGAATGAAATTCGCTTAATCTTCCCTCAGATAGTAAACAAAGTTCAACAAGAGTTTGTCTCTAGATTAAGACACTACCTAGCCACTAACGGACAGCAGTTTAAACATTTAATTTAAATCGGGTTTGTTTTTTGTTTTTTATTTAAGTTTTGTTTATTGAATAAAATAGTTATTTATCAACCGATTTAGAATTTTTTTATAAAATTTTATTTCTGCATGAAAAATGTTATTAATTGAGGTATCACAAGGGATACATTGCCATTTAAAATTTTTAAGTAGGGGATGCTAGTACTTAGGGGTTGAAGGGTAGGGGGTTAAAAATTACATATTTAAATGACAATTTAAAAATAAAATCAACGTGTCAAAGCTTTTTACTCAGAAATTGTCAATAATCATTTAATCGAATATATCCGTTACTTTTGGGAAGCACTGTATAGCGGATAGCCAACTTTGCAATGCGGACACTTAGCAACACGATTGGTAGTGCGGACTAACATTGAGACACTGGGACGTGAACTTGGTCAGCTCTGCGCGTGAACAATTTTGTTCATGTCTGATTTGTTACTTAAAGATAAGTTGCTCAGGGATTTACATGTTTTGTCTAGAAATGTAATTATTTAGTATAAGTAGAAATGGTGACGGGATCGTGCTGCAACCTAAAACTTGGAACTGTGTGAACATCCAGTTGACTTAAGAGTATCCGAGCTAAGATAAAGCTCCACTGTTCAACCGGAAGATCAAACTTTTTAACGCTTCCAAATTATCGGTAAAAATGTCGACTAATTTTTGTAGACCAGAGGGGTTATCAGAGTGCAGTTTGGAAAAATTGTCCAAATTTGTCCAATACGCACTCGTAATTTGGCAAATATTTTCAAATTTACTGCGCAGTTTATTGTACGTGAGTGTATAATGACTTTCAGTTAAATCATAATTTTTAATGGTTTGAAGAAGTGATTTTAATTACGTGTATTTGTCTATTGGCGACAATTTCTGGTTAGTGTGTACGAGTGAGTCGTATAAATCAATGTAACCTCTGAACATGAAAAAAAAGCCCCCAAAGGAGGGGACCTGCAACAAAGGTAAATTTATTTTTGATTTTGGGGAAGCGGGAGAAACAAGAGCGCTAGGTTCTGATGGTTAAGATTCAAAAAGTTTCATTTGAATTTACTTGATTAAATAAAAGAAACTATCTAAGGTTTTTCTGATTTTATCTTTAACCTCAAACAAATCTTCCTCATTTCAATCCGTGGCGATCAAATATATAATGTTACTGTGACTTTGATTGAAAGCTTATTCTAATTTAACCATATGCTCAAGGTGCGATTTAAATAAATTATGATAGTCAACATTGGAAACGGCTGATTGCGCGATTTCTAGCATCTTTTGTAAACTTTTAATCTGCGTGTGTCGTACAAATTTCAACTTTTTGAGTTTCTCTGCCATTTTAAATAATAACTAAAGCACGCATTTTCTTAAAAATTTTATAGGAAATGAACTTTGTGTCAAACACGATAACTAACGGAAATGAATGCACTTCAAGTAATATAACATTTGTATTATCAAAACACTATATTTGATAACACAAACTTGACTTCAGATAAATGACTAATGATTTTGTTTTAAATTATAGTGCTTATATCTGCTACTGGTAATATCCGACTCGTCAGGGATCAAAATTTAATGTTGAGTACATAAAAAGGATACTCAGAAGAGAAAGCGGGTGTATCACCAAACAGATATTAAACAAATTCGGTCTTCAATAACCTGATATCCAATTAGATCGGCGAAGATTCTTGGATGCAGAACACTTATTACTGCACTCGTAAATAATATAAAGCGATGAGGTAGTCCTACACGGGGACGGACCTCTGAAACAGTAACCTATTATTCAAGCGGTGACAATGGACTGTGCTAGGCTGCGCAGTCACCCATCATATGTGGCAAACAAGACAGAACGTTGAAGGTGGAACGCGACCGGGTTTATTAAATTTAAATAAAAGAGCAGATATTACCATTAACAAAATAAACTTAAATTTTATAGTAATAATATAAGAAACTAAATGAATACATACAGAGAGTATGAAGATTTAATATTAAATACTAACGCTTACTGCAAAGCTAAATACAAGATTTATTTTTCTTGCAATGTATATAAATGCACACAGTTTTCAAATACCTTTTAAAGTATTGTTTCAACTTAAACACATTAAAAACGTTGCATACTGTTAAAATAAAAACGTAATATGTGACAGCAGTAATACTTAACGCTAACAAATTTGCCAATACTACGGCATTAACGATAAGCAAATCTCTTAGTCCTATCCTTCCAAAATACAAACCTTTTTTTTTATACATTAAATTCTACTTTTTTTTATAAATACCAAAAGTTTGAAACATCATATAGATAAATTCTCAAGAATTATTTAAATATAGAAGGATTTAGGGAGACTTTTTGCTTCGCATGGTAAGATAAGGTAGAATTTCATAGATAATTACAAAAATAAAGATGGATACGTAACCATTTATAGTTAAAAAGTATTAATTATGTAAAGTATCATCTCAACAACAATTTCAAACATAAAAATAGATAAACAACCATGTATGGTTCAAAACAATAATTAAATATAGGTAAAGTTTTTAAAATATTCTCAAAGGGAAAGATAAGTAACTAACCAGTTTTGGTTTACAGTATTATTTAGATGAGATAAAATATTAAAGAAAATTTCAGGGGGAAAGTTAGCAGTCAACAATTATTTTGGTTCGTAGGCCCAATACTGCGTAAGGCACGCAGTCTCTTCTATAAATATAGATAACACAATGGAGCTTTTAAGGGAGTAGAGTGATCTTTTCAGATGGTTAAAAAAGATTTTTTTATTATGCTCACCAAAAGAAGAAGTTCCGCGAAGCGGCACCCGTTCATGAGAACAGCATGATGGATCAAGTAGAAATGTGAATGCAAATTCTGCACCTGTGTATCGGTTAAGAGAAGATCGACCCGTAGGCCATATCGATAACAAACTGCACTGTCGATGGCTACAGCGTATACTGAACGGAAGACAGTGGCAATACACAGCCAAAAAGAGGTTCCCACACCTACAGCTCAATTTTGTGAAGCAGCAACCTTCTAAACATTGCAGAGACTTAGATAATAAAGGAAAAATTAAAAAAATTGAAACGATAAAATAGAGAGTTGGCATGTTTTGAGCTTTACACGAACCATGTAGAAGTGAGAGGGAAAAAGGCGCGCATTCAGCAAAAGCGATTGAAAAACAGTGGACAGCAAAGCACTGCTCAACCAATTAAAATGTTGTCAGCTGCCCCGTGTGGGAGAACACCACTCTTGTATGATGGATGATTATCTCGGGACTAAGACATGTCTAACAAAGGAAAAAATAAGGTTAAAACAGAGAAACAGGTATATTAAAAAGAAGAGTTTTAAGATAAGTATCCAAGAAAAAGTGCAGAGATTAGAGAAACATCTATTAAAGCAGATCAGTATGAAGGACCACCTGCAACGATAACGATAAAATAAACGCCCTGCACCAACACGTCAATAATTAAAATAAATCAGGTTCCATATAAAACTCAGACAAATCATATTCCTAACGAGCGCATCCACTATGATAAGAAAAAACATACAAAAGTTAAAACGCCCAACTAATATGTTTCCACAAAAAGCGATTGCTACCACATACATACATACAGAAATAATTAACGTTAGACGGTTATTCAAAGATAAATATCAACAAATTTTCAATATACCGAAAAACAACCAGAGATAAAGGCGACATACTCTCTCCAACACATTCAAAAATAAACATAAAAAATGTGCAAACGTCCCTATAATACATAAATTCTGTTTATAACGGAATTTGTAAAAAATTGTTGAAATATTTGCGAATAGATATTTTTTGAATAGCAACTGTAGAAATAGACTTTTTACAAACAGGAATTGCTTGCACGTGCTATGTATGTCAAAAAAGTAAAACAGTAACCGATATCAGCTGGTACAGGCTTTAAGTTTCGCTGAATTGTGCTAGCGACAGATCTGTCAACCAGAATAAGAAAATTCAGTAGGTTATGCAATAATTATAATACAGAAATAGAAAAAATAAGATTTAAGAGAAATGGAATTATTTAGGTGTAGTGAAAAATAAATTTTTAGAAACTAAAAACAAGAAGACTGTGGATTTTGAGATGAGTGGAATATCTGAAAAAGGGAAACGTTAGAAAGAATTGATGGTTCAAAGGTAAATAGTAAAGAAGACAATGTATATAATTGTTAATGGTAAGAAATAGGTATCTGCATTTTTCAAATTGTTAGCAATAAAAATAAAAATTTGTGGATCTTTAATCTGCGATAATTCTGCAAATGTATTACAAAAATCTTACAATTTATAAGTTAATGTAGGGACTATTTATATAAGGAATAATGAGAAGTTAGTTTCAGAGAAAAATTCTTAATTGAATAAGGTAGGGAACGGTTTAGTTTGAAGTTCCATTGCATAAACTCAAAGATAATTTGATTCGGCTCTATATGTACTTAAATCACATTAGCTAATTTAATATAAAAGATAAAATCAGTCATCAAAATATACAAATAAAAAGTATGCGTATTTACTTTTTAAGAAAAAAATTTAAGAGTTTATTTCATTCATACAAAACAATTATTAGACACAAAGAATAGAAGTAATAGTTTTAAGAAATACTTAGCTAACTTCATTTACTCTTTAAAGCAGACTCAAAAACAGTTTCTTTCATATAAACAGAAGGTTCCATCATTTCAACTGTCAGTAAGTGAATATGTTTAGAAATGAAGGGAACTAAGGTTTTTATTTTGTTACAAACACACTGTCAAACTTCTATGTAATGATAAATGGTTAAACAAACTTTTGTAATGGCAAACATAAATCTGAAAGTGTATTAAATAAAGGTTTGTCTATTAACGATACGTGAATATAAAACTAGGTTTAGTTACGTTTCTGACAAGTTTTTAATTAAATGATTCCTTTTAAGATTAAGCTACTAGTTTTCAGACAGCAGTTACAGGCATATGGATCTCATTTTAAAGTTATAAAAAGTTACTCACTATTTCTATAAATAAGATAATGCCCAAGTTAGTTTGTTAAAACAATAGTTTTCCATAATAACTAAATTTACACAAAATACACAAAACTAGCAAGGATGTATTATCGTATATTTGGATTTTCTATTAATACAGTGAGTAATTTCATACAAACATGGTATAGGTAAAAATTATAAATTAAGAGTGCTTAACCAAAATACATAGGGATTGTCATCATAAGTTAGCATAGAAATGAACTAAATTAAGTAGTTCTTTTTTTATGACCTTTTAAAAAGGTATACGGTTTTTTTTTCAAAATTAAAAGGAGCTATCTCCAGAAAGAAAATTATCATCTGATAAACAATTAGTGCACTATAAATAAAACCACAATTTTAGGCGTCAAATTATTACTCATTAATTTTATAGGTATAAAGGTAAAATAGATCATCGCGTAGTTGTGTAGATGGCGTAGTAATATTCCACGGAATTCACAATACATGAAGAGCAATATTTAGCACAATAAAATTGCTTATCTTTATTCAGTTAGATAGTTAATTAAGGTAGAGGCAATTGCTGTATCTTTGTACTACCGCATTTGTAGTGTAAATTTCTACGTCTTTTCCGCTAACAAGTAGGTTTGGGTCGAATGGGTACACAACTTTTAATTTTCCAATGTTCTACCCGAATGTACTACATTGGCCAAAATCTGGAAACTTTGAATTTTAGAGAACCCTTGCTGTTTCAAGCAAGTTAGAGGTATATGATGTGCGTGATAACACTCATACACGTGATCTGCATTTTACCTCTCATCGGAACGAGGGCGAATTTTTATGAAAAATGTTTGCCTAGCATTTTTCGAGCAGACCGTGTCGGGGTTCGAACCCGGACCTTGGGCATAGTACTCACACGCATACTAACTACACCTTGAAACCACCTTAGAATCGGTACAGTGGAAACTATTCAGCAGATGTAGGGAACATTGTTGATCACCTACAACATTTAGACAAGTACACATATATTAAGAAATGAGATGGAGGTAGGAATCCAAACGTAACTTCACTTCATGATACGCACTAACTCGGGCACTTCCACTTTTGTTAATGGTTATGCAAACATTTAGTTCGTTTGTATAAGTGAATTCACTTCTATTACTTTTTTAAGGGACAATTTACAGATACATCTTATTTAGTTTGTATTTAGTTTTACGTTACAAATATTATTAACCAAAATTTTCTTTGATATTTTTGGGTTTTTCATTAGATCATGTCAGTTTGATGGCAAAAGCAATTAAATGGGAAAACATGTTAAAGTGAACATTTTATTATGGCAAACAATTACTTAGGTTTTTGTTTTCATCCACGACTTTTAGTATTTAAATAAAATAGGACATAAATATTACAAATCACAAATTTTATAATGCTACAGAAAGGTTGTGTAATCTGACCCATGCCTAGTCTAGTAGCAATCAATGTTAACATATCTAAAGTGGCGTCAAACTCTGTTTGCATTTTTAGTGGTAATACGTTTCTCTTCCGCCTAGTTAATGGCAAATATAACAGTTTTCAACTATACCGAAAGTAAAGCTCAATCAATAGAGACTGCCAGAAAATGTGCTTTCATCCTGGAACTCACGTATAGTGTACGAAAGGAAGCTCTCAAGTGCACAACGGCAGTAGCTCTAATTAATTAGTGTTCCAATATCAACCCTGTTCCGATATCTTTGCTATTGAAAAACATCTTGAAGTCAAAATCAAATTGGCTGTAGCATTTACAAAATAAATATTTTGATTAGCCATAATTCATTTGTCATTTATTAGGTATTTATAGCTCATCTGTATGCTTGCTTTTCGGTTCTATCTATTTGAATCTAAAGTTTTTAATGACTTTTCGTGAGGTATAACTCATACAGGACACAAGAATAGTAAGAGACTATATATACTAAAATTTACTGCCAAGTGAAGATCAATTGTTGTTTGAGAAAAATTCATTAGCTGGAAATTTAATTGTCGAAAATTTATTGCATGTAAACCTTCAAGAATGTGGTGTTTTGAATAGAGCTTTAACCGACACTAAAATTGTTGTAAAATGTATTATACGTGTGGCATATTCAACCACCAAGGTTTTATTTTTATTATTTTATAGTGCTTATTGTATTGCTTTTAGAACCTAACGTGATTGAAAAGTATAGTCCTTTAACTGTTATTCTAGTGTATGTTATAAAACATTTACTATTTTAGAATTATCAGTTAATTGAAATAAGAGCTTTAGCTTAACTGCCTTTGTTATAAAATTTTGTGGTTCTATTACGTTGTTTAAGTACGTCAGCATTAAAAAGCAATAAATTAAAGTATTCCACACTCGTATTGATAAAATTATAGCTACAATAAATATTGTCTATTTTTAATCAACGAACGTGGTTACAGTTTCAGTACTCCAGAATGTCGCACCACTGACGTTATAAACAAACTTTGTAAGTAAACATATGACCGCAAATTTCGCAGTGTTAATGATTGCAACCCAAACACTACTTAGCAAGTCATATAATTCAGAAATTGTGTCTTCAAATGCAAGCACGCAACTTCTAAGGATTGGGTAGAAATGTAGATCACGTAAGCTACAAAAAGGTATGCTATTCTTACACGTCAGTTACAATCATTATTAGGTACTGGTTGTACGGGTACCTCCGTTAATTTCTATTTCGAGCTAACATACACATATTCCAGAATTTCTCACATCCTACATTTTTTATTATGTGTGTGTGTAATAGATTAATCTAGATCTAACCTCTCCCTCTCTGTTTGCTTTTGTCCGCTTCTATTACACTCTGCACTATTATTTTATACCGTAGAACGTATATCTGATCCATTATATATATTCTATCTTTTACTGCTTTTTACTACTATTTCTGGTACCTCTTTGTTCTTAATTTTGTCTGCCTATGACATCTTCATCATGCGTCTCTAGCACGGAATTTCAAAGGCTTCAACTTTTTTCCTGTCCTTGCTGCGCTCCGCACATATGCTTTCAGTAGTATTTTTCTTGTTTTTATGTTTGTAGTCTTCGGACATAGTAGTTGCAGCAAATTTAGCATGAGCTTTTGCTAATTTTTTTGCACTTTTCCCGTCTTGCGTCCTTTAGCTTCCTAGGTAGCAGAAATCTTTAACTCCTTGTAGGTTCTGGTTTTTATTTGTAATCTTGTTTTGACTTATTTTTTCTTCCTACATACTACAACTTTAGTTTTATTTTTGTTAATTTTCGTACCGTATCTAGCTGTTAGTATTGTTTCTATATCATTTAGAGTTCCTTCTAACTCTACCTTGCTAGAAGTTAATATCGTTATACATCTGTTAATGTGAGCATATTATTTGTTTATACCTGCATAATAATTCTAAATTCCTTTTTACATTTGACCAGCATTCATTGCCTCTTCGATATGTAAGTTAAAAGTTTATGAAGATAGCGCAATTTCCCGTCTCTCCCCTTTTCATTTATTTACTTCTCTACTTCCCTGCTCTAATTCTATTACCGCTGTTTGCCCTTTGTATAAGCTATGTACTATCCGGTCTATCCCTATAACTAATTACTATCTTTTTTAGTATTTCGAACATTTTTTCCTATTTTATACTGTCGAATGCTTCACCATCAATAACTTCCAAATTGTTTCCATAATTGTAATTTTAATATTTACCTACCGCGTGAGGGTATCCAATTAACAATAAATAATAAATAACAGGACCTCTAACACTATCGTACCCTCACGTTTCGGGACGTTGCCTCGCAAGCTGCAGCAGTCGGTGAAGGGGGGGTTCATTAAACAAACACACTGAGACGAAAATTCGATTGTTTTATTGAATGAGCTACTAACTAAAACTTCAACTAATTACATATGCATAACAAAATATAAAGTAATTACCTTATGTACAAAAGGGCGCCACCATGGGAATTAAACGGCCCATGGACCAATCGCGGTAATAGCTCTCGTCTCACTTTGTTCGTGGGCGATGAACCAAAATGGCAGAACAGAAAATAAGTCACTTATAGTCTCCGGCTAGCACAAACACAACTTAACTAAACTTAACTAACAAACATATTTTGAATAGATACAGTTCTAGGTGTACACAACCCAATAACAAAAATTTATTAATGCTACCCTAGTCTAATTAATCTTGCATAGTGCGACGACCCTTTTTAACCACGGGATCATCTACACCATGAAAAATACGACCTTCTCAAGGGTCAAATAGTACCGTAACTTGACTTCGGGCCTGAGCTTCGCATTCTCAGGTAGTCTCGTGGATTAGTGATTAACGGCCTCTGACACCGTCGAAACACAATATAATAGAAGACCCTTCTAAAACGATGCGGTCTCCAAAGCAATAATCAAACGGATCAATTTACTTGAACTGGGCATTCACCCGGAGTTGTATTTTATGGAAGTCGACAAATACTGTTTTCAAACAAATAACTGACTTATGCTGCATAACACAGCCTTGAGTTCATAGCAATATCACATATACTAATTACTTACTCAGAGAAATAAATAACTTAAAACATAACGGCCCGCACTTGACTTCAGAGAAATAAACACATCACTAGTAACCGTTAGCTTTAACCTCTAACGCGTCTGGAAATAAACAACCTTGATTCCCACCGGCTGGCATCCTTATATACATTTCAGTTAATTGAAAAATACCCCTTTCTTGGCGCTCTTACTCGGCTTAGGATGCGCCGGTCGTAAATCTTTAAAATTAATTAAAACTGTCAATGCCTAAGATAACCCCACACGTAGCTCTCAGAATTGATTTTAGTTGAGTGCTCAGCTAATTGAAAAATTGCTTTAGACCACCCTGACATAAATAGGATCCTAAAGCATGATTGACATCTAATCATAGATATGGGCTAATCTGACATGTTTAGTGCCCTTAAAGTAAGTGCCTTTAGAAAAATTGATTAACTCTTGGATTAGATCTTTCTGGGAACTTCGCTGAGAAGCTACTTGGGTGATCCTGCAGCCGCTACAATTCTAATAATTAGCATGCTAAAATTAAACTAGAAACTAACTATTTTTAGGAATACTAGAACTATTGGAGCTTATTAAAACAGTATGTTACATAATCTATACCATTTCTTCACTTTCTATTTATCAATTCGGAAAATTCCTCCTTCAATAGTGATTCTACCTCATTTTCAATTTAACCTGAACATACAGCAATCGATCCCTTTTTACATTATCCTCTAAGTTTTTCTAAAACAGATTCACATTTACACTCTTAGCTCTCTCGTCTTATTTCACTTTATCAACCTTTTTCTTTTTCCTACCCTTCCTATTACTTCTCACATCTGCATACTTAAATGATTGTTTGGCCAAACCAAGCGCCATTCCTCCATATTTGTACGTACGCGATTTCACAGAATGATTTGATTCTTTAATAGAAATTTTTCTAAGCGAAAAAATAGTACCTGGTATGTTCGAAGACAGAAATTATAGAAACAAGAAAAAATTGTTGAAAGTAAATCTGTGGTACACAGTACTGTACGATATGGAATAGGAACGGCAGGAGAAGTAGACAGGAAAAATATAAAAGCTTTTGAAATACGGTGCAACAGACGTATGATGATAATATCATGGACAGGCAAAGTTAAGGACAAAGAGATACTAGAAATGTGTTACGTTCATTTTCCAATGGTAAAATTAAAACGCACATTTTTTTGTCTTTTATTAGTCGTTTATGTAAATTCTGCTTCAATCTTTCAACACCATCCTGTATATTTTGCCTTCCTACAATAATTACGTTTGTCAAAAATTTTATTTAAAACTATTTTCTGCGAATTTGAAAAGTTTACTCTATAATTTAAATAGTCAGTACCTTATTTTCGGTGTCCACTGGATTGCCACGCATTGCTATAGAGCACAATTAATTCTTATACTGTTACGCCCGAAAGATTCGTTGAAATAATGCATCGCATTATTTGATAAAGCGTGTTTCCAAGTTTCTATTTAACACCTGTGTATGATACCGCGGTAATTGCATTTAATTCCGGTTAGAAAACGAGTTCATTACTTGATTCGTTCTGCAGCTATTCGACAAAGAATACTGGTTACATTTTTCGTTCACTATAAAATTTCGTACACACACCACTGTGTGCTTCTTCCGATGCATAAAACCGTTTGTTGTGTAGGCCCTTGTTGAGGAGGCGCTTGCCTCTTTCTTTTATGAATGAAATATATGGGGTACGACAGCCCAATTCCATCTGCTCCGTCCTGCCCTTAAGGAGGGTGTAAACCGTCCTACGCTGCAAACTCGAGGGTGAGTGTATACTCAATGTTTTCTTATATGGGTACTATGTAATTGTTGAAACAATATATGTCCACGGTTCTATGGATGACTGTTTTTTTTATGTGCGAGGATATGTTTCGTCAATATTATAATATTTACTGATTTATTTATTGTGATAATTTTATGTATTTAATTTAGTACTTACAATGCTGATTTAGAGTTGTTGTTTTTAGAGGGGTAATTTTGTTTTTTTGTTTGAAAATTAATATTTAGTAGTGACCTAAAAACTGCAGCTCGCCATTTTAAGAAGTGATTTTTTTTTGTTCTTCCGGATATATGTATAATAGTGATAAGTATTGATCCTTTTTGTATTCAATTTTGGTACTACTATGTTTTGTAACATTTTTTTTTTAATTAGTTGTTGGATGTTATAACTGAGTGCGTGTATTCTATTGCAGGAACTTCCTTTATTTTTCTTTTGTGTTTGTCAGACCCCCGCCTACTTACCAACTGAGCCCGGGAATTCTTTCTTTGATTTCAGGCTACGACGATATACGTAGCAAATGGTAGAAAAAGAAGAAATATGTGAAAAACAGTAAAAAAATAGGAGAGATAGGATGATAGGACACATAACAAGGTATAAGGGAATAACGCGGCATGTGTTAGACGTAGAGAAATGAAAATAGAGAAATAGAGGTAGACATAGATTAGACAATTGTTCACACAGGGAATTGTGTAGGGTAGATTAAAATAGATTTAGTTAAGTATGTAGGCGACATATTTTGCTCGGTACCACGCAATCATTTTGAAACCTCTCTTGAACACTTTAATAACTTTAATAAACATCTAACATTCAATTTAAAAAGAAGAAGACAAAAAAATTCCATTGCTTGACATTGATCATTCGATCAATACACACCAGTTTGATTTTTAATTACTATAAGAAGCCTACAAATTCTGGTAGATACATTATCTCCAACTCCAGTCAGAGCAATAAACACAAGATCAACACCATCTTAGCACTAAAAAAATTGCATTACAAAGATAACAATCCAATTTTTTTAAATAACAACATCAAAGAACTAAAACAAGTCTTTATTAATACTGGCTATTCCATTTAAATTGTGAACAAATTGTTGAATACCTACATTTTAGCACAACAAAAAACACCACCACAATTGGTCTTCAATAAGCTTCCATATATTGAAAAACTAACTCCTCAAATTACTCGAATTTTAAAAACCAAATATAGGCATTGTATACTACAATGTAAAATCAATTAAATATCCTTTTCCACCACTTAAGGATAGAACAAACACCGAAATGTACAGTAACGTTGTATATAGAACTCAATGTATTTGCAACTACCCTTTCATTAGTCAAACTGGTTAGTGTTATAGTATAGATTAACTCAACACCACAGTGATGCAAAATTGGAAAAAAACAACTGTGGCTTCTCGACGCATATATATTCTGCCAAACACACACCTTCATTCAAAAATACCAAAATTTTAGAAAAAACAAGTTTCAAAAATCACTTATTACTTGAAGCATTTCATTAAGAAAAATAAAAAAAGGTGCATTAACAACAAGCAATACCTAAAAACATAAGTGCTGTTTACTACGATCTATATACACATTAATTGTAGTGCTGTTATTTACTGGACACTATTTACACGCACTTTTTCTTTTTATCATACTGTTGCGAGCTACTATTAGGCAACCCGTTAAACACACAAGCGCCGTGGGTGCTGCATATTCTCCAAGATTCGAGAATTCTTCTGGCAATTACCACACAATGTGTCATCCTTTTAATTCAGAGTGTATATAAGACCGCTAATAAATGCAGGAGTTTTAGTCTATACTAGAATGCCTAATATAAATTATATCGTTGTAAAATAAAAGTAGTTGAGATTTTGGAAGTCCAAGAGTATACATAAATGTTATATGCTGTGTCTTATGTACATGCAGCTTGTAGTATACATAAATAAATAGAAGTGTAATAAAAATAGTTGTGTTAGTGTTATTAATGGACCTATGGTAAAGACGTTAGTTTAAGAAGATATTAGTGCTTGTAAATTCATTAGTGTGATAGTGCTTCATAGTTAATTGGACTGAAAACATCTATAAATAGGGCATATACAGTTAATTAGACTCGTGAACAGTGAGTAATAAAGACTCTTGTTATTACTTGTTTTAAATTAGAGAACCACGGCAGCAGGAGCTTGTTTCAATACTTATATTCAAAAATCGTTGCACGTAAATGTATGGAATTTCGCTCCAATTACTACATCCCTATCCGATGCAAGTTTACCAGAATTCCTTGTTTTAGTACCTTATTAGCGCAATCCACTTATTAGTGACGTGCACTGCCCGTCTTTCTTTAATACTGGTCGCATCGTATCTCTTCTACAGTGATTGCGAAAACTCATAAATAATTCTTAACTATTCTTATGGGTTTTTAATGTTCCGGCCGATCTTGGATTAAAGGTTTTTTTATTAATTAGGTCATACGAAATTGACGTATTTCTTATCAATTCCTCTCGAAATTTCGAGAATATGTTTTATTTAAATTAAATTTACGTTATACAGCGTCAATTTGGTTATTTATTTTAAACTTGTTTTATCCACGGGTTTTACACATACACACATGCAGAAATAACCACATCTTCATAATTGTAATAAAAGGTTGGTTTTCACGGCAAAACGTGTTCTAATACACATAGTAAGGCTTAGCATTACTTTTTAACAAGATTGACATAGTTCTTACGCTAAATGCATAAGGCTACCAGCATTCTATGCTATTTACATCAAACGGATACAGTTCACCTGACGTTCAATACGGTAAGACTCTAGAAAAAGTCTCCGTTTGTAACAATTTTCTCGTTCTAAAATTTCAACGACATATTGAGCATCCCATTTAGTAAATTAATCGACCGAAAACCAAAGAAAATCATAAATTTTCTGATCGTAATTTTCCACGCCGTTTCGTATTCTAGTAGTATGATAGAATTGGTATAGTATTTTCTGGTGCATAAGTGAAACCTGTTTTTTTTAACCAAAACAAGTTCTGAATAATAACGGAATCGGCGAAAATATAAACTCAACCATTGATTGTAACACCCGTGATTTCTAACTATAAATATCGGTTAAAAACAAGTTTTCAGTGCATTTTATGCAGACCGAAGGGACCGCAAAACGAGTTCTAATGTGTAAATATTCATTCTCTTTAAAAATTTTAAATAACTGCAATGTAAAGTACTCCTTTTGAAAAACGTTTTTTGTAGCTTGAGTCATAAAACACTTACGGGTATCTAACGCAAAGCCAGGATAATATATTTTTCTTTCAAAGAAGCTATTTTTCTAGATGATTCGTAAAGTCGATTTTTCGAAACATAAATCATTTGTAAATAAGTAAAGGACAGCTAGTTATCCCGTATGGATGAATCTAGTCCAATGAAGTAAATATAAATAAAGACTGTGCATTTGATAAGATAATACGTATTATTGATCATAAATTAAAACAGAAGCGGTAACTAAGAGTATTTTATATTGATTGCTGTAAACCACGCTAATTAAAGAAGATCTTTACGATCTAATAATTTACAATGACAGGTATAAAATGAACGGAATTTTGTCGAAGTTGCATCATGTTATGAATCATATCACCTAGGAAAAGTCTGGAAGCCTTTTAGAACCTGTGACATGTAGGATTTCTTATGTAAAGCCGCTAAGGAATGCAAACGGAAGATTCATTCAAGATCGGTAGTTCATAATAATGTATCTATTTATAAAATGCTTGCCAACAAAGCTTTATGTCGGAAACAACAAATTGTAAGAGTTGTAACTTCTAAATCGCATGCACGGTCATGCTGGACGTTTATATATTAATGGAAAAATTTTTTTAACGTAAAACTCCAGTTGCAAAAGTAAAATCTTATTCAAATAAGATGAACTTCAATGGAATTGTTGAGTTAATAGTCATAAAAGAAAGAATTCAAAACTGATTTCCCGATGTAGTTATTATGGTGCAAAAATGGAGAAGGAGATTTAACTCGCAAATATTTTATTATTTAGATCTTTAGATAAACATTTTGTGATTTAATTGATCTAGGTAGATTAAGTTTGCATAATAAGATGTTTGCGTATAGTAATTCTCTGTAAATGGATATTGTAAGCCCCTTTGGAGATTGAATTCGATAAGTTCGACCATTATTAAAGATTAAAAGGGGATATCTGATCGGCCATATCTTCTTCTTCGGGGTAAGAGAAAATGTTGCAATTATCCATTCTATTTTTTAATAATCTGTACATAGTGTGACTTACATAAGAAAGGTCTGGGAGAAACTAAGCTCTTCATATAAATGTTTAGTAGTTTAATGTTTGGACTTAAGTTGTAAATTGCATTTGTAGGTTTAACGCTTGTATGTAAGTAATAAATTTGGATAATTTGTATTGAAGAAAGATGTTATTGAATTATAATTTGAAGGTTTGATTATAATTGTGATGTTGAAATTTCGTTGTTTTATTTCATTCGAGCTAGGTAATACGGACATCTACAGGCACTAAATTATATCAGATCATTTTGTTTTATTTTATCAAAGCCCAGCATACAAGTGACATCTTCTATAGTTATACACAATTCATGGCATCTTTATTGGCTCCCAACGTTTGGGCAGCTTTAAGCTAGCACTTACGAGAATCAATTCTTATTCCTTTAGGGTATTATTCATGAGAAATATATATATATATATATATATATATATATATATATATATATAAAGACAAAAAGGAGTGACAAATTTCTTATATATTTTGTGGAATTTAAGGAAACTGCAGAATGTAAAAACAAAAATCTTTATCGGAAACCTAGCTTGAATCTTCGTCCAACTCTGAAACTAAGATGCATTTTATTTTCTAAAAGCTAGCTCTATTGTGGACAAGCAGCAAACAAATGGTAGCAAATAAAAACTCTCTTTAGGTGTAGCTAGTTGTAGTGCTATCCGCTTCGCTTGGATGTCGGTAGATACAACATATATTTATAATGGTAGCTGCAAGAAGAAGAGTAGATGCGGAAGCGCATAAAAGAATAGGACCCGAATATATAGGAACAACAATTACTTTTGTTTCTCAAGGCGATATGTTAGTTTATTAGATCTACATTTATAAAACAGTTCGTAGCACATAAAAGCGGTTCAATGCTGGAGTACCTTTTGCACTTACCTAAATTGCTTCCGGTCGTTTGTGATATTTCCAAATTTTAAATAGAAGATATTTAAATTTTACAATTATTCCACGAAAATCATATAACTCGACTACAATTTCTAGGAGCATAAATCAACATAAGAATTAAAATCTTATTGAAAAATGTTGACATACGGCACTTAAAGGGATAATTTTTAGCAACTAAGAATTAATTTACTCTTCAAATATACGTACTCCAATTCGATATGATATTGCAGTAAATGATATCTAAAATACTTCAAGGATATGGTCTTTAACACAGAATGAATAAAACTCTACGGTGGTAAGTTGAAATTGGCGTTCTCTAATTATCTGAAAAACCACAAAAGGTATTCTAATAAAATTTTCTACTTACCCAGATTTTAACGTATCCATTTTTAGGTAATAATGTAACAATTTTATTTTCGATAATAATTCTTTGCATATAATTTCAAGAATAGTGTAATAATTTTATTAATAATAATAATTCTTTGCATATAATATCAAGGATAATGTAACAATTTTATTAATAACAATAATAATTTGCATTCAACTTCAAAAGTAATACGCTAAGCCTGCATCGTCCTTTAATAATCTAGTTATATTCAGATATCGTATACAGCTATTTACAAGCACATCTCTGTTTGATTGTTCCCCTCCTGACAGCGCGACCGCCCGAGCTGGTTATAAGATGGTCGGCCACAGGTGATAGAGATATCAACATGTTCCCTTGGTTGGAGGCCGGCAATCTGCGAATCCATTTCAAATAGTTAGGATATTTTCGAATAACGGTCGGTAATGTATATATTTTGCGAACTTGTATAATTTGAGATAATTTATTTAGCGCGACAAGTAGGATGCAACTTTTAAAGACACACAAGGACACAGTAAAACACATGTAAGATGCTACCTTTAGAAGGTGACGTAATTCAACCTTGAGAGTACGATTGCTGCTGAATGTAAGGCTACAGGATATGATTCGACACGTGGAACGCAGGAATTATAGAAGTTGGTTTGGATGAAATGGTTTCAAATTGCAAACGCTGTTATCGTTGCTTGAAGATTGGTGATCCCGTCTTCCTTTGTCACAATGCGACAATTGCGGTTTTGGTTAGTAGATAGCTATACGTTCTTTTTATGTGTTTCAAAATTTGGAACACGTTAACTTGCTTTGATGCGTAATACATATACACTGAAAAAGTTTCAACTAATTGTTGAGCTGGATTTACCAGTAGTAGAACGAAAGTTCATTGATTTAACGTTCTAAAAACAACATGCTTTGTTCCATATGAATCGTCAGAAATGTCAACAGGTGTTACTGACGTCATATTTTTCTACTTTGTATTGCTGCCAGATGTTATTTTAAAAGCAAATGCTTTGAACAGCTTTAGTACAATATATGTAAACATATATATTTTTATGATCAATTTTATCTACAATAAAATTAGTATACATAATTTTGAAAGCTCAAATGCTAATATTGTTAGGAGCTATTAATTTGTTATCCACCTGAAAAGATCTGCCCAGGTCAGAACCCTATTTGTACAACAAGTTCATGTTTTAAAGTAGAGTGTTTGATTGATAATGATAAAGACAAACCTGAAAGTTAAAATTTTAAGATTGATGCAGTTAAAGATTAAATTTTTTGTTACAAGTTATATTATTTTAAAAGAGATCTTTTAGTAAACAATTGGTTCCAGATTAAAGGTTTTTTATTTTGATTAAGTGTGATCAAATCTTATTACATAAAGCTAAAACCCTCCTAAGTAATAAATTGATGCCAAAGTTATATTGAAAATACTTTTTTTATTATTTCTTTATGTATTTTTGCAGGACACAAATGGTGTTCCACTTTTTTATTTATTTAACTATCACAATTTCTTAAAGGAGCTGCGTCTTATTTTATTAAGATAGGCTTTTGTCAGCGAAGGCGATCTTTTTTTTCTTTGGGTCTCCACGTCCGCCCTTAGAACTATGCTATGCAATTATCGTGATTACATCAGTACTTGGTGGCGCCTATTTGATTTAGCTTAAGTTTGATCTGCAAACAAAATTCGACTCTCCCCACTTCTCATTGCTCTACCCAGGAATAGACCCCTAGTTGTGTCGGAAGATTTTTGGAACAATAAATACGTTTCACTGACGCCCATGCGTGAGGCCAGCTATATATATAAAAAATTTGTTTCACTGTATATAAAAAATATTCGTTTCAATAATATCAGAGTCGCACCATTGAGGAGATCACCCACGTTTGACCCTATTAATTTTTTGAATGCAGAGTTTTGTAAATTCTGGTTGTTTAATGAAAATCCGTGGAGTTTTCTATGTAGAAAGGTACTCATAATAGAAGACGATATCTGTAGCGAATTTTGAATTCATTAAGTTAAAGCATTCACAATGCCTTGTGATTAAATTCATTAAGTTTTAATACTAACGTGCTATATTTAAAGTTATTACAGAGATACTAGATTTAAGTATTTAAATAACAATAAAATATTTAATTCGTTTAGATCCCTCAGTTTTTTGTAGGCACCACTCAGTAGGGATAATTTATTGGCCTGTGACAAGAGCTTTATACACCTTCAGGAAGATCATTGAGTGTGAATAGTTTCCAAGATTTGATTCTTTAGCTCTTTATCTAGTCCCACACAAAATAGTAACATTACACAGAAAATTTATTGGGTAAAATGTTTTCCCAATGTAACGCACCTTTATCTTATTGTCAAAAAATAGATACAATAAGCTGCCTTCTTCTCTTTGAAGAAAATGTGTAGAACGAGCCAGTTCTTTTCCCACGATTGAAGGCCAGGAAAGGTATTCCTTCCAACCAGACTCTGGGTCTATTTCTGCAGCACGAAATGAGAAAGCATAGAGGTGGGCTTATATTCAAAGATGCTCAATACTAAAAAAAAACAGAATAGTCGAGGCGCAGCTGCCTCTAATTTAGACAACAGAATAAATTAAGGGGAAAGGCAGAAAACCCTTTAACTCACCAATTTTATAGCATTCCTAGTTTAGTTTGTGCTAAATTCTACTCTAAAGTCGCTGCTATTGTACATAAATCATTAACAATTATGACAAAGGGAGTATGATTTGTGTTTCAACAAATTTATCATTAATATTATAAAACTCAAAATCCTTTCAAGGATCACCAATAAAAAAATATTTTAGTTCAAAGTTAAATATATTTGAAATTAAATAACACTTCCCTTATGTTTTAGATTATTCTTTTACAAACTACCGAATGTGTATAAACAAAATAATTAAAATTTTCGTGCTTTCCCATGCATCATGAATCTCCATTTTCTTAATTTATTAGATTTAAAAGTGTATTCAATATTCATACGATAAAAATAGGTGTATTTACATTATCCTTGATTTTTACTGAAATTCCTAAGCATTAACCGAAAATCTTTGATTGGCCTTAACATACGTATTAATTACAAATCATAATATTTGTGTAACCATACTAGTCTTATCACATCGTTTGCATTACAAGAAGATAATCGTGGTTTAGCATGAATGAGATTGAAGTTACCTTCTTATAATAAAATAAATAAATAAAATTTCAGTGCCTTTTACAATTACATTTGGTATAATTTCTCTTTTTAAACATTGTAATTAATGGACCTATCTTTCGGTTTCTAGGCCTCAAAAATAAATAAAAAAAAATTATGACCTCAATAACTATTAAAGACATTAATTTTTAGTATTTCTAGATTTTATATTCTCTATACAAAGAAATTACCCGTGTTCAAGCCTTAGCTGTACGAGAGACGCAGGTTCCCAACAATAAAATAAAATTGTATGTAAAATAACAAATGTGGCTTAGTAACTTACCGCATTTAAAAACTACCACAATACTTTAACGCACCTGTTTAGACAGAAGGTTAAAGGAGGGTTAAATAGAAGGAAAATAGGGTTGGTATCTAATATTAACGAAGCTGCTAAACCGGTGCAAGAGAGATTGTAACGGACTGTGTCGAGGCATACTAATTCCGGCGATTTTTATTGTTGCGATAAGAGTCCCACTTTTGTCGACCGACGTAAAATAGCGTGCGCTTTGATCACTGAGAAACTTACTATTTATTTACAATGGGCAAATGCCTTAACAACCTGAATACTTTGAATTCTCGACTAAAAGCAACTTTGCGTGCAAAATAGCAAAATTCTCACCAAATATTTAAAATACAAAAATTAACCTTTAATTACTACTTCTTTCCTATGCACAAATTGTAACTTTATTTTTGTTCTTACTAACAGGACCACGTCGTAAACACCAGTAAAACGTATTTTTTTTTTGTTTTATGGGCGTGGCGTCAGTGATACTTATTTTTTCCAAAAATCTTCCGACAAAGCTAGGGGTCTATTCCTGGGTAGAGCAATGAGAAATGGGGGGTAAGTCGAATTCTGTTTGCAAACCAAAGTTAAGCTAAATCAAATAGGCGCCACCATGTCCTGATGTAATTACGATAATTGCATAGCGCAGTTCTAAGGGCGGACGTGGAGACCCAAAGAAAAAATGACCGCCTTCGTTAACAAAAACCTGTCTTAACAAAATAAGACGCAGCTCCTGTAAGAAATTGTAATAGTTAAATAAATAAAAAAGTGGAACACCATTTGTGTCCTGCAAAAATATATAAAGAAATAATAAAAAAGTATTTCCAATATAAAATTGGAATCAATTTATTACTCAGAAGGGTTTTAGTTTTATGTAATTAGATTTGATCGCACTTGATCAAAATAAAAAATCTTCAATTTTGAACTAATTGTTTACTAAAAAAAACTCTTTTAAAATAATATAACTTGTAACAAAAAATTTTATCATTATCTGCATCAATTTTAAACTTTTAACTTTCCTTTTTGTCTTTATTATTATTCAGCAAGCAACTTTACTTTAAACATGAACTTGTTGTACAAATAGAATTCTAACCTGTGCAGATCTTTTCAGATAGATAACAAATTATTAGCTCCTAACAATATCAGCATTTGAGCTTTCAATATTACGTATAATAATCTAAGTGTAGATAAAGCTGATCACAAAAATGGGCATGTTTATTTAATTTGCATTACAGCTGCTCAAAGCATTTGCTTTTAAGGCAACATCTGTCAGCTGTACAAAGTAGAAAAATATGACGTCGGAAACTTCTGTTGGCATTGCCGACTGTTCATATGGAGCAAAGCATGTTTTTTTTTAGAACGCTAATTCAGCAAACTTTCGTTTTACAGCTTGTAAAACCAGCTCAAAAATTAGTTGAAACTCTTACAATTTACGTGTATTAAGCATCAAAGCAAGTTAACGTGTTCCAAGTTTTGAAACACATGCAAAAAAAACTTATAGCTATCTACGAACCAAAACTGCAATTGTCGCTTTACGACAAAGTAAGACGGGATCCCGTTCTTCAAGCAAAGATAACAGCGTTTGCAACTTGAAACGACTTCATCCAAATCAACTTCTATAATTCCTTCCTAGACAAATTTCTTGTTAGGCAAAGTTTAAATCCATTATTCTTGCCGAGTAATATTTGTTACGTTCCACGTGTCGAATCATATCCTGTTGCATTACATTCTGCAGCAGTCGTGCTCTCAAAGTTGAATTATGTCACCTTCTAAAGGTTGCATCTTACGTGTGTCCTTCTAACAGTTGCATATTACGTGTCCTTCTAAAAGTTGCATCTTACGTGTCGCGCTAAATAAATTACCTCAAATTACATAAGTTTGTATAATATATACATTACCAACCGTTATTCAAAGATATCTTCACCATTTGAAATGGATTCGAAGATTGCCGGTCTCCAATCAAGGGTACATGTTGATATCGCTATCGCCTGTGGCCGACTTTCTCGTAACCAGGGCCGAGCGGTCGCGCCGTCAGGAGAGGAACGAAACAATCAAACAGAGATGTGTTTGCAAATAGCTTTATACGACACAGATATCTGAATATAATTAGATTACTAAGGAACGATGCAGACTTAGCGCATTACTTTTGAAGTTAAGTGCAAATAATTATTATTATTAATAAAATTGTTACATTATTCTTGAAATTATATGCAAAGAATTATTATCGAAAATAAAATTGTTACAAAATAGTTTTAGAAACTCTCTGATAATTTCCAATATGAACTATTTATCAAACCAAAACTATAAGATGGATACTCACATGGCCGTACTGCTTATAGTAAATCGGATTTTTTATATTGGCGGTTGAATTTATTACATATTCAATATGAAAGAACTCCAAAATATCCACTTACAAAAGACGGTTAGTTCTTATTATCGTTAAAACATTTAGTGACTCAATAGACAACTGATGAAGCCACCATTTTATGATTTCAATCGTCTCATATTAAGTTTTGCTAAAAAGGAACCTTAATATTATTACTAAAATATAACATGGCGGAAATACTGATTGTTTTACATTATTTCAGGCGCTTTGATAATTTTTCAATCAACGTGTAGAACGCAGTACATATTTTCCTATAGTCCTATTCTTAATTTCCACGTCTCTAAAGACATGGTTAAAGTTAATCTGCTATGCACTGTTCTTACATTATGGGATTTAGACATCTGAACATTCGCTATTTACAACCATAAATGTTTAATTTGTCATCATACGTGGAATGTAGGCAACACAACAATCAGACTTATGTGATACGTGCAGAGTGCACTGAAACAAAGACCTAATGATAATTTTTCATTTACTTATATGGTGCTGTAGGATGAGGTATTTTAAATTCACTGCAACACTAGTTTTAATCGAAATAAACCAATGGACAGGTAGCAACAGTTTATATGATTATATAGATAATTAAAATACTCCCATTTCACCTAGTTTCGTGACTATGGTAGTTAAGTTCCATATATTTTGTGCCAAAGAACACATCTTTAAACTAGTGCTGGGTAATTTTCAAACACTCTGTATAGCAATATAACGAATAACGATACCATTTCTATTAACCAAAAAAATTTTAAACTGCCGAGATGTTTTCACTCTGTTATTACTCTCTTGTAATTATTACAATGTACAATGTACATGTATTTAAGCTCTTGTGCAAAATAAACTTCAAAACTATTTCATACTTTGTAGCTTGGTTAGAGCTTTCTCGCAAAGCGCGGAATCAAACTAATATTGTTTTCCACCATTAAATCTAAAGTACAAAAAGTTTATAAAAAGATAATTGCTACATTTTTTATTTAAATCGGTGCGACTACTACATTGAAGAATTAATTACAGGTGCTTACTGTGTTTAATAAATAAAATTGTAAGCGTTTGTTTGTAATTAACTATAATTGTATCTTTAATAGTTTATAGCATTGACCGCAACTGTGGTATCGTTTTTTGTTTTATCGGTCTGCGACAATTTACTCATAGACTTCATAAGAGTAGCTTTAAACTTCATACGTATGTATGAAAATTGTAGAGCTTTGCAAAAGGTAGAAACAAATAAGCAATTTTAGTGATAGTTTTAGATAAGCAGAGCAACGAATTTCTGAAACTAAAAATTAATCTTTGAAACGAAATCTATTTTTCTGAAGTATTTAGCTTATTGCTAAGATTAAAGAGAAACTGCGAGGTAGCTTAAGAACAACAACGGCCAATTTCTTCATATCAATCAGGTATGTTCAGCAGTATTGCGTGGGTTAGAGCAAATAGAAGTCATAGTGATAAAAGGTCAACTCCGCCTTATAATTAAGTTGTCTAAAACGATCAAGCAGTATATTATTAATTATGACTTTGAATTGATATAATATTAAAAATTAAATTAAGAAACCAGGTTGGGGTAAGAGAAGCCTATAATGTAAAATAATATCAATCATATAGCCCATGTACCAGGTACGTCTAAAGTTAAGTTGTTTTTGCATAAGATTTGATTCAAAATAAGTTGTTTTCTTTATTTGGACCTGTAGTTATAGCTTTTATTATTGGAACAGTTTTAATGACAATGTAGCAATGTAACTTTATGATTAGTATTAAATTGTTTCAATTTCCAAAACCCTCTTCATCGGAAGATCAAATATTAGTCAGACTGTGCTTAATATGATCTGCAAATAGAATACTTAAGTTCTGTACATTTAATGATGTCTTCGGTGTTTTTGTCTTGCCTTATTAACACGGAGCCTCGCCAAGGGTACGTATATATTGTAGCAAACTCTTTACTGGTCATTATTGGCAAAACGTTTCCGAGGATTGCCAAAATGTGGTAAAAGAGTGTTAACGAAAAATTTTCAGTAAGAAATGGCCGACTGTCAAATGGATGTAGAAATAATGTTCGACATAATTTAGAAAAGCTCCAAGAGAAGTTATGGCTGGCTGGGTTCGGATCCGCAGAGGCATGAGCGCGGGAGGTAAGAAATTAAAGTTAAAAGTTACAAATAAAATGTACTGGCGCGCGACGCCATCTAACCATATACGGTAATACGGTACGCGAATTACAGGTTGGACATTGCTAATGAATTTTCTAAAAACCATTTATCGTTTAATCTCTAATAGTATATTACATTACTAGCGTGGAAAGTGACCCATTTCACACGAGTGGAAGAGTATTGTCGCACGAGACGTCAGTCGAGTGCGACTATTCCACGAGTGTGAAATGTCACTTTCCACGCGAGTACTGTACACTATTTTTGCGACGACCACCACTAAAAACAATTACGAAATAGTTATTTTTATGCTTATTTGCAATAAATGTGTACGCAATAATGCAAGACAGGCAGACACCTATAAAATTTATTTGACGTTTTGATGTTGAAAATTCGAACACCTACTTTGTTTTTATAAGATCCGCGAATCTGTTGCTTTTAGCGTATGCATTCTCAATTTTTATTGAAGAAATCATTTCAATTACAAACTAATATGAGTAATTACATCTTTAAGTAAAACGGAAACTGTCAGTATCGATTTAACTATGGGTATTTTAAACTGTTATTAGCCAAAACGAAACGAATGAATGCAAAAAGGTAGAAACCGGTAGTCGTTTGGGTTGCCTAGGTAACTAGCATACTAACATCAGTCATATCACTCTAGAGTTGAAAAGTATTTCAACACTAGAGTGATATGTACTTTCGCACTCTAGAGTGATATACTTTACATTCTACATAAATAAGTAGTGTGTAATCTGTTGTTTTCACAAGTGGTCGTCGGAAAAAGAAATAATACAATTAACAAACACTGTACTATGTTTATTTATTAGTTCTCAACAGAGGAGTAATGTTAAAACTCAGCTATTCGTACACTTCTACACATTTGCCACATCTCCTCGTTCGTTGCTTATAAATCGGTTTATATAGACCAGGACCATCGTATCTTACTTTCATTTAGCAATTCATTAGTCAATAAATACTTTTACAAGTCCGTGGTGAAGTCATATGTCAACCAATTCTATTTATTTAAGATACATAAGTGATTGATGGTGATTAAGAGGTAGATATAAAGTAGGTATAAATATAAATATGCAATTACAATGAATGGACCAATTGCTTTTACTAGCAATAACGATAATGGTGAAGCGGTTATGTAATAACAAAAAAGACAACTTACCAACTAATTAAGGAAGGGTATGATTAATACCTTAAGTCTTGCGCCGCTGGGTGCAATTAGACACTTTCACGCACAAAGCTATTGTCCTTGCGCCGTCTGGGGCAATAGACACTTTCACGCACAAAGCTGTACGGAGAACCAGTAATCACGCTCGACCGGGTGTCGGTCTCGCTTTGAAAGCTCTAATACGACCGTCCCATTTCAAGGGTTCGAAGGCGACTTGTTTCTTTAAAGGCTCGAGTACGACTGTCACTTTATGCACTGTTATTGCCGGTATATAAAATGTTTCACTCAAACTGTAGGATGCACGCACAAAGTATTTATTGTCACAAAATACCGAATTGTTCGATGACGACGTAACATACCGCCCACCAAATTCATAGAATTTTGAAAAGAAGGAAGTAGGTTGGGTGAAGGAAATCACATGGGATTTGACCTTGCTAGGAAAGGAGGTAACGAAAGATAGGGTGGTGCACTACAGCGAGCGATATTACCAACTATGCAAAGAATAAAAATATATATGTAAATAAGCAAATATGTAAAAATAATATACTACTATATGTAAAAATGTGTATATACATCTAAACATAAAAATAAAATTAAAATACCGGTAGCGGCGCTAGTTTGACCAAAGGTCGTTTTAGTGTGCCATGTGCCGTTTTGACTTCAGCGACACGTATAATACCGTCCGCACCGGAAAAGTATAATAATACGACCAAACTTCCATTGAAGTGGAGAAAGCTGGTCGTCCTTGATGAGGACAATAGTGTCCTTTCCGTAGTTACCTCAGCAATTGAGGTTGACAATGTTGGTTGAGGCGGCCACGAGTCACTAGGGTAGTGAAGCCAATCAGGCCCCGCCCACCATAGCGAACATGAAATAACCGCGCTTGGCATTAATCCCCGAGATGCAGGATCAGCCGGATTATGCGAAGATTTAATATAAAACCATCGGCTAGGTGCAATGATTTCTTGAATGTGGCTAACACGGTTTGCCACAAAAGTTTTCCAACGAAAAGGTGGAGAACGTATCCAAGTGAGAGCGACCGTAGAATCACTCCACGCTGAAACATCGGAGATGTCAATCAAGCCTTGATAAGACCGAATGGTAAAAGAAAGTAAATCGGTTAATAAAACGGCGGCACATAATTCCAAACGTGGAATTGAAATGCGCTTAATTGGAGCTACTTTTGGTTTTAGCGGTTACAAATTGTACAGTTATTTCTCCAGTAGTTTGATTTATGAACTGAAATACACTACCGCTGCATACCCTACCTCGCTAGCATCGCAAAACCCATGCAAATGACAAGTAAAAGGATCCGAAGGGGTAAACAACGTGGTAACTTTAATGACGATAATAACGGCAACTCTTCTTGATACTGCTGCCATTGAGACGAAATGTCTGCTGGTGGGATGTCATCCCAATTCAAACCTAACATCCACAGATGCTGGATTAGGCGTTTTGCAAAAGTGTTAGTGGGGCTAAAAATCCTAATGGATCATATATTCTGGCAACTTGTGAAAGTATGTTGCGCTTTGTACATATTTGGTTTAATGGTTTAACCCGAAACGAGAAAATATCTTCTGTAGGTGACCATTGAAGACCTAATATTTTATTGATTCGTCAGAATCGAAATCGAGAGAAGTATATTGGCAAAAATCTGACGGAATGCCTTCCAAAATAGAAACTGAATTAGAACTCCATTTTCGAAGTTCAAAACCAGCCAAATGTAAAAGTCGGATAAGTTGATCTTTAATTTCGCGGGCCGATTGTATAGAATCTCCACCGGCGACGAAATCATCAATATATAGATTTGACCGTATAGCCTCAGCGGCTAACGGAAACCTTTGCCTTCGTCAATGGCTAATTGCTGAAGAGTCTTTAATGCTAGATAAGGCGATGACTTAATACCATAGGTCACTGTATTAAGCTGATATGTCTGATGGGTTCTTCTGCGGAGAACCGCCAAACAATTAATTGAAACTTTCGATGTTCTTCGGTAACCAAAATTTGTCGATACATTTGGCGAACATCACAAGTAAAAACGAAACGATGAGTACGAAATTTCAGTAAGATTGACGAAATGTCGTTTTGGAGACTAGGTCCAGCCAATTGAGTGTCATTAAGTGACACGTTGTTTTTAGCCTTTGCAGAGGCGTCAAAACCACACGAATTTTAGAAGTATGACCTTCCTCTTTAAACACAGGGTGATGGGGTAAAAATAATTATCGTTCCCAACGGGCGGAGAATCGAGTAATGCCATATGACCCGCATCAAGATAGTCCTGCATGAAATTGTTGTATTGGGCGCGTAGCTCCGGTTGAGCATGCAATTTGCGCTCCAACGAAAATAGTCTTTTTTTAGCCATCTCAAAGCAATTATCAAAAACGGGCAAAGTATCGTTGAACGGTAACGCAACAATAAAACGACCGCTAGGGTCACGAGAAAACGTGTTTTCAAAATCAAATCTGCCTTTTCTTCTTCTGGAGAAGTATAAGGCTTGGATGGTAATTCTTCTATCTCCCAAAACCGCCTTAGGGTCTGGTCGATAGGATCTTCTACAGAAGTAAAAATGCTTGGACAGTATCAGACTGCAAGCTTTTGTGGGACCAATAATAGTCCAACCAAAAATTGTATTTATGGCGGCAGGCTGAAGAAATTTGCCATGTATAACACCGCCATTGATGATGAACGGATAAACATCTGCTCCAAGGAGCATGTCAATAGTTCCTGGAGAGTTCCAGGTCGGGTCTGCAAAGTGCAGGCCGCATAAGTGTTCCCAATTATTAGGAACTTCAACGCTAGGTAATTTGCCAGATATTGACGAAAGCACAAAAGTTGTGACTTCTAGAGATTTTTCAGAGTCTAACATAGAGCGAATGGTGCAGCTGACGGCACCCTATTGACTGCTGAAGTTGTCTGCCCAAGTCCATAAATCGGAACTTGAGAACGTATGCGTGGAAGCCAAAGTTTGCTCACGCAATCGTCTCGAATAAAGCTAGCTTGGGAACCAGGATCTAAGAGTACCCTGATCGGTTTGTATCTACCAGAACGATCTTGAACTTCCACAACAGCAGTGGAGAGTAAGACAGTAACCCCAAGATTTGAATTCGTCTGTGAAGACAAAACATTTGCCGGACTAGGAGAGGCTGACTGCGTCCTATTGGCATTTTTATGCATGTGTGTAGCGGTCGGTTCAGCTGAACGGCTAGAAGCAGGTTGCGATTCAAAATGTAGCAAGGTATGATGCGGCTTGGCGCAAGTTCGACAGGAATTATAAGATTTGCATTGCATGGACGCATGGTCTGTTCGTAAGCAATTTAAACAAAGGCGTAAGCGTTTGACAATGTCGAAACGTTCCTGTCGGAGTTTTCTTTAGAAACGATTGACATCTATAAATTAAGTGATTGCCTTTGCAGGAAGGACAATGGTGCGAAAATGAATTATTTGAGTCACTGGAGCTACTTGGTGTGTCCAGTGAAACTACGTTAGAAGAAACTCTTGGTTTAAATTGAAACGCTGAGGATTTCTTAGGCACTGATGTGTGAGATGTATGGACAGTCGTCGAATAAGAAACAGGTGCGGTTGAAGAAAAGGTTTCCAACGCTGCACATTGTTGGGTTAAAAAATATCTCAAATCCTCGAAATTAGGTATTTGCTTCGGATCCGATTGGAGTTCGAAGCGTTTTCTAGTGAACGGATCAAGTTTTTCTAAAAGCAAATCGACCAGAATAAAGTTCCAATGTTCAGTGGGAAACTTTAAGTTAGTTAGAACAGCAAGGTTCTCCGAAAACAATCAATAAGTGCCCTAAGTTTCTTAGGGTCTTCTGATTTTAAAGGTAGAAAGTCTTTCATTGCTTTCCAATGCAAAGTTGCCAATAAACGCGGATTGCTAAATCTCTCACGCAAGGCGTTATAGGAAATAATAAAATTATCCCCGAAATGGGTACAGATTTAACGATTCTTAAAGACTCCCCGGTACAACAACTGATAAGATAATTTAATTTTTCGATATTGGACAGCGACGCGTTATTATAGACCAGACTGTCAAATAAATCGATGAAAGATGAAAATTCAGTTACCTCATTATTAAAATTTGGAGCTTTAACGGTAACAATTTTGATACCGTGCTGCTTGGAGCATTTTCTGTAATTTGTGGTGCTTTCATTTCTTGCATCGTATCGAGATGCAGCAGTATGAAAAATAAGCGGAATCTACTTCCTTCCGTACAGCGTTGTAAGTTAATGAGTCTACCTCGTCACATGAGGCCAAGACAGCGACTAAAATTGTATTGAAATTTGCATAAAGGTCATGTATTCCCCTTGTTTGAATAAGGAACAATGCCTTTAAACTTGGGTCACTTTGTATAGAATTACAAAGCTCAAATATTTCTAAAATCCGTGTTTTCAGTAATTGAGTTCTACCACATGTGCTTTCTTTGGAGCCATTCTCAAAGATTCTGAAAGGACTACAATAAACTGTTGTAAAACGGTAAAGCTAAATGTGCACTGAGAAATATTAAAATATTATGAGTTGTTCAAAGCACGAAAATGTAAAATAGGGTATAACCAATAAATCACGTTTTATGACTAACGGTTCGTCAAACAAAAGCGTGAATATAAGATGTACCGCTTAACAACCCGAGCGGCTTACCATCAAAAGCTCACAGAAACGTTTAAAACATGTGGCTTAACATATTTGCCGAAAGATGCAACTTTTACATTATATTACTCCTGCAGATGTTCAATATTTTACCGTAAACCGCCTGAAAAGGTTTGTATTGATACTAAAACGTACAATAGCTTTTAAATACAAAGCAAACCCTTTCCTTTTCGTTTAAGAAGTATAAAGCGATTTATAGTTTTCAGGTTGCTTTGCTTTATACCGCTAAAATAAATTTAAAACTGAAAACTGACAAATTTTATATTATGATTTGTTTGTAATTAAAACGCTTGCTGGTTTCAATTACGGCGAAATCGCTTAATTTAATCTAAAGACAGTATAAATACTATATTTACATATTTTAACCCGCTAAATGGAGCTTGAAACACAAATTTAAAAGCTAAAATATTTACTTAATTAAAAGCTCGCTGAAATGCACAATAATATTTAATTTAGGACATGTGTATAAAACCATAAGACTGGTGAATTCGGATCGTTTAGGACCAATGATTGATGGTGATTAAGGAGGTTGATATAAATGTGTGATATAAAATATGCAAATTATAATGAAGGACCAATTGCTTTTATAGCAATAACGATAATGGTGAAGCGGTTATGTAATAACAAAAAGACAACTACCAACTAATTAAGGAAGGGTATAAATACCTTAAGTCCTGCGCCGCTGGGGCAATAGACACTTTCACGCACAAAGCTTTGTCCTGCGCCGCTGGGCAATAGACACTTTCACGCACAAAAGCTTTACGGAGAACCAGTAACACGCTCGACCGGGTGTCGGTCTCGCTTTGAAAGCTCTAATACGACCGTCCCTTTCAAGGGTTCGAAGGCGACTTGTTTCTTTAAAGGCTCGAGTACGACTGTCACTTTATGCACTGTTATTGCCGGTATATAAAATGTTTCACTCAAACTGTAGGATGCACGCACAAAGTATTTATTGTCACAAAATACCGAATTGTTCGATGACGACGTAACAATAAGTATTACTTAATCTATTCTTGTAACCACTAAGTAGTTTAGATAGGTTGACAAGTTACAATTATTTCCATCTTGTACTATGCGTCGCTCTGAAGCGTGGAACATCATCAATAAGTCACTCCTCTGTTCCATTTACTTACAGATTAAGAAGGTACTGCAGTTTAAATTTATACTTACCTTTGCTTTAACATCAATTTTCATAAAATAATATATTACATAGTCTCTAAGGCATAACTTACACATTCTCCTTAATTATTACTTATCACCAACTGGGCGGTCAAAAACTAAATTGACACTTTTCCTTTTACATAAATCTTTACTAAGTATCATATTACAAGTACCTCATAAATTAAGCTTTATAATATCCTATTTTTAATAGTACTTATTGACATATCATTATATTTCCCTTCATATAGGAAAATTTCAAATAAAACGAGAAAGTTTTATTCAAAAATCCTACTCTAGTTAAATCTATATTACTAAATATAATTTGTCAATTGGTGGCTTCTAGTACATTTTTTTGTTTTCTTTCGGCATTTCTTATTGCTACTTGTGCCTTTGTTTACATTATACTTTTTATACACTTTGCGCAATAGCAAGACTAGAACTAAGATCACAAAAATATAACATATAACAGTCCATACAAATATATTACTGTAATGTATGCTTGGCGTTCTTGTCTGTCTATTTTGTGCTAGTTTCCGTCTATCGCTTCCACAACACTGTCCAAATTATTTAATTCTAAATGTTCTATTTTCATAAGCGCTGACATAGTGATTACAGAATCTTGTTGTTCCTTAGCTTGAATTGCAGACTGGGTCAGTTTGTTGCGTTTTTTGCTCAAACTGGGTTTTTATAAACGCGGATAATTTCGTTTTCACTTCTTATGTAGTACATGTTCTGTTATGGTGATTACTTAACTACCTAAAAGTTAAAAGTACTATGTTGTTTTCATTCATGCCCAAACTGCGGTTGCGATCGCTTCGTGTAGAAAGACGGTGGTCCATTTGTTTTCCTTCACCTTTTGTATTTTATTATTAGTGATTTCTCTTAATCTTCACGAGCAAACTTCGTAATTGCTTAAAAAGGACATCGCTTTGAATTAAATTCGTGGTGACTATGTGGCAGATGTATTGGGTTGGTACAATTTCGTTTCACCTTTAATTTAAACCATTTAAGCCTATTTAATGCTAAATGCTTACTTTTTGGTTTCTAACGTTGATTGGAAGTGCAGACATGAAAATAATAATAGTTACTTTGTTCTACAACGGAAATTTCTACAATAAAAATACATCTAAAGCACAACATTCCAGAAGGCTTCTATCTCTTTCTGTCAGCCTATCCTACTGCCCTTATTTCATAGACGTAATGTGTCGAGCTCCACACATATGTTTTGAACAATTTTTTCTTGTCTCTATGTTTGTAATCTTTGAACATATCCGCTGTTCTTTCCTGTTGGATGCAGTACGGTCACATTCAATTGTTTTACAGTTGTATACCCTATTTCCTCCATATTTAGTGGTATGCGAGGGGGGATGATGCCCAAGGTCCCGGGTTCAAATCCTGACACGGTCGCCTTGAAAATTTTTAGGCTGCCATTTTTCACAAAAATACGCCCTCGTTCGGATGAGAGGTAAAATAGAGGTCCCTTGTGTGGGTGTTGTCACGCACGTTGAAGATCTCTTGCAACAGCAAGGGTTCGGCAAAATTCAAAATTTCCAGAAAAAAACTCGCTTCCTGGCCAATGTAGTACCTTCGGGTGGAGCATTTGAAAATCAAATGTGAGGTATGTAAGGGGGTAAGCAGCCTGTGGCTGCCAAGAACCCCATTTGTCGATTTAATCGTTTTTTCAATATATCATTTCGCACAATCAATATTAGTTGAAAATATTTCACAACACACACCTGTAGTTGTTTTAATAATCATCGATTTAAGTGCACTTATTTTTTCACTAGATTTCCGTCTTCAAACTTGTTGGACGCGTACCTCCACTTATTTATGTTCTGAGCTAACCTACACAGTTCCCTGAAATAACCACAACAGCCTATATACAGCTCGGTTCGCCTTCTATTGTTTTAATTATGTGCCCTATTTCACCGAGATTCAGTGGTATATGAAGGGGGTTAAGCAGCCCGTGGCGGCAAAGAATCCCTCAACACTTAGACATTTGCCGAATTAATAGTTTTCCAGTAAATACTTTCGTATAGTTAACATTAGTTGAAAATGATGCAAGACTGTAGTTGTTTATAAGTTTAAGTACATTTATTTTTTTTCGTCATTAGTTTTTCCATCTTGGGACTGGTTGGATGCGTACCTCCATCAATTTCTATTCTGAGCTAGCCTACACATTTACTGAAATTCACACATCCTACACTTTCACTATCGGAGTGCAATAGCATAACCTAGGTCTAACTCTACTTCTCTTTTTCTTATCTCTGCCTCTAATATATTCCGCACTATACCCTAATGCCTTCTTTCTTCCCCTACCATTTCTAGTACCTCTTTGTTCTTAACTTTGTCTGTGCATGATATCTTCATCATACGTCTATAGCATCACATTTCAAAAGCTTCTACTTTTTTCTTGTCCGCTGCTCCTACTGTCCGGGCTTCACAGCCGCACAGTGCTATACTCCACACATATGTTTTAAGCATTCCTTTCTTTGTTTCTATCTTTGTCGTCTTTGAACACAGTAATTGCTTTTCCTTGTTATATGTAGTACGACCTTGTGCTAAACTTTTGTTTCATATCTTTTGTGCTTTTCCCATCTAGCAATATTTGGCTTCCTAAGTAGCAACAATCCTTAACCTCTTGCAAGTCCTTGTTACCTATTTGTATTTTTGTTTTTGGCTTATTTCTTCCTCCTTTGCAAAATAGAACTTTAGTTTTATTTTTATTAACTTTTATACCGTACCTCTCTGTTAGAAATGTTTCCATCTCATTAAGAGCAGCTTCTAACTCTTCCTTGTTAGATACTAATACCGCTATATCATCTGCAAATCTAAGCATATCAATCTTTTCTTCTTGCATAGTAATTTCAAGTGTCATCATGCATTTGACAGTATTTATTGCCTCTTCTATGTACAGGTTAAAAATTAATGGAGATAATTTATATCTCTGTCTCACCCCTTTCTTAATAATTACTTCTCTACGTTCCTGCTTTAATTCTATTACAGCTGTTTGCTCTTTGTATAAGCTATGTACTATTTGTCTATTCTTAAAGCTCATTCTAATCTTTTTGAGTATTTCAAACATTTCTTTCTATTTTACATTGTCGAATGTTTTTTTCTGATCTACAAACCCTATATATACGCATTCCCCCTTCTTTTTTGTTTTCTCTATTATCACCCTCAAATCTAAAATAGCCTCCAGCATCCCCCTGTTTCGCCTAAACGCACATTGATCTTCTCCTAGTATTTCTGCAGTTCGTTTTTTCATTAGCTTTTGTTCAATCGAGTTAATATTTTGACACGTGTGCTGTCAGACTTATTGTTCGAAGTTTTTCACATCTATCCGCGCCTCTTTTTTTTGGTATAGTTACTATGATGTTACGTTTGAAATTTTTGGGTACCTCGCCTGTCTCATACATATAGCTTACTAGTTGGATGAGACGTTGTGTTACTGCTTGTCCAGCGGCATTTAGAGTTTCTGCTTGCACCTTATCTGTATCTGTGGCTTTACCATCTTTCAGACCGTTTAATAATAATTCAAACTCATCTTGCAGTATAGAATATCCCAAGTCATCATTTTTATCATATTCCTGTTCTAATGCTGTTAGTTCTCCTTCTGCATATAAATTGCCCAAATATTCCTGCCATCTAGCCACTCTCTACACGCAGCTTTCCCACTATATCCTGCATACGTATCTTGTTAGCTTGATCGACTTCTTCTTGTCAGTATTGAGGAAGTCCTTATTCTCCCACACACTGTTGCGTAGTTGCATGTCCACCACCTTTGGGAATATATGGTTGTTATAGGTTGTAAGACCCTCGGTTTTAAATGATCCGAAAGGTTCTTTACTAGGCAAATATACCATGTTTAGCGGAACCCCTTTACGTGTGGTGTACGCCAAGGTTACGAAACCCGCATTCCTTAGTTCGTCTTTGTTATCTGCCATTTTGATAAATACGTTTTTAGAATTACCTTTTCAAAAGTATACGGATTTAGTACCATCCTTTTCCGCAAGAACGCCTACATAACTAAAAGAGTCTTTCTTACTAACCGCAAATGCATACAGCTTGTACAACCCGATGTATCTAAGTCAGTCCATCGGCACATAAAATAATCTTTTAATTCAGATAACAAAGATGAACTATGGAATGTGGGTTTCGTAACCTTGGCGTACACCACACGTAAAGGGATTCCGCTAAACATTGTATATTTGCCTAGTAAAGAACCTTTCGGATCATTTAAAACCGAGGGTCTTACAACCTATAACAACCATATATTCCCATAAGTGGTGGACATGCAACTACGCAACAGTGTGTGGGAGAATAAGGACTTCCTCCAATACCGACAAGAAGAAGTCGATCAAGCTAACAAGATGCGTATGCAGGATATAGTGGGAAAGCTGCGTTTAAAAGATTGTCACAAGCTGCAAGAATTACACGAAGGAATGGATCTGGTTGTCGGTGGAATCAAAAACTTTAAATATAGAGGCAAACTTCGATAAATTTTACAATTCGAAAACCTAGACGGTCTCTATGTATCAAACTATTGGCTAGAAAAGGAGATAGAAGACTTGGGTGTCGATTTAAATTTTAAGCTGCAAATAAAATTAGATAAAATTAAAACCACTCCAATCCAACATAAAGAAAGGACTGTCTTCTGTGTATTACGTTGTATTAAAATTAAGTTTAAATGACTCCATGCTTGGTATTAAATATTTTTAAATTTTGTTATGTATAATGTCAGAATAAACATTTTATGATATTATATAACATTGTTCTTTATTTATAAAAGGCTGTGACGTTACCCCGAAATAGCAGTCGCACAGAGAGGAGTGCGCATGGGCAGTGCGCATGGGTAGGGGTGCGCACGCGCAGGAGTGCGCATGGGCAGGGGTGTGCATGCGCAGGCGTGCGCATGGGCTGGGATGTGTCTTAGCGTACACGAGGGAAGCGGATGTTAACAGTCACCAAGCATCCAATTCTTTATTTGGATGGTATCGAGTACTTGCCTGTGTATGTATTCGGAGTAAAAAATACGATTTGTACACGCAGCTTATTAATAAAATTAGTTTATCGAGGGAAGATGGCAGAAAGTACATCATTCCTGGAAGCATATCAATCTACGCACGGAGACATAAAGATATACGATAGTTTGTTTATATTTGTATAGATTTTGTAAATCTATTGTGTATATCAGTTTTAAGATTCCATAATTTTTAAGTTTTTCTCGCACCTTTAATTCTTCCAAATCCTTCCTGTTTCTATCCTGGTTGACAGAGTATACGTGTTATCTCCACGTGGTGTTCGCGAAACACAGCGGTTTTAAATTTCTCGGGAGATGGTTGGCTAAGGCATATGTCTTGCGTAGCAAAAAAAAAAGGTTCTAAAGATGGAGTTAAATAAAGATGAGGAAAAATTAGTGATTTGGGCCTTAAAAAGGCATAACTTGGTATGGGGTGGTCCTATTTAAAATCTATTTACAGATTTGGGGTCCCTAGAAAAATTTAATGTTAGTTGATACCTAGCAAAATATATTTATCTTAAAAGAGTGACTATCCCGCGTATAATAAATTTAATATAACACTTGTCGACAAAAAAGTTGTAGGAAAATTTAAAGACGAATTTAATGGGGGTCCAGTATTAGAATTTGTTGGTAGTAGGGTTAAGTCCTACTGTATTGTAAGCGAGAAAGATACGATTAAATAGATTAAAGGGGTCTCACGAAGTGTAGTTATGTAAAACGAGCATATATTCCCAAAAGGGATGGGCATGCAACTACGCAGCAGTGCGTGGGAGAATAAGAATTCTCTCCAATAAGAAATTAAAGTTTCTATGTACGTAGCACCAGTCATTGGGAAATGGTAGAAATGTTAAACTTATAAAGGCGATTATTAATTGTGGTTTAGAAAAATAGTAGTTTTCGTGGACTAAATAAAATAGCTTAAAGTGATTAATGTATATGGTTACATATTCTCGTACACATCCACAAACATCTACTTACGTCCACATACAAACATGGCGATGCCGGTAGTTTTTGTTTAACATATAGTAGGAAAGATACGTTAGGTTTTAGTGCGTGGAAGCCTATCGGATCGTTGGATTCAAAAAGAACGGTGCGGCGAAATGTATGGCGGTTCCCGTTAGAATAATCGAAAGTGGTTAGTCGATCGTATTAGATGTTTTAAATATGCGAAAGTGTAAAAGCCTACACGAGCAAAATTTAATTATCAAACAATAAAGTACGCGATGTGCTACACTTTTAAAGAAAGTATAGAATGGTGCTTTGCAGCGATCCTAGCAGTAAAAAGGGCGACTGACTTTTTCAAGCAATTACAAGATTAGCAGTAGCGCAGAGGAGGGGTATACATGTTTTATACAGCGCATTGTTAGTTTACGGGTAGCTCGAACGTGTAATTGATCACGACTTAAAGATTCCTCGGAGGTTTAAAAATTCTCAGCCCGTTGTCGTTTGAAAAATGTTTGTAAATTATTAGAACGGGGGCGAGTCGAAGTATAACGGATCTATCTTTTACGAGGGAATTGGGAGTTGACGGTCATCGAGCATATAATTCTGTATTTGGGCGATATCGAGTACTTGCCGGTTCTACAAATCATTACTGCTACCAACCGCTATGCGGAAGATTTGGTTCTAGGAAATGAGAAACCTACAAAAGCATAGAATACTCGGTATTAATGCTGATTGGTTTAGTGACCGCCTTTGTGTACTCTTCGAGTGTCTTCGGCAATCTTCGATAGTTTCCAAAGAAAATATTCTAGCCTACCATTTTCTAAAATATGATGTAGAAGTTATTTAAAATTAAATTGTTTTATTAGTAAGTATTCTGTAGGCAACAAGTTTGGTATCCCCTTAGTAAAGGTTTAAAATGTTTTATTAAGTTATTGTTTATAGTAGCACTGCATCTTCTACTGCACGGCTTGCAACCAACTTGTGTGCGTGTGCTATAACCCTTTTAGATTTTTAAAATGTGCGCGATGCGATTGCCGACCTGTATAAGATGGAAGACGTTTTTCCGGTGTTTCAACTAACTGCATTCGTAGCATGGACGAAGCCAACCGGGCACATGCATTGGTGCTAAATGTACTGCACGAGCAGCAAGGATTGGTAAAAGATGACGTCATTTAGTTCCCCACTGAATCCTCAACTTCTTTCGGCTGTTTCGGAAACCTTCGGTTTGCATTCTATAGGGTACATAAAGCAGGTACGCAAGAGTATACCTTTTAGTTATAAGTTAGTTCGCTTACAAGTTTAACCAAAGTCCTATAGTGCGGATTTTGTTTTGTACTAAAATGGTACCTGCAAGCGTTTTAAATGCAACTCTTGCAGTGTTTCCTATACCTGGAAAAACCGCTACTGGCGAAGATAGTGTAGAAATGGTTAGCATAGCGTTTAACAACCGTATGACTAGCTATCGCATAAAGAACACCAGTGTCGACGATGGAGTGTCCGAACCGTGGAAGAAGTATGCTGTAAATCTATTGTATATATTAGTTTTAAGATTCCGTAATTTTTAAGTTCTTCGCCCACCTTCCATGAAAATTATTTGGAGATAGTAGAGGAGGAAGATAGCCAAGATAAAATAAAAATCTTACACAAGTGCTACACTAAAGCAGGTAGTACATATTTTACACAATCTGCAACACCATATTCTACAATTCCAAAAGAAATAGTCATTTCGGAATTGGGGTTGATAGATACGCCTAGCTAATAGATTTTCTAGCTAAAAGCCCATCTTTAAAATTTGAAAAAAATATTTATGTAAAACAGCGCATTACTATGGAAAATTAATACCGGTTAATATAAATCTATACGAGTCTTAGATGTTTTAAACTACAATCAGAAACAATACTTGGTGTTTGCAAATAAGTTCAGTTCTATTTTAATAAAAAAAATGTAAACTTACCTGAAATCTTCAAAAACTTTTCACAAAAAAATCACTATACGAAACGATTGTTTAAAATTTCGATGTACTTTAACACAATAGCGTGCAAAACTAATAGAATTCTACTAATCAGACTGCGTTATATACGGTTTTAAAACCGTTAATTATATTACTAAATGACGTTTGTATTTTCCCCAATCGAGGCCAAACTAGAGCGCTCATTGTATGATTAATAAACCCTCCAGCAATGATGCGATGAGTTTAATGGATGGCATTGAGCATATCTATTGTATTTTTCAAATCATATAGCCGCTAATTAATAAAAAAGAAAGGTTTACATAGCTTTCACTATACGTCACATAATTGTAAAGCAATTAGTTTGTAAAACGAATGTATTTTCTAACTATTTAGCATTGAGCATAATTTGTGACGTACTTATTTAGGAAAATGTTAAACCAGAAAATTTTTTAAAAGTCATGGGTTTTTGCGATATTCTGAAAACAGTAACATTACTGTTTGAAAAAATGATTCTAAATATTATACACTTGTGGCTTATAAAGAACTCATTTCTAAAATCCTTGCGGTTTTAGATTTCTAGGGAAATGATTGTTTAAAGCATATGTTATAGATGAGCAAAACAATTTAAGGAGGTTTGAGACTTTAAAGTGTAACTTTGTAAGCGACGGTCCGATTTTAAATCTGTTTGCAAATTTAAATTCTGCGTAAAATTCCAGAGTAACAAGATGTATCACATGGTTAAAAAATTTATAAGGAGGGTCAGAAAATCGCTGCATGCAGAAAATCTTAAAATTGGGGTATGCTCTCTGGGGGATGATGCAATCTAAGAAATTCCTAGAGATTCGCGTAGCTGAGAAAAATCTAATATTAATTGATACCAAATAGGGTACATTTATCTCGAAAGATGAAAATGGTTAGTCTCTGCCAATCTAAGTACTGAAAGAGCCGCTGCCCTCTTACGGGAACCGGTCTTAGTCTGGTTTCTCACTAAAGACTCTACTAATTTGGCCGAAACTGTAATTTTGCTTTTTAAATCACTGGAACGTGGAAGCAATTCCACCTGTTTTAGAAATCTAGAACTTTTTCAAGGTGGAGGTCCATTCGGAATGGATAGTATCTTCTATCAATGTTTAATTCATTTGCTGTTTCATGTTATATGCGCATTGAATTTTGCAAGTATCTGATACTAATGTGTAAAAATCGTTATTTCAATTGTTTTGTTTGGATTGCATAATAAACATGCATTATAGAGTTGCTTTTAAAACTTATAGAATAACTATCCTAACTTAATAACGCATTAAAATAAAAAATGTATTGTGACATTCAGCGTAATATACATTTAAATTTATTTCACATATATAGTACATGATGTTCTTTCCCCTTTCAGCAACTTCTCTTAAATTGCAGTTTTGTATTTCAAGTGTTCATAACTCTCCATACATCTTATACATGATCGTTGGCCTTTTCCATTTTCAAGTAGTTGTTCAGGTCAGGTATATGAAGTATCTTACTAGTTTGAACACTTTTAGCTAATTATAAATTAAAATAAATTTTTTTTGTTGGAACATTGCTAGCTGTAAAGTATGTGCCTATTCCATGATTGTTTTGCATAGTAGTTCAGTAGCCATCCTTTTTAATGCTTAACCACTGATTTTAGAAAATCAAAATAACTGGAAAGTCAATCTGGTATATTTATTCCTTATTTGTCTATACTGCTTCCCGTAGCCGACTTGAGTTTCACTTTATGACCTGCTTGTATAATGTTATCCATTGGAATGCTTTAGTAAATGGATAGATTAACCTTTATCATTCTACTTGCACATTAGCAATATTTTCTACACCTATATTTCCTTACAGTTTGTGCTAGGCACGCCCGGTATATATAATTATTTTGTTAAATTATAATTTGCCTTTTCGTAAAATTCTGTCCTTGCATCGAAAACAATGTTGTGTTCTAGTAAGTAAGTTACATCTAAGTTAGCTACGCGTGTTTTGCACATCTTGGGGCGCGAACGAGGGTTATGGGCAGATACGTAATCAGGTAGTTACGCATGGTCTGTCGGCTGAGTGAGATGTGAGACGTGATATGCATTAAGAAATGTGGTGTTTAGGTGATTATTTTATGTTTATATCGCGTAGAGAATTTAATGTGGTTTCGTTTGTAAAAGTGATGCATTATAAATTAAAGCTTACAGAATACCTGAGAAAGTGACGCAGTGTTAAGTTTGGATTCAGAACAGAGTAGAATCTGTAGGTATCGTATTCGTTTAGAGTATTAAGCATGCTCCAACTTTTTGTTATGAAGAAATATTAGAATTCACGGTTTGTAGATAGTGGTGATCTGGTTACAAATATTATCGAGCACTGCTTTCAACTACGACATATTTTGTGAAAAGGTAGTTGTTTGCCTTGTAGGATGATGTTCGCATGTATACGAGCAACCTCATATAGGAAGGGGCCCCTCTCTAATATTATTTTATTTACGTTCGGTGCTGTATTTTACTTCACCGACGTTATCAAACCGTGGAACTTGGGGAAAGAATTATATTAATAAACTTCAAAGGCGCGTGAAAGTGAAACAGTATCGGCGCGAAAAATTCGAGTTACTAATATTAGCATAATTTAGGATAAGTGGTTGCTAGCATTATTATTAATACCTAAGTTTATTCTACTGATGTCCGGTAGTTCTTTGACCCTAAACAGTTGATAATATTTTACCTAGAATAGGAGGGCTGCAGTAAGGTTGTTTTGTACTCTTTTAGGTTTTTGTTTTTAGTAGTGAGTATAAGCGTTAACTAGGATATTCATTTTTCCTTAATATTGTAGAAAATAAAACCACCTAACTGGAATTCAGTAATTTTTCATTTCATGTTTTTAAGTAAGCCACGAAAATAACCTGTAATTAAGAGGCCATACCTCTGAGTCTAGTTCAAGTTTGAGCATCAAGAGGCTTGCGATTGATTTCTACAAGCGGTCTGCCCATTCTCACACAAATATTTGACCAATAACATTCTTTTAGGATACTCACCCGTTTAGCAAAGTTTTCTTTCGTTTAACAGATTATTCATGAAATTAACAACCGATACAAGAACACGCAGTTTGGGGACAAGATCATTTCCTTCACAATAAATACTAACATTTTATATAAACCACTTATAAAGTGTGACGCCAAATGGACTTTATTTTCCTTTTGATAATACTGTCTGAAGAATAACATACCACGGAATGATAACACGGTTTCGTCTTCTAGAAAAATACCTGCAGATTTAACAAAGGATCTGATATTTATCAGTAGAACAATCGTAAAAGGTACATTTTTCTAAGTCAACTTGTGCTGCTTCGTGTTAATAGTATTTAACCGCTATCGTTGAGGGTTATTGGAATTCGTTAGAAAATTGCGTTATTCTGCAGATGGTTTTTTTTAAATAGTTTTCTGTAGCGGTGTTGAATTACGGTCACAAATTATATTGCACATAAAGTATTGCGTACAAAGGCACAAGAATGATGTATAAGAAGACAAACAAAATATTTATATAAACATACATTTCCCCCTCATTAATATCTTTTCCGATGACCACGTGTGGAAACAACAGATTACACACTACTTATTTATGTAGAAAGTAAAGTATATCACTCTAGAGTGCGAAAGTACATATCACTCTAGTGTTGAAATACTTTTCAACTCTAGAGTGATATGACTGATGTTAGTATGCTAGTTACCTAGGCAACCCAAACGACTACCGGTTTCGACCTTTTTGCATTCATTCATTTCGTTTTGGCTAATAACAGTTTAAAATACCCATAGTTAAATAGATACTGACAGTTTCCGTTTTACTTAAAGATGTAATTACTCATATTAGTTTGTAATTGAAATGATTTCTTCAATAAAAATTGAGAATGCATCGCTAAAAGCAACAGAGTCGCAAATTTTATAAAAACAAAGTAGGTGTTCGAATTTTCAACAAAAAAACGTCAAATAAATTTTATAGGTGTCTGTCTGTCTTGCATTATTGCGTACACATTTATTGCAAATAAGCATAAAAATAACTATTTCGTAATTGTTTTTAGTGGTGGTCGTCGGAAAAATAGTGTACAGTACTCGCGTGAGTGACATTTCACACTCGTGGAATAGTCGCACCGGCTGACGCCTCGTGCGACAATACTCTTCCACTCGTGTGAAATGGGTCACTTTCCACGCTAGTAATGTAATATACTATTTCTGACCACCACGTATGAAAACAACAGATTGCACACTACTTACTTATTTAGAAAGTTACGTATATCACTTGAGGGTGCGAGAGTAAATATCACTCTAGAGTGCGAAAGTAAACATCACTGTAGTGTTGAAATAATTTTGAACTCCAGAGTACATTAATTACCTAGACGACTCAACACGTCTAATGCCAAAAACACGATGTAGAATTTGTTCGACGTAACCACTAAAAGATCGCACGACCTTGCATCAAAGCAAGGTGTTTAAGGGAAAGAGCAACAGTGACTGTTTCTTTAAAATATCTTTCCTACTTCTATTTTCATTAGTTGTGGTCGTCGGAAAAATCGTGTACAGTACTCGTGTCGAAAGTGACATTTCACACTCGTGGGATTGTCGCACTCGACTGACGCCTCATGCGACAACTCTCCCTCTCGTGTAAAATGGGTCACTTTCTACACTAGTACTGTAATAGCTATTCCATTTTCGAAACCTGTGGATACGTAAAATTCTTCTAGCCCCTATTAGCTGAGCAGCACAATTATTTATTTCAATACTGACAAGTTTACTACTTCTTTAGTTATTACAGTGATTTTAAAAACTCTACAAGTAAAAGTTTAGTGGTCGCCAACGGATAACAGGTAAATTTTACATTTATTTGTAAAAGCAAACCTAGTAGGATTCAGGAACTAACTAAACCAAACAATGCAACAACTTTCGTCGTCACCATTATTATCAGCATTGTCTACATTTGATGAAGTTCCAAAATCAGCACGCTGTATTCTGCAAAATCTTTATATTCTTTAAACTCTCGATTTTTTTATGTTAGCGCTGTCATTTAGATTTTCACTTTAGAAAGAAAAATCTTTATTATTTTTATTGTAGTCATAAACCTAGCCGAATGTTGCACAACAATTAGTTCAAAATCGCACGCTTCAACTGCTTTAAGTAGTGTTCGATCTAAATGATTGGAAATAAAGGTAGAAGGTAGGTATTTGGAAAGCATAATGATATAAAAGAAGCTGCTATGTCTTTGATTATTTCATCATCATTAGGTCTTCAGTTCTAGAACTCGTTGGACGCGCATCCTCATTGTTTCCTAGTTTGAACCAACCTACACATTTCCCTACAATTTGCAGTCTGCATTCATCACTATCTGACTGCGAAAGTCTGATCTCGGTCCACCTCTACCTGCGTTTTCCTATCTTTACTTGTAGTATATCCTGTACTATTCCCCAGAAATGACTTAGAACGTATCCTGTCCTTCTATTTCTCCTATTTTTTTCATTTTCCACAGATATCTTTATTCCTCTACTATTGCCGCAACCTATTTGTTCTTAACATTATCTGTCCATGCTACCATCCTCATACATTTGAAGCACAACATTCCAGAAGGCTTTTATCTCTTTCTGTCTGCTTTTCCTACTGCCCCTATTTCATAGATGTACTGTGCTGTGCTCCACACTATGCTTTGAACAGTTTTCTTCTTGTATCTATGTTCGTTGTCTTTGAATATAGCTGCTGTTCTTTCTTGTTTGATGCAGTTCGATCGCCTTCTTTTATTTTACAGTTATATATACCCTATTTTCTCGATATTCAGTGGTATGTGAAGGGGGATAAGCAGCCTTTGGCTGCCAAGTTTCCCCAGCACCTGAACCTTTGTCGAATTAATAGTTTTTTCAATTTATCCTTTCGCAAAATCAACATTAGTTGAAAATATTTCAAAACCCACACCTGTAGTTTTTTATAATAATCATCAGTTTTAAAAACACTTATTTTTTCGTCATTGGGTTTTACATTTTGAAACTGGTCAGCTTATTTATGTTCTGAGCTAGCCTACACCGTTCCCTGCAATTCTCACAACAGCCTATATACATACATTATTTTACATGTGATTTTCCAATGCTCCACCCAAAGGTACTACATTGGCCAGGAAGCGAGTTTTTTTTACCTGGAAAATTTTGAATTTTGCCGAATCCTTGCTGTTCCAGGCAAGGTAGGGATCTTTAACGTGCGTGACAACACTCACACACGGGACCTCCATTTTACCTCTCATCCGAACGAGGGTGTATTTTTGCGAAAAATGCTCGCCTAACATTTTTCAAGCGGACCGTGTCGGGATTCGAACCCGGGACCTAGGGTGTAGTAGTCACACACATACCACTACACCACGGAGCCGCCCCCTATATACATACAGTTCGATTCCCTTCTATTGTTTTCTAGTTATATGCCCTATTTCATCGAGATTCAGTGGTCTGTGAAGGAGGTTAAGCAGCGTGTGGCTGCCAAGGATCCCCAACACTTAGACATTTGCCGTATTAATAGTTTACAAGTAAATCCTTTCGCACAATTAACATTAGTAGAGAGTATTGCAAAACCAATATCTGTAGTTGTTTATAATAATCACCATGTTTAAGTACAGTTATTATTTTTGTCATTAGTTTTTCCATCTTGCGACGTTTGGAAGTGTATCTTCATTGATTTCTATTCTGAGCTAGCCTACACATTTCCCTGAAATTCTCACAGCCTACATCTTTCACTATCTGTGTGCAGTAGTCTAGCCTAGGTCTACCTCTATTCCTCTCTTTTCCTATCTCTGCTTCTAATATAATCGGCACTATTCCCTCATGTCTTAGTATGTGGCCCATCATCCTCTCTCTCCTATTTTTTACTTTATTCCACATAGCTGTTTCTTCCCCTACCATTTCTAGTACCTCTTTGTTCTGAATTTTGTCTGTCCATGGTATCTTCATCATATGTCTGTAGCACCACATTTCAAAGGTTTCTACCTTTTTCTTGTCTTCTTCTCCTACTGTCCAGGCTTCACAGCCATACAGTGCTGTGCTCCACATATATGTTTTAAGCAATCTTTTCCTTGGTTTTATATTTGTGGTCTTTGAACACAGTAGTTGCTTTTTCTTGTTAAATGTAGCACGGCCTTGTGCTAATCTTTGTTTTATACCTTTTCTGCTTTTCCCATCCTGCGTTATTTGACTTCCTAGGTAACATAAATCCTTAACCCCTTGTACGTTCTCGTTACCTTTTTTTTTGGTTTTTGATTTATTTTCCCCTCTTTTGCATACTAGAACTTTAGTTTTTTTTTTGTTAAGTTTTATACCATATTTCCCTGTTAAAAATGTTTCCATTTCATTAAAAGCAGCTTCTAACTCTTCTTTGCTAGATGCTAATACCGTTATATCATCTGAAAATTTAAGCTAATCAATCTTCGGTCCCTGCATAATAATTCTAAATGTTTTCCTGCATTTAACAGTATTCATTGCCTCTTCTATGTACAAGTTAAAAATTATGGGGATATGGCACATCCTTGTCTCACCCCTTTTCTAATATATATTTCTCTACTTTCTTGCTCTAATTCTATTACCGCTATTTGTTCTTTGTATAAGCAACGTACTGTCCGTCTATCCCTAAAGCTCATTCCAATCTTTTCGAGTATTTCGAATATTTTTTCCATTTTACATTGTCGAATGCTTTTTCCAGATCTACAAACCTTATATATACGCTTTCCCCTTCTCTATTGTTTTCTCTATTATCACCCTCAGAGCTAAAATAGTCTCCCTGGTTCCCCTGTTTCGCCTAATCCCAGAATAATTTTCTCCCAGTATTTCTTCAACTCGTTTTTCCATTCGTCTTTGTACAATTCTAGTTAATATTTTTGAAGCGCGTGCTGTCAAGCTTATTGTTCGAAAATTTTCACATCTATTGGTACCTCTTTTTTTTTGGTGTAGTTACTATGGTGTTACGTTTGAAATCTTTGGGTATCTCGTCTGTCCCATACATATAGCTTACAAGTCGAAAGAGACGTTCCGCTACGGTTGTCCAGCAGCTTTTCAAGTTTTGCTTGCACCTTATCTGTACCCGGCGCCTTACCATTTTTCATACTCTTTAATGCTAATCCAAACTCATCTCTAAGTATAGGATATCGCAGGTCATAATTTTCAATGTCTGATTCCTGTTCTAATGTTGTTAATTCCCCTCCTGAATATAAATTCCCTATATATTCCTGCTATCTAGCTACTTTTTCTACATTTTTTGTAATGACGTTTCCTCCCACATCCCTTATATTTTTGCTATACGGTTTTATATCCCTAAAATTCATTCTAATTAATTTGTATGCTTTGTCTGCGTTTCCTACTTCCATCTTAGTTTGTACCTTTTTGCACTTTTCATCAATCCATTGATTTTTAGCTTTCCTGCATTTGCCAATAATTTCCCATTTTATAGTTTTGTATCTCTGTTTTCCTGTTTCATCTGATTTATTTTTGTATTTATGTCTTTCTTCTATTAAATTCAGTATATCCTTTGTTATCCATGGTTTCTTGTGTTCTTTTTGTGTATACCCCAGAATATCTCTGGCCGCCATGTCTAAGCTGGATTTAATGTTATTCCATTTTGTTTCTACTTCCTTAGTATCAGAAATTTCCCGATATCTTTCAGTAATTCATTTAATTTTTTTCAAATCTTTCGTAGATATCTTTATCTTTTAGCTTCTAAAAGTCAAAGTGCCTTTTTCCGTTTCTCTTTTTCAGATTTTTAAATTTAAGTGCGCCCTTGATAATTACAATGTTGTGGTCAGTGTATATTTCTGCTTCCGAGTAGCTTCTAAAGTCTTTTACTTGATTTCTAAACCGTTGTTTACCAATAATGTAATCTATTTGATATCTTCCTATATCTCCTGGCATCTTCCACGTGTATTGTCTTCTAGCATGATGTTGAAACAATGTATTTTTGATGGTGAAGTTGCTCTTGTCGCAAAATTCTACCAGCCTATTTCCCCTGTCATTCCTCGTACCTAAACCAAATAAACCTACTATCGCTCCTCCCCTACCCTCACCTACCACTGCATTCAAATCCCCCGTAATTATTAAATTTTCATGTCTTTTTAGGTATCTTAGTATGTCTTTGATATCTTTGTAGCTGTATACTTGTATTATTACTGTATTTGCTGGTTTAGAATCAAATCTAATCATGAGTACTCTTTCGTTCTTTTGTAAGTAGTTTACTACACGTCGTCCTATCTTTTTCGCATAACTATCTCCACACCCGAATTTCTTTCCTCTGATCCTGTATGAATTACCCTGAAGTCTCCACTCCAAAAGTCCCCCGCCCCTGGCCAGCGGACTTCGCTAATTCCTACTATGGCTAGTGCTAACCTATCCATTTCGAGTTTCAGGTCCTCTAGCTTACCTACTTGTTTCATACTGCTGACATTCCACGCTCCGACTCGCAAAATGTTCACGGATCTTTTTTTATTCCTTCGGATCGCATCCCTCGAAATAGTCCCCTCCCGGAGATCCGAATGGGGGACTATTTTATCTCCGGAATTTTTTACCCCAGAGGATGCCATCATGTTTAACAATTTCTGTACGCAGTGTACTTGGGAGGAAATGTGACGGTTTCCCGTTGCCTTCCACATAAGGCGGCTCCGTGGCGTAGTGGTATGTGTGTGACTACTACGCCCAAGGTCCCGGGTTCGAATCCCGACACGGTCCGCTTGAAAATGTTAGGCGAGCATTTTCACAAAATACACCCTCGTTCGGATGAGAGGTAAAATGGAGGTCCCGTGTGTGAGTGTTGTCACGCACGTTAAAGATCCCTACCTTGCTTGGAACAGCAAGGGTTCGGCAAAATTCAAAATTTTCTAGGTAACATAAACTCGCTTCCTGGCCAGTGTAGTACCTTCGGGTGGAGCATTGGAAAATTACATGTAATGCCTTCCACATAACCCAATGTAGTACCTTCGAGTGGAGCATTGGGGACGTGGCCGTAAGCCTAGCGGCCCTTAATTACATTATAATGCCTTCCACATCGCAGTAGTGTGTCTTAGAATGTCATACCTACCCCTATATGGTTTCTGCCACTCGAAGTACCGAAAAAGCTTCTGCCCTCTTTCTGGGACCTGTCTTAGTCTGGTTCCTCACTAAAGACTCCCCACTAATTTGGTTAAACCTATAGTTTGGCTCTTTAGCTTATTGAAACGCGCAAGCCATTCTACCTGTTCTAGTATTCTAGAACCTCGTCAAGGTCCGTTCAGAATAGTTTGATTATTTACACAAGGTAAATTAATCACGAATTAATCGACATATTTGGCCCTTGTAAATTTAAAAAAGCATTTGACAATTTCAATGGCATTAGATGTTTGATAAATTACAATAAATAGGTACGAAAAATAAATGCAGTCTAATTGTGAATAATTAAAAAAAAAACAAATAACTGAAAACGCATGTATATGAGCAAGAAGCGGACGCATTTGTAAAGAAAGGTGTTAGCCAAGGTGGTTCTTTATCTCCATTGCTTTTCAATTTACAACTAGAATAAATTATGAAAAAATTCGATACAATGATTCACTTCTAAGTAAAAATTAAAGTTTCCGCGCCATTCTGCCATAGCGAAACGTAACTCCTTTCTACTACTGCATTTAGTAGTATTCCCCATTCTGAGTTGTGGCTCCAACACTAACCATTAAGCGATTTACAATTATTTCAGTCATGTAATCTAGAGAATAAGATTTCTTTCCGTACTGTTTTTTTGAATTCATTTTTCTGCATCCAACTTGCAGCAAATTTTACATCAAATACAAAAACAAAAGTGACAATATTAAAGTAAATCTCAAGTAGTTTTCTTCCACACAATAGTTTTTTGTGCACTAAAAGTAAAACAATTAAAGGGTTTTCGGTATAATATTTATTTCATTATTCTCCCGCTCTCAATTACAATTAGAAGCAATTCTGAGGCAATCCCCTTCAATCCATTAACAGCTCTCACTTGTCATCCGACTCAAGACAACTACACACATATATCTACACCAGTGGCGTCTGCCTTCCAAATATAAGGTAGGCAAGCCTATTTAAACTATAGACAATCCCTTAAGTTTTTCTGTGCGTTAATCTATTATTATAAGTTTTTATGGAAGCAGTTGTTGCCATCTTACTCAACCTCAATGCTTGCATGCCAAATTCAAAGAATTATAACTGTATCATAATCAATACAAATTTATTGTTATTCAATTTTCACACCATAGAATTTGAAAAGAACCAAACTAAACGTTACTAACTACAGGGTGGTTTATACAGGGTGTCCCAAAATTGTTGAGAAATAAAACTGCTACGTATTGTAGACGTCGAAATAAGTCGATTGGACCCTATTTAACTATTTACAAAAATGTACCATGTGTCCGTGAGAAGAGTTCAAACACAAATTCAATTGGACACAAAGACAACACTTTTTTTTACATCAAGTGTTCAATGTGACATCGATTTTTATTAATGCAGAGCGTATGAAAATGACATTCACCCATTTTAAAACATCGTTTCGTCGCAATGCGATTATAGCATTTTGAATTCTGTTCCACAATTGTTCGGGATTATTAATTTGGACCTTGTACACTTGTGTTTTTAAAGCTCCACAGATGAATAAGCCGCAAAAGTAGGTAATTTAGTGAAGTTCTGGGCTCCATTTGCTCCAGAAACCCTCATTTGCTCCTCATTTGTTCCTCATTTGCTCCCGAAACCCTCATTTGCACTCGATTCCCTGATTTGCTCCTCATTTACATGTAAATTCCCATAAGGAGGAAATGAAGAGGAGTGACTCTCTCCTTCCTCATTTGCTCCCTCATTTGCATGTAAATTTTCATAAGGAGGAAATGCGGAGATGAACCTCCGTTTTAATCGACTAGCCATTGCATCTTTCGAGATAACCCTATTTTGCATTTTCGAGATAAATGAGCATCCTCATTTGCTCCGACATCTGAACCAAATAGTTTTCTTTGACTAGCCATTGCATCGTTTGAGATAACCCTATCTTGTTTGGTATCTATTAATTTTTCTCAGCTACCCGAATTTCTAGGAATTTTTGAGATTGTATCATCTCCCAAAGAGCTGCCCTCATTTTAAAATTTTTTGCTGATAGCGATTTTATGGTCCAACTAATAAATTTTTTAGTTATTTGACACATCTTGTTAGTCTAGAATTTTATGCAAAATCCGAATCTGCAAACAGATTTAAAATCGGATAACCCCCTGCAATGTTATACCCATTTAAAGTCCTGAACTCTAAATTTTGCTCTTTGCTCCCACATCTGAACCAAATAGTTTTCTTCGGCTAGCCATTGCATTTTTCGAGATAACCCTATCTTGTTTGGTATCAATTAATATTAGATTTTTCTCAGCTACCCGAATCTCTAGGAATTTTTCAGATGCATCATCCCATAGAGAGCTACCCTATTTTAAGATTTTTTGTTGATAGCGATTTTATGGTCGTCCTTATAAATTTTTTAGCCATGTGACACATCTTGTTAATCTAGAATTTTATGCCCAATCCAAATCTACAAACAGGTTTAAAATCGGATCACCCCCTGCCAAGTAACACTTTTAAAGCCCTGAATCTCTAAACTTGCTCTTTGCTCTATAACCTAACAAATAGTTTTCTCTGACTAGCCATTGCATCTTTCGAGATAACCCTATCTTGTTTCGTAGCAATTAATATTAGATTTTTCTCAGCTACCCAACTTTCTAGGAATTTCTTAGACTGCATCATTCCCCGGAGAGCTGCCCTCATTTTAAGATTTTTTTACCTCTAACATTCTGAACCAAATAGTTTTCATGGAAAAGGTATATCTATTTATTTATATTTATATTTATTTATTAAGTACCTGTTGTGTGACGGAGTGTTTTTGTTATTTGTATGTATGAGCATAGGTGCTAGTAGGCATACGGGCGAGTATGTATGTGTATGGCAAAGGAACATTTATTTATTTATTTAAACAGAGAAATACAGGCGCAGCTCTCTTCCTCTAATAATGTTTGAACCCTTTCTTCCTCCGTCGTATTTCCACATACTTTTTTATATCACCTACAAATTTTCCGTAAAATTCTGGAAAGTTTCTACATTTCAACTCAGCCATTTTAAAACAGATTAATTCTCGCAAATTTAATAGCTTGATGCAGTCGTACGCAGGTAGCACAATAACATTCCGTACTTTCGTGGGTAGCTTATTTCCTAAAACCAAATCTTCTGCAATGTACAATGTCCTTTTTCTGTCAGAAACGTCTGACTTGAAGTCCATGTTCTGATCTCCCGCATCAACATTATCATGTGCAGGTTTATCTTGCACTATTTTAGTATTTGTTAGAGATTCATTAGACATACCATTCAAATGTTGGCTAGTTGAATTGTTTGATAAACTTTTTTTCATCTCTTTGACAACTTGTTCTAAAATTTTCATAGCCTCTAAAGATATAATTCTTTCTTCGGTCATTTTTATTACGATGTTTACTTATCAAAATGCAGATGCAGACTATTCCAATTTTACAATTTTGAAAAATATGTATAAATATTTACCCCCATCTAACTTTGTTGTCGTCTATTCTATAATTCCTTTTTGTCGAAGTTTAGATATTATAGAGATAATTTCATTTAGGTTATGCATATCTCGATGGTTGTGATAATCAACAGTAACTAGCAACTGCAGTCTTTCAATCAACCCATGTACATTAAAGTGAATATATGCATCATCTGAACTGTGCTCAGTACGATGTGTATTTTTTAATACAACACCCCTTTTTATATACATCGGTATTTTCGTACCCCGACTACTGCTTTCCTGTGTTGAATCCTCATCTTCAGAATTTGGGGTGTAATCCATAGAACTTGATTCATTTATTATTTGCTCTGATGGTTTATGACGAGCATTTCCATTATTTTTTGCAGAGTTCATTTCCTCAATATTAAACTTTTGTTTTGCATCTTAAAACTTCTTTTACAAACTTCTTTATCATCTTTACCATCTGAGTAGGTAGGTGTTGCTGTACATCTTAGAGTACTTCCTGTGCACATTTCCACAGTTTGTAAATTAGTTGTTTGTATATTAGAGATGTAACTGTCAACACGTATATCTCTTTTACTCTGCGATCGTATGAGATGCTCGAGCAATGTCGACTTTGGAATCCTAAACTTCTTACTAGCAGAGTACATTGTTGCAACACCTCGTTTAATCTCATTAAGAGCTTCTTGCAAACATTCCTTGGTATACGTTTTTCTAGAAATCATTTTCAAGTTACAATGCTTTACGGTTCAATATCCGAGATAAACTAAACTAATAATATCGTAGCCGGTGAATATAAAACCGATCGAGTTTAACATAATTCGATCTATATCTGTAGTCGAAGTACAACAATTTAGAAACGTATAAGAGAATAAACTGTAATATGCAGGAATATAGTGACAGAAATTTCTCTAAAATCTATGGTATAAAGTTTAAACATCGCCCCGGAATTCGACAGACATCTATTATTTGATTATTACCCAATTTGTATTAAATTTCATCAAACAGAAAATAGGATACATTTCTAGTAATCTAATTACTTGGTTCAAGATCGCATTTAATTACATTCCCTGGAAAATTCTATACTAATTTGATGGGCTGACGACGGAGTTATATTAAAAATACTGCCAAGAGTAATTTTTTTATTAATTCTAAAAATGGTGTTAGTGGTTAAAAACATACAGGTAAAACCCACTATAAAACTATTATACGCGTTACTTTTCCAGTCAAAACTTGCATATAACGCCAATTAACATAATAAGGAGCTACGCACGCTCGACCATCGGTATTAAAGACGAGGGAGTCTTGTTCCAGTGCATTAGTCATCAAAGTATTGTCGAGTTCGATTAAAATTACAAGTTAAAGATAGATCTTTTTTGTGTTATCGTTGCAAGTGATGTGCGAGTACCACAATTAAATATCAACCAACTAGTTGGTAAGACAACCTATGGGTTAGGCATATTTCCACCAAATTCACACCACCATATAATAGAAGTAGGTTTTGATTTATATGGTGGTCTTCAACCTGCCATCCAAGTTATTTGCTGTAGTGGTATGCGTGCAGATTCTACGATAGCATTCTCATACTTCGATTGGAAGAAATTGTGTACTTTTCAAGTGGAATTTCAAATTCACCAATTTGCTCAAGACTCAAAACAAATCAGATTAAATGGTTTGACTACTGGAGACGATGTTGTTGACATACAATTGGGTCAAGATTTCAAATTGCAGCTGAGCACATCCTTTAATAAAAGTATATGGCTGTTAAACAATTTTGAAAAAAATTTATATAATATGGAAATTACAAAAGATCGGAATGTTATTGTGCTACCTGCGTACGAGTGCATCAAGCTATTAAATTTGCGAGAATTAATCTGTTTTAAATGGTTGAGTTGAGGTGTAGAAACTTCCCAGAATTGTTCGAAAAATTTGTAGGTGATATAAAATGTATGTGAAAATACGATGGTAGGAAAAAAGGGTTCAAACGTTATTAGAGTAAGAGAGTTGCGCCAGTATTTCTCTGTTTAAATAAATAAATAAATGTTCCTTTGCCATACACATACATACTCGCGCGTATGCGTACTAGCACCCATGCTCATACATACAAATAACAAAAACTCTCCGTGACACAACAAGTAACTTAATAAATAAATATAAATATAAATAAATAATTAAATAAATAGATATACCTTTTCCATGAAAACTATTTGGTTCAGAATGTTAGCGGTAAAAAATTTTAAAATAAGGGCAGCTTTCCGGGGGATGATGCAATCTAAGAAATTCCTAGAAATTGGGGTAGGTGAGAAAAATCTAATATTAGTTGGATACCAAACAAGATAGGGTAATCTCGAAAGATGCAATGGCTAGCCGAAGAAAACAATTTGGTTTAGATGTGGGAGTAAAAGCAAAATTTAGATGTTCAGGACTTTAAAGGGGTATAACTTTGCAGGGGTTATCCGATTTTAAGTCTCTTTGCAGATTCGGATTCTGCGTAAAATTCTAGACTAACACGATGTGTCACATGACTAAAAATTTATTAGGACGACCATAAAATCGCTATCAGCAAAAATTTTTAAAATGAGGGCAGCTCTTTGGGGGATGATGCAATCTGAAAAATTCCTAGAGATTCGGGTAGCTGAGAAAAATTAATAGATACCAAACAAGATAGGGTTATCTCAAACGATGCAATGGCTAGTCAAAGAAAACTATTTGGTTCAGATGTGGGAGCAAATGAGGATGCTCATTCATCTCGAAAATGCAAAATAGGGTTATCTCGAAAGATGCAATGGCTAGTCGATTAAAACGGAGATTCATCTACGCATTTCCTCCTTATGAGAATTTACATGTAAATGAGGGAGCAAATAAGGGAGCAAATGAGGAAGGAGAGAGTCACTCCTCCTCATTTCTTTCTTATAGGAATTTACATGTAAATGAGGGAGCTAATGAGGGAATCGAGAGCAAATGAGGGTTTCGGGAGCAAATGAGGAGCAAATGAGGGAGCAAATGAGGGTTTCGGGAGCAAATGAGGGCCCAGAACTTCACTAAATTACTTACTCGTAAGGATTTAAGTCAGGAGAATGCGGAGGCCATGGAATGGGTGATTCGGGACCGTCGTGCATGAAGAGCATGTTTTGAAGAACATTAAGGGGCAAGTTTTGTAGTAATTCTGACAAATTTTCTTAAAGAAATTCAAGACAACTAGCGCCATCGAAGCGATCAGGCATCGGGAATGACGCAACCATAAAATTGCCAATAACTCCGACCCAGACATTAATTTTAAACTCTTGTTGATAATGTTTACTTTTAATAGCATGCGGATTTTCATTTCCATACACATGCTCATTGTGCAGGTTCGTTATTCCACGACGTGTAAACAAGATATTATTGTGGAATTTGTTATCGACTACTTTTTAAATTGCACTTTTACCAAAATTCACGGAATTTGTTTCACACATTTCTGGACAGCTTACAAAAATGTGATTTCTTGAGTAAACTTTGAACACTTTTCACTGACACACCGTACATTTTGTATATAAGTAAATTCGATCCAATCGACTTATTTTGACGTCAACAATGCGTGGTAGCTTTATTTCCCAACAATATTTTGACATTCTGTATATCGGTTACCGAGATCAGGTTGGTAGCTGAAATCCTACTGTTTTACGATCCCAACTACCAAGTATCGTTTCGTTACCCTGCAATTGCTTGCAGCACTAAGGGTTTCAGGTGTAGACCAAATACTAAAAAAAATACTTCTTATCTGGTTTACTACACAAGGAAAGATTCCTTCACACAAACTTCAATATATGATTATATTAGGGCACAATAAAACAAGTGCCTAAATGCACCACTATAGAACTAAACATTAAAAAAAAGCTGTAATCTAAGTTCTTCTATTTAACCTATTATCTACTAATGCAACACTTTTGCCTTCAGGTGATCTTTACCATTTACCTCCTATCTGTTTTGTTCGAATACACTATTTTAAAAAGCATCATACAATAAAACTAGTGGTTTCAAATTACAAGTATCGCCATGCTGTTTGCAACGAAACAGAATGAAAAAGCAATAGACTTTCCAATAAAAGTACTGAAAACAACAGGAGTTTATTCCGAGGAGCATCAGACAAGAGCTGCGATAATTAGAACAGTACATATTTCATTCATCGCTCTGTTGCTGTGGTTG